>ML794017.1:176181-205011 GCA_009831015.1 Picea engelmannii
GATTAAGTAAATGTGAAAAAGTAAACATGTTAAAGGACGTATTCAAAAATGCTAGAAAGTTATGAAATTATCTCACTCCTTGATTTGAAAGGACCACCAACAATATGCCATCATCTTCAATTGCGAGCCATACGATTAAAATTTGTAATTAAAATATCATTAAATGTGCCCATTTCCAATAGGTGTACACCTATTTGCATAACTATCGACTTAATAAGCATCATGGTTATTGGTATTGATATGAAAAAATTACATCTCTCATCTTCACAATGATTAAATTACAGAGCAATAATTTTATTAAATTCTTCAAATCGAGTTTTTTAATAAATTTATTAAATTCTTCGAATCGAATCGTGTTGGGTATGTGTTATATTCTTTGCATGTGTGTGTGTGAGGGTGTCAGATTTGACAATTGCGTCTGACGATCCCTCGTACTAGTGCCATGTTTGTGTCATGTGTGTCAGGCGCTTTCCTAGGGGGGTCCCAGGGGGGGGGCAGGTATGACCCCTAGTTACGTGCAGCATTCAGTAATGGGCGGTATCTCGGGGCTGACAGGGTTTGGGGCAGCACCCTGAAAATGTTTTTTGGGTAGTTTTTACTATTTTTAGCGGATTTTGCTATTTTTAGCAGTTTACTAAAAATAATCCCGGTTTTAGGGATTAGGGTTTTGGTATCTACGGAATACCTAAAAAAATTGTATATATTGTATAGTGAATGGTGAAATTCATGATATAATTAATATAAAAAAGGTTTTCCAGGTTGAGGGTTTCTAGTATAAATCTTTGTGTACTATGTGAATGAGCCATTGATTAATTTTTGTTTTGCTTAAGAATCTATATGCATTTCTTTACTTCACAGGTTTAAAACTTACAAATTGGTTAGAATAGAAGGGATGAGAACTACAGAAACCTTCCAAATATTAGCAGACACAAAAGGTCAAGCCGATGATAATTTTCGACCAACAAAATGACAGAAACTTGTAGACACAAAAGTCCAATGAACGAATGAACGAAACGATAATTTCTAGCAAACGAAACGACAATGACTCGAAGATGAGAATTTCCAACGAACGAACGAATGAATTTCCAATGAACGAAATGAGAAAGACTCGCAGATGAGAATTTCCAATTAATGAAATGATAATGAATTGGTATGCCAAGGCATTTCAAATGAATTTGGTACCTTCCAGAAAAGCTTCCATGGGGCTCCCATATCTGACCTTCCCTAGTTACATCATACCAAAGGATTCCATGACAGCCTTAATTCATTTATTATTTTTCCAAAGACGACGGACTAACATCACCCCACAACAGAGTGAAGACCCACATCATACAAAAATAGTTACCATCATAGGTTTGTTAAATGTGAGGTACCCTAGAAAGATTGACACTTTGAGAAACAGAGGCAACCCTGGACATTATTTGTATCAGATAGTGTAGATGGTAATAGAGGAGGGATATGTAAAGAGTTTGGAGGAAGGGATATTCAGACTGTACATAACTAAAATAATTTGCAAGACATGTGGAGCTTGCTATGACCGAATTGACAATCAAATCATGTTGATCTTATGTGTGCCAGACCTTTAGTGATACATGATTTTTTTGAGTTCTCGGAACGATTCAGTAGGCTAGATGTCCCACTATGTTATTGTACAAAGGAATTGTATGAATTGCAGTGTCAAACTACAATTTGGTACCCCCCAACAACATTAATCGTAGGTATGTGGCACGTTTACTACTGAGAGAGGATTATTTACCATGACTTATTTAGTACATGTTTCAACTGGTTCCACTTCTGGCCACTTGGTCACATATTCCATTGTAGTAATAATATATTTAGCGCTTGTTCTTATTTATCTTTGGGGAAATGGACTGAAAATTTTGATGGACCATATTTCAAATGGTAGGTTAGAGTTCACTGACTGTAATGGAATTTAATTTTTCCATATAGGTTAGCCCATTCTTTGGCATCTATCACATTTTTTAACTTGTTCCTGACAATATTTGTGCAAGGTCAACCACCACAGACCTACTTGAAGTATCTTTTAAGCCATCGTGTCATCATGCAAGTGGCCCCCAGTTGGCCCTACATGTGCTTCGTTGATGATGTCTTCTCGTTCATTTTCTAGAGCATGTATCCTCAAGACTTCATCGGGTCCCATTTTATATAGATAGTCATTTATGATGGTGAATGGTGTTTTCCTTAGAGTTATCACTTTCTTTTTATTTGTTGGGAGATATTTGGGTTCCTTCCCCTCTTCCAAGAAATTTTCTATTTCTTCCAGATCTTTTGGGGTTGCCTCAACAAGAAATATATGTGCATCTATAAGGTCATCCTCTATGTCGGTCGAGTCCTCCCTTGTCTCTAGTCGGGATAGGTGGTCGAGCCTTACATTATTTTTGTTTGATCGGATGTCTATATCAAATTCAAATTATTAAAATAAAAATAACCAACAATAGATATTTCCTTGATGTACAGGTTTATTCACTAGACACTTTAGTGCCTGATGATCTGTAAAAAATGTGAATGGGTTTGCAAGTAAATTATGTTCAAATTTTTGCAATGCAAATATTAGCAACAGGGCTTCCCTTTCTGTGGTCAAGTAATTCCTTTCTACATTATTTATCTTTCAATTGGTGTAAGAATTAGGGTGGTTGATTGTGTCATCATATGGATGTGAGATAATCAACCTGACATCGACATTTGAAGAATCGACATATATGTGAAATCTTCTCGACCAGTCAGGAAATTTTAATATAGGAGCTTCAAACAGTTTTTTCTTTAAGAATTCAAAGGACTCTTGGTAGTATTGGCTCCATCTGAACTCAATTTATTTTCAAAGTATCTCATCCATTGGAAAAGTAATATATGAATAGTGGCATATAAATTTTTTGTAATACCCAGTATGCCCGAGGAATATTTTAATATGTTTATGATTTACAGGGGGTTTCAAGTCGAGGATGATTTTTATTTTTTCCATGTCAAATTTTACACTATCTTTGCAGACCACGTGTTCTTGGAGAATGCCAATTGGGGTGGCAAAGATGTATTTCTTAATATTGAGAGACAATTGGATTGGTCTGCATTGTTCAAGCATTAATCTGAGCCATTGTTTATGGTTTTTAAATAGGTTGTATATAGTCGATTCGTCGAAATAGACAACCATTGTCTTGTAGATGTATTACTAAAATGCTTTTACCTCTATTCTAGAAAATATTATCGAGGCATTCCTTAGCCCAAATGGCATTAATTTATAAGTGAAGGATCCAAATTCAGATACAAATGTCGTCTTTGGTTGGTCTTATTTAGCTATAGTAACTTGGTTGTATCCTAAAAACCTATTTGTGAATGAATAACATTCATGACCTACAATTCATTGATTATTTCATCAACGAATGGGCTAGGGAACGAATCCATCAAAGTCAATTTTTTCAATCCTCGAAAGTCGATGCATATTCTTAACTTCTTAGGGTCATTATTATTTGGCTGGACCACCATAGGACTTTCCTATTCTTCTTTGTTGATTGGATATATGATGCATGTTGCTAACATTCCTTCAATTTATTTCTAGATGATTGGCTTATATTTGTGTGCTAATTTATAGGGTCATTTTTTAATCGGCTTTTCCCCAGGGATGAGTTCAATTTTCATTTCTCCCATTTCTTCTACAATTCCTTTTAAATGTTTATAGTATCAGGAAAATACAGATTGGTATTCTTTCAACAATTCAGCTATGTTGGATGTCTTCTTTTTCAACCAGTAGTCGCCTACTCATGCCATTTTAGGTCAATCATCATTTGATATATCAGACTCTTTTGTCTTTATTTCAACATTCATCCATTCTGATGATTTTGCTTCATTGAGGTGTTGTTTCCCTTATTATACTTTGGTGAAGCTTTCCATGAATTTGGGTTGTTCAAGATCATCCTTTTCTTCATTGTTTATTATTAATACTGATTTTACATAGTTTTTCATAACTAGGTGATCACTTTTCCATTGAAATCTTTGGCCAGGACAACTTTTGTTTTCCATGTCGATTCTTCGTGTTGTTGTATTTTCGTTATTTTCTACTGAAATAAAGTGGCAAGTCGATGTTGATCCTATGTCAACAGTCATTTTCCCTTTTTCTTTTTGCATAGTTGGTGTCGGTTTTTCTTGGAAGATTTTAATTTTTTGTGTTGCCTCTCTTAAATGCTCCTCCTCCGGGGTGAATTTGAAGTCTTGGACAAAATTTTCCTTGATTTCAAACCAGTTGAGTGTATGGCCACATGCTTCTTTGATTTTTTACCATTTGTTTGGTATTTCATCTAGTGTATTTGGAAACATGTGAAACCATACCCTTTCATCTCTATATCCTATTTTGCACCATTCATTCTCACAACGGTGGATATGTTCGACTGGGTCATACCCAATTTTGGAGAGGGGAATGTCGTTTGTTTAGCCAACTTATTTTTCCAAAGCGTTCTATAAAGTAATTCAACACAATTTTCTGAGTTTGCAATCATGGGGAGTATATTCCCACTATCTTGTGGCTTGGCCTATGAAAGTTTCCACCAAGATTTGGGTTCTACCGTGTTCTTCTACACATTTGGAAACTTATTCAACGTGTGTTGATGGTGCATTTCATTATTTATAGAGCAGTGAAATTTTCATTTTATTTTCATTCAGAATTAGCATGGGAGTTTGACAAAGCCTTTTCTCATATACGATGGGTACTACTTGGATTGAAAAACATGTTCTTGGATGTTTAATTGGGATGGATTAAATGGTCCAGCAGTCTTTTCAGTGTGCTTCATAATTTTCTATATGTCAGTTGTATAGAGATGAGTCAAAAAAAAAATTGACCAACAGGGGAGATTATGCTGAGATTTATCCTTGTACATTTGGTTGGACATAATATCTTTATTCATTGATTATTTGGTAAAAACATCGTGCTTCTTGATATTCATCCATTGATTCACTCCAAGGTTTCCCTTCATTGGGGTCTAGAGGGATTATTATTTTTCTTCCACTCCCTTTTAACTTGATTATGTCCTTTTCGAGGGAGATATTGGCTTTCATTTGTTGTCCCCATGGTCGACCGACAAGTTTCGCATGTGTCGACATTCCTTCAACTAAGTCTATTACCTTGAAGTCGATTAGCATTGGTATACCCATAATTTGTGTTTCAAAATATTTGAGTATACCTATAGGCTCTATTAATCTTTGTTCTACAAGCTTGAGGTAATTTAGTGTTGGTGCTAATAAATGCCGACCCAAACGTATCCATGTATCCCGAGGTAGGATATTTACTTGGGTAAAATCATGAAGATGGGTAGCACTTTCATGACAATTGGGTCTCAAAAATTCCTAGCGGCAATTTTTCGGTCAAAAAAATGTTTCTAGGAATTTTTTCGGTCGAAAATTTGCACGTCAAATTGAACGAAGCCTTGATGGCACCCTTGAAATTTGTTTACAATGTTTTTTGGATGAAATATTTTCCTGTGGTAATCATATTTCGGCCGAAATAATTTTCGGTCGAAACGTTTATTTTTAACGGATTCCGTTAAAAACTAGGTTTCGGTCGAAAGATTATTTTAGCCAAAAACATGAGATTGGGACTGAAAACAAAAACCAGAGAATTGTCCCAAGCTTAACTGAACTTCGGAGGTTGTGAAATCCTGCAAATACTGAGAATTTGGTTTCGAAAATGACACCAGCATTTCCAAAATTGAATCTACTTTCAATTCCTATAATTTGTTTTCATTTTCTTTATTTTTATCTAATTTTATTTAATTTTTTTAAAAAATCACTGCATAATATTTTCAGCAAACATTATGATTCGGTGAAATGAAATATTGGTATCTCTAAAAATATACAGTGAAAAATTTAGAAAAAAATATATTCATAATCCTTAAACTGTTCTTTTCAAAATGGTATATTTAGATTTTAGTTTTAAGTAAAAATTAAGATAGATACAAGGTGTAGAAAAACATGTGTTTAAAATCTGCAACGTTTTCAGCTTGGTCAACTTTAAAAAATTCTAGAAATTATAATATTCATCCTTTAGATTCAAAATTATAGTCATAATAAAATAGAGTCTTTTAAATTGTTGAAGTATATTTTGTTTCTTAAAAACATAAGTTTAATAATAGATACATTGTTGTAGAAAAAAGTTACTCTTATTCCTTTCATGTTTATCGAACATATTTTTAAACAATTGTCAAATTGACATATCAAATCGTGATAAAAAAAAATGAAAATTAGTCATTGGAAAGATAACAAAATTCTTCACAAGTTTTGTTTTTACTGTAAAGTGAAATTCTAAATAAATAAAAAATACTTTTGTATGTTGGAAGTTGAAGAACTTGTGAAAGTACAATTTTTTTTCTCATAAAACAAGCAAAAGTGTAACTCATCTTCATGATTTCACCCACTTGTGATCTAAATTCGACGACTATCTGGTTAATCAATACCCCATTGATTTCCAAGTCGACCCATGGGTTATAATATTCATTCTTATAGGAAATTTGCTTGACATATTTAGATGGTATTTTTCCTTCTTTACACTCTCTTAGTATATTAAGAAAATCTAACAATCGACCAACTGAGTGCTTTTCTTTAGGAGCTATAAAACTTCTTGTACAATGTATTCAATTTGTCTTCTTCTATTTGGTTGTCCTTGATTAGAATTTTTAAATAATTTAAGTGTTTCCCTTGTAATCTATTCTTCTTTGTCTAGATTTGGAAACAGACTAGACTTCCCTATTTGTCGATCTTGTGAGTGGATACTATTAATATCCCGTCCTACACCTGATCTAGTAACAATATGTAAGTTCTTTGAATTTAACATTTCTTGTTTCGACACTACATGTAGGAGGTTCACATTCTTTTTGGTCATGATATTATCAAGTACTATTGGAGAGTATTCAAGTGAATGATCATCAACACCACATATGTTAGAAAATTTTAAGTCAACCCGATCTTTTATTGGACAGTCGGGGCTAATGTGGTCATCTTTCCATCAATTGGAACAATAAGTTCGGCCTCGGCCTTGACCTCAACCTTGGAACCCGGATCAACCACAACTACCTTGACCTCGACCTCGACCATAGTAATCAGTTCTTCTCTTGTAGTCATTATTATGATCACTTTATTCTATATGATAGACTGTGTGCATGTTTTTTCTATTTCGTGCATTTAGTCGACACTCGGATGTTCTATGGCTATGCACTTCGCAAATATGACACCATTTGGTATTTTTCAAGATGTGCGGACAATATTGCATAGTATGGTCGGTTAGAGTTTCACATATGTTACATTATGTTTCAGCTTGCACTCGTCATGCATATGTTGCTCCTAGTACTTGATCGTTGAGGCTACAAGTGTATTTGGTGTGACTGTCTTCACAGCATGTGGTACACCACAACTCACTTATTCTTAAGTTTATATATTTGGTGGTTTGTTGTAGATGTTCTATTTTTTCTTCTAGCCTTTTAGTCGATGAGGAAGTTGATGGCCCGTCATCATCCGACTCAACATGTTGTGATTTCTGTAATGTGTCTTCATGTGAGGTTATCTCATAGAGTTGTAATGGAGGTCAGATTTATTATAGTAATCCGGATACATACCATTGTACTAATAGAATTTGATCGATTGTCGATGGGATTTGTCTAAGGAGATCTTTGAATATTTTGTTGTATTCGCGGACCGACTCGCCTAGTCTTTTCTCTATTTCTTTCAGTTTTTGTGCGGCCAAGTGTGTAACATCTTGGACCTTGAAAAATGATAAAAAGTTGCTCTTTATTTCTGATTTTGATCGATTCTAACTTTATGTGAAATTCATAAACCATGTTAGAGCATGGTGTTGAAGAGCAACACCAAATTGTGCCATCTTCTTATCTTCATCTGTGATGTCTGTTGCATCCCATAATTTTTCGCATATAAACCAATGTCTTCTTGGATCCTCGTCTCCTTCATAGAGGGGAATATTATTGAGTCTATGGGTGATTTTAAGAACCCCTCCTAAATTTATATCTATAATAAATGGGTGAATCCCCATGATACATAGGAAAAATTGAAGGTTATTTTATCAATAATATAATATGTATATATATTTTTTTGGCGAATCTTTTGGTCGATTATATAATCTTGTAAAATCTTGGTGAATCTTTCACTGAATTATAAACTCTTGTTAAATCTTGGGGAATATTTCATTGAGTTATAAAACCTTGTAAAGTCTTGGCGATTTTTTTAATAAAGTATAAAACCATATATAATAATAGGAAAATGTATTCATTAAACTGTAATATACTAATTTTACATATTTGGAAAAATAAACATAATTTGTCCATCCTCTAGACAATGCTACAAGCATTAGGGGTTATGTTTGTCAAGGTTCTCACTATACACTCTTGCATATCCCTCTATCAGTGTTGATGGCTTTTCACCACAAAGTTCATATGTGTTGATCCTGACCACCACTTTCGTCAAGCTCGGGATATATTAATCTTTTCTCTACCACTTCTATTATGTACTCTTTATTACCGATTCATCGAAAATGAAAGCACCCTTCAAACGATTTCATCATGGGATGTTCTTAAATAGGAGCGCGCATAATTCTATCCATAAATAACTCCAAAAGTATAAGAATATTGATAGGTCACATTCCATGCATGACTTCCTCTCTAATCATCAATTTGTACTAAAAAAGAACCCCTTTCCAAGGAAGAGAGGTCTCTTTTATCCCTTATATTTTTATTGTCTTATAAAAAAGTAAAGGGACACATAACTTTATAACAAATGTTGGGCATAGATTAGGCCTTAGTAAAAGAGATAGTCTAAATTAGACTTCCATAATTCAACATGAAAAATAAGAGAGGTAGATTAAGTAAGGGATATTATGTCATCATGTATATCTATACATGACATTAGCACGATGCACCGTCAAAGTCCTATCACCCATTTTAATCCCATTAAGGGTAGCACATGCTATGTATGTCACTTGATATAGTGCCTTTGGACAACTATTCTTGTAGGAGAGCCATGGAATATTCTATTCCAAACCTCTTTGCATTGTTTTGAACATTAACGATAAGTGATTTTGTATTATTGAGGTAAAATTAACATTGAAAGGATCCTAAATTTCAGCTAAATATTATCGCAAGCTCACCTGTAGAAATTTATTTTGTTAACAATTCAACCAACAATTGTTCAATTGATTAATTCACCAATGCAAGTTTCCTTTGTTATGCAACTAGGGAAGCAAAAGAAACTTAATACATTTATGGAGGAACAGAATGACATTCAAGGACCCCACAAGAGTACCTCTATAGTTGTCAAGTCCAACATCACATATATTTGGTACTTAGAAACTTGTTGTTCAACAAAAATCTGTATTACAAATCCATTCTAGGAAAAGAGAAAACATAGTGCTAGATTTAAGATATCCTGCTAAAAGGACACATCAAGCTAAGTGATTTGTCTTGTGGAAGTCCCATTCCACCTGCAACAAAGAAAGATGCTACATAGCACCTCTACAGTGACTATTTTTCCCTCAACAAAATTATAGTCAATGATAGATATCCAATCGCGTATATTGAAGACCTTCTAGACACATTGAAGGGAGTCGAGATCTTTTACCAAGATTGACTTTAAGTTTCACTACCATCAAGTTTAAACCAACACTTTAAATGTTTGAAACACTAGATTCAAAGAAATATTTAAACTATTTGAGGTCTTGGTGATACCCTTTGGCATAACAAAGGAACCAACAACCTCCATGCAATTGATGAACGATGCTTTGCACCCATTTATAAATAAATTCATTGTGGTCTACCTCAACCATGTTCCTATCTTCAATAGGACATGATATGAACACTTACAATGTATTGTGCAAGTCTTTCAAACTTTGCACCAACATAAGTTCCTTTATAACCTAGAAAAATAAGCATTTTCCATGAAGTACATAATATACCTTGGATTCATTATTGATTAAACAAGTGTGCATGTGGATCCAAAGAAAATATAGGCCATCCACAATTGGCCTACCCCAACCAACATCAACAAGTTATGAAGATTCCTCTACTTGGCACAATTTTACAGGGGATTTTTCTTGGGTTTCCTTTGATGTTACACATCCCCTACATCAGATCTTGCATGAGAATGCCAAGAAACTCATTTTCAAATGGGATCACATGTAACAAAAAATATTTGAAGAAGTTAAGGTGCCCTATGCTAGTCTTAATCCTACTTAATCTCCATCGGGAATTTGAGAATCAAACCAACACCTCTTAGTATGCACTTGGCATTGTTCACATCCACCATGGACACCCAATCACATACCATTCAAAAACATTCATTGATGTTATCTGCAACTATTCAACCTACAATCATGATCTCTAAGTGATTGTTTAACATGTCAAAAAATGGTGATAATACATACTGGGTAAGGAGATTTGTTTTCATTCCAACCATAAGCCTTTGCAGATTGTGTTGACACAGAGTAAGTTGCAGAGCACACAATGACTTAAATGGATTGCATGCTACTGTAGTTTCACCTAGTAATCAAGCACAAGTGTGAATTATCCAATTGTGCAACAAAATAGAGTAAACCACCAATGAGCACATTGCTAGTCGTTTTGGACATGTGCACATCAGATCATGATTAGTGGCATCAATACACTGAAAACCACCATTTTCATACATCTATGCATATCACAACTCTAGGAAATCTAGTGGAAATTTCTAGCTGCGCAACAACTTG
This sequence comes from Picea engelmannii, assembly GCA_009831015.1. Taxonomy (NCBI): domain Eukaryota; kingdom Viridiplantae; phylum Streptophyta; class Pinopsida; order Pinales; family Pinaceae; genus Picea; species Picea engelmannii. The sequence continues at coordinate 186,926 of ML794017.1, forward strand.
TATTTCCATGTAAATTTGTGTGTACTCGAAAGGGAAAATGCAACAAGCTAATATAGGAATACCTTATCCCAATTCAAGAGGTCACTTTGAGATACATAAGGTTCTCGTAGTTTTGTAGAAACACTCCTATTGGTTTGACCCTTATGAAAACATGGATAAATACATGAAGGCCTTTGTTTCTTGCACAATAAAAAACTGGCCAATAGGAAGTAGGGACTATACACATCTCTATTCAATCCTAGGCCGCCATGAGATTATATCTTTGTGAATTTTATAATAGGCCTACCAACAACATGAAAAAACCATGATTCAGTGTCTATTGTCATTGATAGGTTCTTGAAGATGGTAGTACTTGCACCTTGCAAGAAAATTGACTTTACAAAAGACATAACAAAGTTTTTTTGCACACATATGGGTCAACTTTGGAGCACCAACATACATTGTGTCATACCATGAACCTAAGTTCATCAACATTTTTTGGAAATCACTCTAGAGCATGTTAGACACAAGGATTGATATGTCCATAGTCTTTCACTTGCAAAATGATGGGAAAGAAAAAATTGTGAACCAAACTATTGTTTACCCACTGTGCATGTACAATCATAGGCACACTCACATTTGGGATGAAAAACTTGCTTTCATTTAGCAGAACTCCACACAATGTTGTTCTTTAGAAGTCTGATATGAATATCAACCCACAATGTTAATCAATGATGCATTTCCTAGGCCCATAATCGTAGGCACTTTTGCATCGGTGCAAAAAAAATCGATAAAGAAACACACTTCATTGAAAAAATATAGAGTGTTCAACACCAATTTCAAGACATTCTAACGTAGGCAGCTAATAGGTACAAGTAGTTCCATGCCAAGCACTGTGTCCCATGAAAATTATCAGTTGGAGGGGAATAAGGTTTGGCTTCATATCCAAAAGGAGCAATTTAAAGGCCAACATCACAACCTACACCCACTAAAATACAGAGCATACACCATCACTGAGAAATGAGGCAACTATGATTTCAAGCTTGATTTCCCATTTTATCTTGGTCTTCATCCAGTTTTTAACGTTGAGCTCCTATAGAATTATTCATTACTCGAGTGGAGTGTTATTTACCCTAAGCCTCTAGCCAGCATTAATTTTGAGTTTAGCATGTTGATACAATCAACACTTTAAAAAGTGCACTAGATTTTTCACACTTTAACAAGTGCACTAGAATTTTCCCCTGTTTTTATCTAGTGTAATGGGAACTGATTCTTATAGGACCATCACAAATGGAATGGGGAATATTGTGAAGGATCAAACCTCATCACTAAGAGGGGGGGTAAATCAGTGACATATTTAATTTGTTATTTTTTCTTATTAACGCAATCAATATTTTAACACAATACTTATCATGGAACCCAATTGGGAAAACCACAAACACTTCTCTTATTAACTGCAAAATTATGTATTTACATGTTACAAGAAGGAAGATATTCTTCTTCTTAGATCAGCACCCACTGATCAGGATGCACCCACACCCCTTTTCACCAGCTCCAACCGGTAGGAGGATTCATCCCCCTGTTTAGTCAGCTACAACTGACAAGGAAGCACCTACTCCCCTGTAGGCACCAAACTGCCCTTGCACCACCATGTCTCCCTTAGTTTTAACAATCTAACAATGATATATGCATTCCTTTAGTGATCTTATTTATCATGCACTGGACTTCATCTTCTTCTACTTTGTCTCCTTTTTATTTAATCTTCAATCTTCATTAAGAGACACACTTTTCTTCTTTTGTTCTTTGGAAATTAAATAGGCCTGTTATCACACCTTTTCACCAAACAACATGTTTGTTCAAAATAATTGTTCATAACAATCACACCTCTTCATTTTTCAGACTAATAACTTTGATTTTATTTTTCTTTTGATGTCTTCTTAAAAACATAATAAAATTTCCCTCCTTCTTTTTTCTTAAATTAATATTACAGTCTTTCCATAATCCCATATTTTGATCTATCTCTAATCTAGTGACAGGGCTTCCATCAAGACAAAAACAATTCTCTAGTCTTTCAAAACCATACACATATCTGATATAAGTCTTTTACAAAATTATACTACTTGTTTATCGATTATGATATAATTCTTTTATAGATTCTAATATAAGTTATACACACATCTGATATAAATATTTTACAAGATTATACTACTTTCAGGTTTCAAAACATTAATATTAGTTGTGATTTGAAGCAATATTTACCAAGGTCATATATTGATACTGTCATTGTCGTTGTGTACATGCAGGGTTTTGATACTGTTTGATGAAACCTCCATAGCAACAAATCATCTTGGCACGTCCCTATAAATAAAAGGTGTCTATGATCTCCAGTAGAATGATTATGAGTGCATAATGGTGCTTGAACTAACCAATCTTCCCTTAGCCTTCATAGCAGATATAATATGTTTATCGACATCCTTTACTTATTGTCCATTGAAGTCAGCAATATTTTCAATAAAGCATCCATTTGCATCAACTGGGATTAGAAGATCCTCTAAACTCGGTGAACCTCCAGTCTTGGCGTTTTATGCCAAAAACTCAATAATATTGGCAATATTTCTGACTGACTAACAAACCTTTTAAGCTCATGGATGCTCATATGACTGTCGTGCTTTATTGTTTTATAAAAATGACCAACGTCATAGTCATTTTTCCCAAAAGGTAGGGGGGCTGACAGGTCATCCTGGGCTCTAGGCTGGTGAGCTTCTCGTGGAGTCCAAACACCTAGATCCCCCACAATACCTTTGCAATCCATGTCAAATAGTCATTGTGAGAGTAATATTTATAAACCCATAATAAAACTTCTACACTTTGCATGTGGGACTAAACATTGATGGGCAATTAGATCATCACTGTCAATATCTTGATCGGATGGTTGTTGAATCTCCATAACAGTTTTGATTAATTCATGATTCATTGTCATTTGAAAAGCATATGACTATTGGCAGGATCAACTAGATAATGCAGTTGGATGTATAGATCCTTTCCATGACCATGATCCAATGATACGAGTTATGATGCAATGTATATTGCCTTACGCACGCAGTCATGAGTAGAATGATAATGCCTGGAAATCTCTCTCAAAAAGTTTTTCTTCTCAAATTGATAATGAATGTAAGCATAAGGCATTGACCCACTCTCAAACCAGCAATCGAAAACATCATCAACATGCCTAAGAACTCCATAGTTGGGACCTCTTCCAGAAGGAATCATGATGTGATCAATTTTATGTCGATATAGATCAGCCACCTTGACACCTGAAATCTCCTCTAGCTTTTCAATTGACCCCACAACAACTTTTTCCTCTCCATCATCACTAATATAGATTGGGAGAGGTGTGCCCCAAAATCTACTTTGACTAACTACCCAATCCCTAGCATTCTCAAGCCAATTTTGAAAGAATTTTTCCTTAACATAATCAGGAACCCATTTCGTATGTTTATTGTTCTCCAATAGTTTGTCTTTAATCTTCTTCATAGGCAAGAGCACAGTGCACAACACCAGTACCACTATCATCCTTCTTAAATCTCATAGGTTCTACCCGTACAACTGGTGAATTGATAAGATATAACCGGAAAGGATCAAATCCATAGTTGTCCACAACTTCCATTGGTTTGGGATAGTTCTTTAGTCTTTTTCTCATTTTCTTTCCATCCCCAGCTAAAACAAGACCATTGCAAATCATATTTCCAAATGTTGGTTTACCAAACAGAGTATTTGATAACACCATAAGAGTATAGAACCATCCACGAGTTTGATCAAGGACTTTTGCAATAAAATTCCTTGGGAAATAATTGTTGTCACTTGAATTAGCCATGTCTTGTAACCCCTGGAGGATCATAGTAACTAAAAATATTCTATGAGGTGGCCTTCATTGCAAAGTACATTGATTATTTAGTAGCTTCATTAGGCATGGTGCCCTTTAATTCTATTTCCTTGCATAATTTTAAAGATTCATCCAAACACCCTTCTCTGCATAGACAGTAGATTACTTTTGCACAAACAACTTCATGTTCCAAATAAACTTTAAGCAGACCTTTCCATTGGAAAATATATTTTGATTTTAAAAGAACTGATCCAACTTTTTTGTCATTGTTGACCTTAGGGACAAGGAAAAGTTCTTCTGCAAACAATACTTCAAAATTACAAGGCTACTTTGTCTTCTTTCATGCACATTGTCAATGCTAAGTGTCTCTCCTATTTATGACATCCAGGCCAAGGCCATCAATGCCAACCTATAATTCCATATTGCCAACATATTGCTTTCTGAGGGAAAATTATTTTTGTTCTGTGTATGGATTTCTTGTGCAAGTTTGTTTTATCTATAATATGTCTACAATTTTTCTAGTGTTCCTTCAAAGGTTTTGAGCCAATTTCCTTTATCTCTGGAAGCCCTGTGAACTGTTCATTGATTCCATCTCTATTATAGACTGCATGAAAAGGCTCAAATTTGAACATGACCTATCCTTCAAGGTCCACCATACAAATTATGTTACCTCTATGCGTTGACATAGCATATTCTACTTCAAGATTCAAATCTGAATCTTTACAATGTAACTAATGTCCATAGTGATCTGGTGAAATCATTGTGAATTTCTGAGATAATCTATAAGGAATGAATTTTAAATTCAATGCCCCTGCACACTTTAATTTTTTATGTGGCAACATTGAGCATTGAATCTGATGCCCTAATTTTCCCTCCAAGGGTTTTCAATTCATAGTGTGAATATGTCTATGTTCGTTAAAGCTTTATTACAGTGAATGATTGCCTTGGCTCTTTGTACTTTCAGTATGTATTTTATATGAATATCGACAGTTGGAGGGTAGCCTTTAACTTTGTAGTCAATCATTCCATGTTGTGGTCAATCATTCTATGTTTTGATTCACCAACCACCTTTGACCACGTTATGCTCAGTGAAATTTAGTGTGCATATCGATATTGAAAGTAAATTTAGTTAACATGAGAACAAAATATAAATAGAATTTGTGCTTCTAAGTTTGTAGTGGAAAGAAGATAAACAAATGATGTAAATATTCAATGATATTGGTTGTTGGTTGAGATTGTTATTTGAGTTATAGAGCGGTTGGTTAAAAGAAAGACTATATATGCCTAGAAAATCAACTCAAAAGTGTTAATAGATTGTACAGATCATTATGCTACTATATAGATTGTGTATGTTGCGATCTACTTGTCACTGGTGATATGCACGCGGCCCAAGAACTATCTAGTAGTGAATAAACACTGTAGAAATTCATTGTAGTATTCAAATGCTATGTCAGAGTTCACACTTGAAAATCAAGTTAGATTAGTCAGGAAAAATGTCGACTTGGTTGAATAGTATCCCAACCTAAAAAGTACATGCAAGAATAGAGGAATGGATTTACCAATCGACATAGTAATGAAAGATTATCTACAATTTTAGATTTTGGGGACATTTTTGTTTATAGTAGATAGATTTTTTATTCTCTCTTATATATGCTTGTGTCCCTAGGACCTGTGTACACCTATGCATAGGAATGCTCAATACTTGGTAATATGTTTGGAGTAGACTTACTGGTTTTATTGACTGTATGGTGTTCTTAATTAAATGTCAATTCCATAGCCTCATACATGATAGAATCTGATGAAAATATTGCAATTTTTCCAAACTCTGAAATGGTGAAAAATGTTGATCACATTGCTGACATAGATTTTGTTCCAATGGTATAATTGTATAAGTCTTGCAATACCTATAGAGTTATTCATGGCATGAATCCTTTAAAGACTGTAGTCTTGAAGAAGGATTGTGGTATAAATTTAGCGATGTTTGTTTTAAAAGGAGAGTTACAAATAAATTTTATTTAGTAATCTCATAGCTCTGAAGTTGGACACTTTGGAGTGATAAAAATCTTGGCTAATTTTTGAAGCTAGTATTAGCTGCAGATGCAAACTGATGTGAAGAAATTTGTATCCGGTTGTTTTCTATGCAGTAATTCAAAGCCAAAATTTGGGAGTTGATATTTTTCTCTCCACATCCTATTTGTTAATCCTAATTGGTAAAGGCCCTAGGCACTGTTAATGGGCATTGCTTATAGATCCTGTGAGATGGGAATTTACTTCCCTAGTTGAAATAGTGTAACTGGGCAATAAGCAGGAAAACACTTCTTCAAAGTTCATTCATGTATTGGTACATTTTGCGATGCATAATATTATTTTTGACTGAGATAGTATAGTCTTAAGTAGCTTTGGGACTACCCTATGGGTTTATGGATACATACTTGAAGAAAAGTACAACTTTCTTGCAGTAGTTCAAATTGGTAACTAGGTAGAAGAAACGTACTCGAGATTGAAACTAATGTTTCTTCTTTGACAACTTAAATGAAGTTGGATGTAAAGTATTGGCATATTTCCACTACAAGGGAATAGGTAATGAAGTAATGAGTGGAGGAAAGGTTCATTCTAATATGACAATGATTTAGAAACAATGTAGAAGATATTTGTTGATAATTATTTTGTCTTCTTGTTATAATTGGTTGAAAACAAAAATCATTCATAGTGTGTTATGTACTTTCACAAACTGCAGTTAATCTATAAGAAAAAATTTATGGTTTTACAATGAAATGTTCAGTTGACAGTTTTCGTTGATGCAAGGTGCGGGATCAATTATTTTTTAAAAACACATCTGAGGAAGTTACAAAAAATCTGTGATCATGTGAAACTGCAATATCATTGACAGCTAACTGATGCTCCTGAAGATGTGCAACTAGAATTCCCTGAGGTCACCATGTGCTATCAGGAACATATGTTCAAGAATAAGAAGACAACATCACTGCTTCAGATGATGATGGGGAATATGCAACTTGATCAAATGATAATGAGAAGCCTTTATCAACAATGTCCAAAAGAGTTGTATCTTCATTCATGTGTGTTCTTGCAACTCCATTTCTAATGACCTTACTAACTTGTTTTGGAGGAGAAAAGATGACATTCAACATAGAACCAGTAAACATTTTGGGTGGGAAAGAACCTACCATAATAATTGATCTGTGCATTAGCTCTGCAAAAGGCATAGAAGAAGCTCTTTTCAGCATAGCTTCTTTTTTTTTTTGGCTTGATCCATTTTATTTTTGCTTATTATTTAACTGCACAAGCAGTCTGTCTCTTGTGCCACAATCTTCAGCCAACTTTACTTCATGTAGCCATTCTTGTTGTTTAACCTCATCTAATGCTTTTGTTGTATTGCTTCTTTTATTTGTTGTATTGCTTCTTGGAGTTATTGTGCAATAATTATTTACATGTAGCCCCAACATTTGACAAACTAATTTACACACCAGTCTAAGAGTGGAAGCCTTGATATTCTCCTTTGAAATGGTCAGTTCTTTATGAACCATTGAAACAAATAAAAATTCTTGCATAAATGCCATAGTGCTACTACATTCATTTTCAAACCTTCATTGTCCAGCATACCATCCTTTTCCAAGTTTTCACACTTATTAACAGCATCTTTTGCTTTCCCTATCTGGAAAAGGGCTTGAACTATATTAAATGATACAACATAGTAAGATAACCTACAATGTTTCCAGAACCAAGAGTATTTTGATATGTGTGTGGCTCAAAAATTATGGTACTTGTTCTTTTATAAGCTTCAACTTCTCTTTGGAACCTGTCTTGTTGATGCCACTTAGCCATGATTACAAGGCATATTTTGTGACTTGCAACAGCTCAATATATGTCTTTGATACATCCACATAATCAGAATAAGCTCTCTCCAAAACCCTCTCTATGTTGTCATAACTATGCAGTAGAGTCAATACGGTTAATGCCATTAATACCTATTATCACCATCACAAATCTATTGTCAATTTCAATGCCAACCAACAACAGTGTCTCTCATCTATTTGATGAGTACCAATGCCAACCAACAGCAGTGTCTCTCATCTATTTGGTGAGTACCAATTGTTCTCTTCTTCACGAGTACCAATGCCAACAATTATAAAAGTGCCTATGCTAAGAAGTCCTCTCTGGACTAGCAAGTAGTTATTTAGCATGGTTTTACCAACAGGTTTGAACTGCACAAATTTGAGAAAAGAAAGTAGTTGCTTGCATGTTATTGGTTTCTTCCCCTAGAACATATTATGGTCTCCAATTATGGGTTATTGATGTACCATGGTTGTTATTGGAGCACTCTTTATATTGTGTCATATCTTAGTGCTATGGTGACACACTTAGTGCGTTGGTTTATTACTAAGTGGGAGTGTTCTACATGTTATTTTGTTGTGATGTTATACTTACTGCATGATAATTGACCATATGTATGTGTGTGAGGTGTTCCAATGCTTTTAATGTCAATAAACAAGTCTAAGCAATGAAAATAATCCCTAGAACACTAGCCATAAATGGACTAGTATGCAAGGCGTTGAGCCACAATAAGCATGAAGATGCAATACAATATCTAACAACAATTCTTTGAGTGAGAGAGAGTATTAATTGAGATTTTGTATTACTTGCAAGCAGAAGACTAATGTTGTCTTGTTTCCTTGGGAAAATGGAGTCAAGTAACACCTTAAATGGAAAGTTAGATAGCCAAGAAGATTTGGAAGTTTGAAACCCTAGGACTATACCTTCATATACATAGGATTAAACCTCACAAAGACTAACCCTAGAGTTTATACCCTCATAAAACCTAGTGCCATCTCCTTGTTCACATGTCACAGCTTGATTCATATTTGAAGAACCCTGGAAAACCAAGCAATTTGGGTCGAATTCCACATGTTGATGATAATAACAGAAATCCTACATCGTACGGAAGGAATGGGTTTGAAAATGGCAGTGTAATTGGTGTTGTTATTTGTTAATGGGGATGCATCAAATGGTGTTGGAAATGGCATTGTGAATGGTCCTGTTAATGGTGTTATGAAAATGAATCCACCTCCTAGTTTCTGCTCAAATGCAAATGAGAATGGTATCCATGCCTAAATAAGACTGAACTGATTGAGTTTGGATTGTAAATCTTTGGTGCTTTTAGTTTGAGTCATTGTTAGCATCATTTTTTCTTGAATATTGCAATTAACTATTGCTTGTTCTCAAGCTCATAAGAGGACCAAACCTACAATTTGCTGAATGTTTTGTACAGAAGATAAAGTGGGGTATCTGAGATGTTGAACTTGCCTATTGGATATGACCACATAATATATATTGTTATAGATTCTTGACTTGATGTTGTCAGGCTACAGGGTATTGGAAAAAAAATTGTTTTGTGTTCTTCCCAACTTTTGACAATTCTTTGTAGTGTCTGCAGCTGATTCTTCAGTGAATGCTAAGAAAAGAGCTAAGAATACATTTGATCATGACACCATAGATGACCCTGCTAATATTGATGATTTTGATGAAATACTTCTTATTCCATGAGCTAAGAAAATAACTAAGAATAACATTTTATCATGACACCACATATGACCGTGGTAATATTGATGCTTTTTATGAAAGAATTCTTGCAATATTCAAGGCTGCAACGATTAAAACATGTGGAAATGACAGCAATTATAAAACTAATCGATCTCATCTCAGAGTGATTCATCAACCACTAAAGAGAGGGAAGATACATAAGCAATATTAGTCATTGGATGAGAAGGAGTACAACTAGGTCTCATTGACAATACCAATGCATGAGCTGACATAAGCACTTTTCGTCAACAATTTCAAAGGACGGATGATTTAGAAAAATTCCTAAGCCTATGCTACCAAGTGAGATAAATCTCTGTGTAAACATTCTTATCCCAATATCTCACTAAGTCATTCATATAACACCTAAATCAATGACATGATGCATTCATAATCATTTATAAGTCTGCAAGAGAATGTAAATTGAAACTCAAAACTTTCATGGGCTTACCTTGATGTGATTTTCATGTACTCTTGTGTAATAATGAAGCATGCTTATCCTTCATTCACTTACACCTTAATAGTGTTGGTCATTGGCCTAACATTGATGCTTTTAAGAGTAATACAACCATCAGTACCTTAAACATCAATTCATTGATGTATCATACACTAATATTTCAACCAAGCAAACTTTAAAAGACAAAAAAGACAATGTGTGTTGTTATTCATGGTATGGAATGGAGGTTTGCAAGGTAAGTGGCAGTAAAGTATGGGTAATGGAGGTATTTATCCAATCAACAAAGGGGTTTGCATATCATTCTTTATGGAATCTGAAATTCAACCACCATATTTATGAAAGTATAATTGCATTAGAAGAATGTTGGTCTCGTGCTAATAGGTTTCTTATGATGTACGCATAGGAACCTAGTGCATAGACCATTTTTCTCTTCGCTTAGATAAGTAGAGCTCATTTCCCTTTCTAAATAATCAATAAGTATTTTCAAAGAAAATACAAAATAAACATAGTAGATCCTAAAAGGTGAAGATGCTCAAGTCATGCAAAAAATGAAAGGAAATAAAAAAATATTTCCTTGACCATCATGTTGATTAAGGTTGGTTGTCATTGATGTCAACCCTTGAAGAAATCCCTGTAGCACAAAGGTTTGGGTAATGGACCCAATATTTTTTTATGTAAATATGACTCATTATTGTTTTGTCATGGTTGATAAGAAGTAAATATGGATGAACTCCAAAGTGATCCCCTTAGGGTGAAAGCCCTCACGGGAAGACGTTTTGCAGAGTAAGAGAACCCATGCTTAATTTTGGAATAATGAGATGAAGGATAGTGAATTTTTCAGGGAAACTATCCTAGATGGATAGTGATTGTCATGTCATTTTCGGTGGTATGTATAACGTCACATGACTCCTCATGGTTAGAGAGTTATGACCATGTGAAGTTGGAGAACCCGTGTTTGGGTAATGGACCCAAGTTTGTTTGATGGATAACGGTATTATTTTTTATATATTTGAAGGTAATACTATTCTATATGGATATTACATGTCATTCCATTTCTGGTAGTATGTGGAACATCACATAACTCCTCGCGGTTTGAGAGTTATGGCCTTACGAAGTTGGAGGACCCTCATATGTCATCTAGAAGCCCCAAAAGGTCAAAGTGGTTTAAGAGATTTTAGAAGGTAAATAATAAAGTGAAGTGATGAGTGTACTATAATTCAAATTGAATACAAAATAAACCGTTTAAATAATAAATTTAATGGAGAAATTAGAAGTGGGTTAACCCTAAAATAAGGAAAGTGGGTAAAGTGACCTAGAAAATGTTTTTAAGGAAGCTACTTTAAGAGTATAAATAAGAGGCAAGGCTCTCTCATTTAATAAACACTTGAGAATACTGAATAAATATAGGTGTCTGAGGTAACCAAAGGATATATAAGCTGAAATTCTGAGGAAAGTGAAGAAAAGAAGGCCGAAATGCAAGGAAGTATAAATTCTTTTGATAGTGCTTTCTAAGGTATGTTATTTACAGGTCATCTCACCATTTTTGCTATAACTTTTTTTCTATAATGATTATGATCATGACATTTCTATTCCATTGAGAAAACATATCCAAGTATCTTTTGTAAACAATTCAGCTTGTGGGTCATTATATTTTGGGATTTACACTCCGTGGAAAATAGGGTTTGTGGCTAGTCCTGAAACTAGTCAAAAATAGGTGTTTCGGGTAAAAATGTCATAACTTCTTCATAATAGATCCAAATTCAGTGAGACCAAATGTGATGGTTAGGGTACCATATGTATTATTCTTTTCAATAGTTTCATATCAATTCAAAAAATATTTCATGCGGGACACGCTCTACAAGGTCGCTCTCCATAATAAGCCAGAATTCAGCAAGGTATGTCAGTTTTTCTATAACTCCTTTTCTGAGAGGTTCCAAGTAGTGAAACCTGGAGGAATTGCATAAAACACACTAAATAATATTTTTTATCAGTTTCATATCTTTATACATTACAGGTACAAAGTTATGATTACGTCAAGTTAGGGTTGTTGACTAATCCAAAACTAGGCATGTGAGACTAAAGAAAAGTTTGATGAAAATGCTAGTCTATTGTTGTTAAAGTTAAGTAAGGTTTGCAGGAATGTGATCATATACCCTAGGTATATTACAGATCTACAAATCATATTTGGATGATGAAATTGATGAGGGCTTTAGGTACATGTTGAGTACATGGTTGAGACAAGTAGTTGATGAGTTGGCACATACATGAGGTGTATAGCTTATGATGTTGGTACATATTGATGAGTCATAGTTGATGAGTAGTTGACACATGATTGGTACATACTTGGTACATGGTTGTATGCACTTTTTTATGGTGAAGGTTGATTACAGGTTGTTTGGTACAGGTTGGTGCACGTTTGAAGCACTTCTTTATGGTACAGGTTGATTACAGGTTGAGGTATAGGTTGATGCATGATTCAAATTTATTGGTACAGGTTTACAATGGCATATATCACAGTGATAGTTTGACAGTGGTTCCATCATTCTACTTCTACTTCAGGGCAGTTGGATGGGGCAAGGATAGGTGGTTGTAGCCACCTTCTGGTTGTAGCAGGAGAACATAGGGGGTTGTAGCCTCCTTCTGGTTGTAGCCATAGAATTGGGGAGTTGGATCTTCCTTCAGGTTGTAGCCTGAGAAACTAGGGGTTTAGAACCTCCTTCCAGTTGCATCTAGAAAACAAAGGAAGTTGGTGCTTCCAATGAATGTAATTCTTCAAGACATATAAGAAAAAGCATTCTGTGGTTTTCTGCCAATTTGGATTTCCACGTAAAACATTGGTGTATTGTGTATGTGTATGATTGTTCATTGCTTATTTACTCTGCAGGTATTGGATGATAATGCTTCATTGATATAACAATTGGATTTTATGGTTAAAAGGGATTAAATTGCTTTATTATTAATTCACCCCCCTCTCAGTAATCCAACAATTGGTATCAGAGTCGGTTCCTTAAGAAAATAGTTTAACCACTCGAAGGAGATCATGGATTATTATGAGAATGGAGTACCAATGTTTAATGGTTAGAATGGTTTTAAGTATGAGATGTGGAGCATAATGACATAAGTATTTTTACAGGCACAGGGACATTATATTTGGCTATCAATTGTTACAGGATATGATAGTTAAAAAAGGGCAAAGACTGCAGCCAAGAAGGAATTGAGGAAAAATAACAAAATAGCAATGGATTTCATCTGGGAAGGATTACCTAATCCGGTAAGAGAAAAGATTGGTAAATTTTCATCAGCAAAAGAACTTTCGGATAAGTTACATGACATATATTCTTCACCCATCACAAATTAAGAAAATGCCAAAGAAGATGCAGATACAAATCAAGAAGAATTATGTTCACCATGTCAAGAAGATTCAGAAGATGAAGAGTACATAATCACCATAGGTATAATGTTTTGTGTTAACTGTGAAAAATATGGACATCTTGAAATAGAATGCCATGAAGGAAATGAGACAGGAAAAATAATTGAAAAGGAAGACAATTATGAAGAAGAATTGATTAGTGTTTTAGATGAACTAAGAGAAGAAAACAATTCACTCAAGAAAGAATTGATGAAATAAAAGGAAAGTGTTCACCTTTTTTAAGAAGCCCAACAGGTCATCGTGAACTTAATAACTCAGCTAGAAGAAGCCACAAAGAATATCATTCACTCCCAAGTATGCAATTTTATTTTATGGTCATTTTTTTTATTGTACTAACTTTGGACATAAGGTTGCATATTGCAGGGATTATAAAAGAAATGTTCAAGCAAGAAGCGCCTATGTGGCCGCATGTAACATTGAGTGTTACAAATGTCATAACTATGGACACATAGCCAGTGATTGTAGAAGCATGATCGATAATTCCATGAAAGAGAATATTGTTATCAGATATAAAAAAGTATGGAGAAGAAAACAAGAAGAACAGGTGAACAAAGATCAGGTACCATAGATCGCAAGATTGCCAATAAAACGAGATGAAGAAAATTCTACAGAGAAAAAGAAATATGTCAGATACAAAAAGGTTTGGAAAATAACTTAAATAAAGGAAGGGAAAGTAAATAAGGAACAGTTTCAAGAGATTGTACTTTTAGGAATTGTAGTGAAAAATGAATCCACAGACAAAAAGAAAGAAGTCAGAGCTCGAAGAGATAATGAATCTACCCATGAAGATGATGATGAATCTACCAATGAAGATGATGATGAGTACACATCATAGCAGGAATTGTCCTGATCCATCCGGCTTAGAGACTCCTAAGTAATATGAATATTAGATAGGGGGATTTTATGTGATAGTTGTGACAAACCAAAGAACCATCCTTCGAGCAGCTTGCAGAGTTTGAGAAGACAGATTCAGAGAAATCAATTAGCAGAAGTATAGTTTGATAGTATAATGATAAATGGGTTACCATTATGGGCATTTGTGCAAGTAAAGTCTTGGATAGTATGGACAGAGATGGATTCATAAGAACACTTAGTAGGTTTGGATATATATATGATAGTGGACGAGAGCATGCATTCATAGATTGGTTCATAGAATGGTTCAAAGACAAAGGAACATTATCGTAATGGATGATAATTACACAGGAAATGGATCAAACAATGCTAATGGATTACAAATTGATAGATATTTTTTGGAAATAGGTAGTGCATACATCAGTTCACATTCAAAACAAAGTAATGCTTAGGAACAACACTGACAAAACTCCCTACGAGCTATGGAAAGGAAGACCAGCAAATGTGAAGCACTTCAAAGTTTTTGGAAGAAAATGCCACATCAAAAGAGAAGATGGAAGAATGGGAAAGTTTGACTCTCATGTGGACAAAGGATTACTTGTTGGTTACGCAAGTACAAGGAAAGCATACAAGTGTTACAATCTAAGATTGAACAAAGTTGTGGAAAGCATCAACGTAACAATTGATTAAACAAACAGACCGGAATCAAAGGAAGAAAATGAATAAATGAAAGAACCCTTAGAAGAAGAAGTAGAAGATGAAAAGGAAGTAGAAGAGGAAGATGAAGAGAATCTGACAGAATCAGAAGAGAAAATTCAGCAAGTGTCTCCAAAGACACCCAGTAAACGAGTACAAAAGAATCATCCTTCAGATCAGATTATCGGAAACAAAGATGTAAAAGTTGAGACTAGAAGAAGAACCTATTCACTAGAACAAACACACCTAGAACTCTTATCTACAATTGAACCAAACTGTTTTGAAGAAGCCAGCAAGGATGAATTTTGGAATAAGGCCATGGATGAAGAATTGGATCAAATAAAGAAAAATGACACTTAGAAATTGGTTCCAAGACCAAAAAATAAGAATGTGATCAACACAAAATGGATTTTCATGAATAAATTGAATGAATATGGACATGTTACAAGAAAAAAAGCTAGATTGGTATGTAAAGGATATGCTCAGATTGAAGGAAATGACTTTGAAGATACATTTTCTCTAGTTGCCAGAATGGAAGCAATCTATTTTCTTTTAGCTTATGCATGCTCCAAAATGTTAAAGTATATCATATGGATGTAAAATCATCTTTTTTGAATGGGGAACTTGAAGAAGAAGTCTACATTGAACAACCAGAAGTATTTCAGTTGTCAAAGAACACAAATTATGTGTGTAAATTAAACAAGGCCTTGTATGGTCTAAAACAGGATTCTAGAGCATGGCACTCCAGACTAGATAAGTATCTACAGCAGGCAGGATTCAGAAAAGGAAGTACAAACATCAACGTCTACATCAAGGTAAGTCAAGGTAATATTTTATTAATTGAATTTTATGTTAATGATATTATTTTTGGTAGTGATGATGACAGGTTAAGCCAGAAATTTGCAAAAGATATGCAGAAAGAATTTGAAATGTCGCTACTTGGAGAACTATCCTTCTTTCTGGGTCTTCAGTATGTCAAAGAAACCAAGGAATTTTTAATTCTCAAACCAAGTATATCATATAAATGCTAAAGAGGTTCGGAATGGAAGATTGCAAACCAGTTTGTCACTCCCATGCAAACCAGTTGCAAGTTGAGAAAAGATGATGATTCAAAGTCTACATATCAAAAGAAATACAGGTCAATGATTGGCAACCTATTATATGTGACAGCATCCAGACCAGATGTAATGCAGGAAGTTGGATAGGTGGAATGATTTCAAGTAGCACCAAAGGAATCACATGTATTAGAAGTGAAGAGGATTTTCAGATATCTCAGAGGAACAGAAGAGTTTGGATTATGGAATCCAAAAGGAAAGGATTTATCACTAATTGCCTACACAGATACAGAGTGGGTAGGTTGTATTGATGACTGACAAAGCACCAGTGGAGCAACGTTCTACTTGGGTGAGTGTTTAGTATCATGGTTAAGCAAGAAACAATCATCAGTATCTTTATCTACAATCGAGGCAGAGTATATTGCAGTAGCATCATGTTGTACATAAGTACTTTGGATGAAACAAACACTGACAGATATATAGGTTGAGTATGATGAGCCCATTCTAATCGATTGTGATAATACAAGTGCCATCAGTATCTTGAAGAACCTAGTCATGCACTCCAAGATGAATCACGTTCCAATCAAGTATCACTTTCTACAAGAATAGGTTGCATAAAAGAACATCAGATTTGAGTATGTGGGCACAAAAGAACAAGTGGCAGACATCTTTACAAAACCACTTCCACGGGAATCCTTTGAATATATTCACCAAAGACTTGGAGTTATTTCTACTCCAAAATGAATGCTTTTTGAATGATTATCTTATTTGTCTTAGATGTACACGAGGAAGCACCATAAGAGGACAGTTCAGTCTGGGGGAGAAGCCCAAGATGGAAAGATACCTTTGCCACTGATGACAAAGGGGGAGATATTTATCAATTGCAGAGGACAGAGGCATGGTTCCAGGGGGAGAAGATTTATCAGATGTAGAGGACAGAGGCATGGTTCCAGGGGGATCATATTTATCAGATGCAGAGGATAGAGGCATGGTTCTAGGGGGAGCATGAGTGATATTATTTCAGTATTAAATCAGAGTGTTTCCATCAATTCCAAAGGGGGAGATTGTTGATTAAGGTTGGTTGTCATTGATTTCAATCCTTGAAGAAAGCCTTGTAGCACAAAGGTTTGGGTAATGGACCCAATATTATTTGATGTAAATATGACTCATTATTGTTTTGTCATGGTTGATAAGAAGTAAATATGGATGAACTCCAAAGTGGTCCCCTTATGGTGAAATCCCTCATGGGAAGACGCTTTGCAGAGTAAGAGAACCCATGCCTAATTTTGGAATAATGAGATGAAGGACAGTGAATTTGTCAGGGAAACTATCCTAGATGGATATTCCTTGTCATGCCATTTCTGGTGGTATGTAGAACGTCACATAACTCCTCACGGTTAGAGTGTTATGACCATGTGAATTTTGTGTTAGAAAAATAGGACCTCGGAGCAATAAAATAAAACAAATGCAGAAACAAAACACAGAAGATACACAATACAAGAGAGACACAGATTTACGTGGTTCACCCAGTGTGGGCTACGTCCACCAGAGAAATTGCCAGGTCCTTTCTTTATTATTATCCAGCAAAATGAAGGGATACAACCTATAGCAAAACCCGTTGTAACTTCCTCTTCTTTCTCTCATAGTCTCCTCTCTCAAAATACAATACTCGCCAACATACTTAGCCACAATACATTTCCCTCATAAAAGAGGGTTGCCTTCTAGGGAAAAAAACCCTAACATAATCTCTATTGTTAGATCTGCGACCTTATAATGAACGGTCTAGATTTACAATGAAATTACAATATACTTTTACAAGGCAATTTTTCTCTGGGGGCCCGCTTACCCCTAGACCCCCCAGCCGGGGGAATATCCCCCCCGGACCCCGCAGAGGGAGTACCCCCCCTCTGCACTCCCCCGCATGGAAGATTGTACATACTTTTGGGGTGTAAATACTTCATGGGGTATAAACACGGTTGAAAGTAAAAGACTTCTAAATCAAGAAGATAATCAGGCTCCACAACCAACAATCTCCCACTTGGAGACTGATCTCAACAACTCCACCACTGTTGTATATGCTGGACTCTGAACCTTCTTGGACCTAGCAAATTTCTCATCTTCATCTTCATTCTTGAAGAC
>ML794017.1:215884-226060 GCA_009831015.1 Picea engelmannii
TTACATAAAGGTCTTGTAGCTTGTCCCAAATATCTTTTGATGATGCACATGATCCCACCTTGGATTTCACTGAATCTGTCAATCCATCCAGGATGGTATCTATTGTCAATTTGTTGTTCCTTTTTTCTTCCTTCTGAGCTGCAATCTTTGGTTTCTTCAAAGCATTGTATCCTGAAGCAACTGAGAACCAAACATCTGCCCCAAGAGATTTCAAGTAAGTTTTCATTCTATTACTCCAGTATTCAAAATTTCTTCCATCAAATGGTGGAATCCCATTTGGAATTTTGTCTTCCATTTCTTCTTAGGATCTTCCTTCCAATGGTTAAACTATACTGAAGGTAACCCGCTCTGATTCTAATTATTGATACTGA
The DNA here is from genome assembly GCA_009831015.1 of Picea engelmannii. Lineage (NCBI taxonomy): Eukaryota > Viridiplantae > Streptophyta > Pinopsida > Pinales > Pinaceae > Picea > Picea engelmannii. The sequence continues at coordinate 216,256 of ML794017.1, forward strand.
GAGGGGGGTGAATCAGTATCAAGTACAATTTAAAACCCTTTTCAACTTATACTTAAACCATTCAAATATATCCAATGAGCAATGAACAATAGTATAAGAGTTACACCAATACACCACAATACACCATGCACAATATATGAGAAATAATCAATAGTTAGTGTTCAAGGGAAGTAATGACTTCCAAACGTAGCTACAACTTCCAAATGTAAAGGGAGGGATAAACCTCCAAGAGGAAGATACAATTCTCCAATATCAAGAGAGATTTGAACTCTCCATCCTTGCCCCTTCCTTCCACCCAAGAATATATGAAATATAATAAAACTTTACATTAAATCATCACCATCAACCAATCATCACATAGAACCTGATAATGCTTCTTGAGACTTCTTCAATTTCTGCAATTCTTCAATTCTTGGAGTACTCTGATCTTGTATATAATATTACTCAATGTATTCTCTGAAACTCCTCCAAGTTTCACTCCTTTAATCCTCCCCAAAACGAAGTTATAGAAAGAATGGTAGACTTTATTCAATTCTGGTCTATTCAGGAGACCGAACTTGTACAGAATGCCCCACGCTCAATATTTAACATCTGATTCTGAAACTCACACACAAGAAACTATAGTCTGTAATTTTTCCAATGAAATTTGTCCCACATGATTTGGATTATTGATGAAGAAGTTATGATTGTTTTACCTGGAACACATGTTTATTGACTAGCTTCAGGTCTGGTCACAAACCCTATCTTCCACAGAATGTATCTCCATAATTATAGCGAATCAAAAGCTGAAATTTTTACTAGAGGTACCCTGATATGTCTTCTCAATACCATAGTGATTTCACCATCTGAATCATTCCATAAAAAAAATTATAGAAAAAATGGTAAGATGACCTGGAAATAACATACCTCAGAACACATCACCAAAATACTTCATCCTCATTTGAAATTCGGCCTTCTTTTCTTCTTATTACCTCTGAAATTTGACTTGTATCAAATGAATGTATAATGATGTTTATTTATACCATTTATGTCACTTCCTTTTAACATTAGGGCAGACCTGACACTTTCTTATTTTGTAATTCTTTTCTTTAATTATCTTTAGGGCCTACATGTACTTCCTTCTTCAATTCACTTTGTCATCTTCAAAAATTCATTTCTCCTCAACCATGAGGATCCACGCGATGTGCCACGTACCACCAGAAACAACATGATGTGTACTATCCAATCATGGGTGTTGTATATGCATGTGCATTGTCCTTCATGTCCAAATACCTTTATCAATCTTGTGATCCAAAACCCATGACTAGGGTTGACATCAATGACAACAACAAATCTTCCAACAAGAAGTGCCTATGTGGTCGCACGTAACATTGAGTGTTAAAAATGTCACAACTATGGACACATAGCCAGTGATTGTAGAAGCATGATCGATACTTCCATGAAAGAGAATACAGATATCAGATATAAGAAAGTATGGATAAGAAAACAAGAAGAACAGGTGAACAAATATCAGGTACCAGAGATCGCAAGATTGGCAATAAAATGCGATGAAGAAAATTCTACAAAGAAAAAGAAAGATGTCAGATACAGAAAGGTTTGGAAAATCACTGAAAGAAAGGAAGGGCAAGTAAATAAGGAACAGGTTCAAGAGATTGTACTTTCAGGCATTGTAGTGAAAGATGAATCCACGGACAGAAAGAAAGAAGTCACATCTCAAAGAGATAATGAATCTACCCATGAAGATGATGATGGATTTACCAATGAAGATGATGATGAATACATATTAGAGAAGGAATTGTTCTAAGCCATCCATCTTAGAGACTCCCAAGTAATATGAATATTAGACAGGAGGAGTCTATGCGATAGTTGTGACAGACCAAAGAACCATCCTTCAAGTAGCTTGCAGAGTTTGAGAAGATAGATTCAAAGAAATCAGTTAGCAGAAGTACAGTTTGATAATATAATGATAAATGGGTTATCATTATGGAAAGTTGTGCAAGTAGAGTCTTGGACAATATGGACATAGATGGATTCGTAAGAACACTTAGCAGGTTTGGATATATATATATATATGATAGTGGACGAGAGCATGGATTCATAGATTGGTTCAGAGAGTGGTTCAAAGACAAAGGAACATTATCATAATCGATGATAATTACACAGGAAATGGCTCAAACAATGCTAATGGATTACAAATTGAAAGATATTTTTTGGAAAGAAGTATTGCATACATAAGTTCACATTCAAAACAGAGTAATGCTTAGAAACAACACTGACAAAACTCCTTGCGAGCTATGGAAAGGAAGACCAGCAAATGTGAAGCACTTCAGAGTTTTTGGAAGCAAATGCTACATCAAAAGAGAAGATGGAAGAATGGGAAAGTTTGACTCTCGTGTGGACAAAGGAGTACTTGTTGGTTACTCAAATACAAGGAAAGCATACAAGTTTTACAATATAAGATTGAATGAATTTGTGGAAAGCATCAACGTAACAATTGATGAAACAGGCAGACCAGAATCAAAGGAAGAAAATGAATCAATGAAACAACCCTTAGAAGAAGAAGCAGAAGATGAAAAGGAAGTAGAAGAGGAAGATGAAGAGAATCTAACAGAAGAAGAAGAGAAAATTCAGCAAGTGTCTCCAAAGACACCTAGTAAACAAGTACTGAAGAATCATCCTTCAGATCAGATTATCGGAAACAAAGATGCAGGAGTTGAGACTAGAAGAAGAATCTGTTCACTAGAATAAACACACCTAGCACTCTTATCTACAATTGAACCAAATTGTTTTGAAGAAGCCAGGAAGGATGAATTTTGGAATAAGTCCATGGATGAAGAATTGGATCAAATAGAGAAAAATGACACTTAGAAATTGGTTCCAAGACCAAAAAATAAGAATGTGATCGGCACAAAATGGATTTTCAGGAATAAATTGAATGAAGATGTACAGGTTATAAGGAACAAAGCTAGATTGGTATGTAAAGGATATGCTCAGATTGAAGGAATCGACTTTGAAGAGACATTTTCCCCAGTTGCCAAAATGGAAGTAATCCATTTGCTTTTAGCTTATGCATGATCCAAAATGTTAAAGTATATCATGTGGACGTAAAATCATCTTTTTTGAATGGGGAACTTGAAGAAGAAGTCTACATTGAACAACCAAAAGGATTTCAGTTGTCAGAGAACACAGATTATGTCTGTAAATTAAATAAGGCCTTGTATGGTCTAAAACAGGATCGTAGAGCATGGTACTCTAGACTAGATAAGTATATGCAGCAGGCAGGGTTCAAAAAAGGAAGTGAAAACAACCTCTACATCAATGCAAATCAAGGTAATATTTTATTAATTGAAGTTTATGTTGATGATATTATGTAACACACCCACTACGGCATAATAAAATTTTCTCTTTTCCTCAAGGGATAGAATCCCCGAAGTCCTACGGGGGCCTAGTGTAGGCTAGTTCTTCCCTGTTCACCTCCCTGTGATCGTGGGTTAGGATCATAGGCCAAACAAACCAGGCGCCTTTTTGTGTTTCATGACTCAGTGATACAAGTGAGTCCAATCTTAAAGGTAGAATGGCGAGGGGGCTCCAGAATGAAACCCTAGCCGTAGATCTGGACGCGTAGATTCTGGTCGTCCAGATCTACCTTCCACTTAATGACAAAGCACTAGCTCCATTTCTTTAGTCCATATCTTGATAGGACCAAATACGTGCCTAAATGCAAGCGCCTTTCACAACTCGTGAGTCGTGAGTCAAAGACCCTCAAATTTTCTTCACCAATCGTCGATACCTGAGATTTTGATATGGTATGGCCCCTCCTTATTAGTGCTCTCCATGTGTGACCACCAGCTAGGGCTAACTACTAGCCTTGCTCGCAACTTGCAAGTTTACGAGTTGAAAGGTTGAACCTCTGGGCCCTTCTTTTACAAAACCCCGAGACGCGAAAGTCAGAGAAGGTTTGGCTCCTTCCGGGCTTCTCGGAACTCACAACTTCACGACTTGAGTTGTTGGGCCTTTGTGCTCCTTTCTTACAAGAACCTGAAGTACGAGAAGTCAACAGGATGTTGACTCCCATTTCAAATGACACGAGTCCACCACCTGTCACCACTTGGGTCCCACCAAGTGGATGTACCACGTGTTGTACAAGGCCTCGCAACTCACAAGCTAGTGACTTCTACAGTCGAAACTGATTCCCCTCAACCTCCGAGACCCCGATATGCGATATGGCGAGGAGGTCCTGACTCAATGGTTGCTCCTACTTCTCGCTATTCAGGACTTCGCGACTCCAAGGGTTTGGTCTTCCACCTCCAAACTCACGAATCCCCGATACGTGATGTATCGAGACGTCAAATCGCATGGTTGTCCTTCCTCTTTGATCAACGGCCCAGATCGCATCGCGATCTCGCGACTTGGGACTTCGTGACTCCAAGAGCTTGGTCTTCCACCTCCAAACTCATGAATCTCCGATACGCGATGTATCGATACGTCAGATCCCACAGCTATCCTTCCTCTTTGATCAACGGCCCAGATCACATCGCGATCTCGCGACTCGGGACTTCGTGACTCCAAGAGCCTGGTCTTCCACCTCCAAACTCACGAATCCCCGATACGCGATATATCAAGACATCAAATCCCACAATTGTCCTTCCTCTTTGATCAATAGCCCAGATTACATCGCGATCTCGCAACTCGGGACTTCATGACTCCAAGAGCCTAGTCTTCCACCTCCAAACTCACGAATCCCTGATACGCGATGTATCAAGATGTCAGATCCCATGACTATCCTTCCTCTTTGATCAATGGCTCATATCACATCGCAATATCACGACTCGGGACTTCATGACTCCAAGAGCCTGGTCTTCCACCTTCAAACTCACGAATCCCCGATACGCGAAATGGTCAGATCTCTACCACCTATCCTCCAATATGGACGGTCCCGATGTCTTCGAGACTTTTGGGACATAGTCGAGTTCACTCTCTCGCCTAAGTAAAGGTTAATATCAATGGCTTATAGAGCTCCGATGGGTCCCTTGGATCTACGGTCCAGGATCCCATCGCTATTTGCGAAGGCTGAAAGGGAAAGGTGTTAACACCTACTCTCCTTCTCTAGATCTGTCGGTGTTGACAGGCTTGGGGTATTCTCGAAAGGATTTCGACCGTTCATTTACCAAGCGATAGGGTATTTTCTTTCTATATTTGAACTCGCTATCCCTTCTGAGCTTGAATCACGAAGTTCAAACTCTCGGAGCTTCAGGCTCCCATGACCCCGAGACCTTAGAAAGCTACTCTTTCTTGCATAAGGGTTCTAGACCTGGATTGCATGAACCCTCAGATGGTTCTTGGGAAATTATCTTTGATTTGAATCGAGTCTCTGGTAAGGTTCAGTACAGTTACAAGGTTTATGGGGTAATTCTCAGAAAAGAGTACTCTCAAGGGGCCTTCCCAAAATATTACGAGAAACTAAGAAAATAAGATGATTCTCGATGGAGCGAACTCATGTCCCAGACTTAATCATTTGTGCAGAAAATAACTATGGCATGTAAGCATACACTGGCATCCATTCTATCAAATCAAACGTTAGGTAAACACTTCTATTCAGAACTATTTACAAGCACATAAAACTGAACATGCGATTATGGCATTAACTTCAAATAACACTTATCAGAAATAACACCAGAGGTGATGCAACTATCGAGAGGGGTGCTCATTTCCACCCAACCATAGGCTCAGTGACTCCCAATGGATTTACCACTAGCCACCCCCGAGCTGATACCACAATGTTGTGAGACTATGTCTCAGTTTTCCAGTGACCGAGAATGAGGGTTACTCTCCCCCTTCTCTGCTATCACTCACTCTTCATATCTCCAGAGTTCTTCCTCTTTCCCTCACATTTTCCCCCTCTGCGCTTCTTCCTCATGCATTTCCCTCTTGCAAGGTTGTGTGTGGCACGATTTCCCTCGCAGTGGTCAGGCCTGAGGCTCCTATGGGTGGGCGGTTCACTTCCCCCATCCCTCATTAATTCATGAGGAGCCATCTACCTACCAACCTGTGAGTAATTTATTTCGAGCCAACGAGCCACTCTTGGTTCTCCGAGCCAATGAAGTCCAAATACAGTATTGGTTTCGGTGGAAGTTAATGCCACCTTTCCAGGTTCCTTTCACCACCTTTCTTCAGCCATCGTGATCTCTTTTTCAGCATATCCCCTCTCAGCAATCCTACAATATATATTCATAATATTATTCACATTCATTGACCTTTTTCACAAGGTCCATTCACATCACACATTCACATTTCTGGGTTTGCCATAATGCTTGGCCAGTATAGTTATTTTTACAGACTGGGGGAAATAGGGTGTTACAATTCCCTCCCCCTTAAAGGAACATCGCCCTCGATGTTCTATATATCAACTTGGCATGCATGTACAGATGTAAACAAAATCAGATATGCCCGTCTCATGGCATCCTCCATTTCCCATGTAACCTCATCTAGGTAAAAATGTTTCCACTGCACCTTGACTTGTGCAATGGTTCGGTTTCGGAGCGGGGTTTCCTTTCTGTCCAATATGCATTGAGGTTCTACTAGAAATTCTCCCTCCGATTCCACCTGAATCATAGACCAGTCAATTATATGGTTAGCATCATGTACATATTTCTTCAATAATGAGACATGGAAAACATTGTGTGCTTTGATTGTGGGAGGAAGTGCTAGCCTATAGGCTACAGGTCCCACTCTATCTAGAACCTCAAAGGGTCCACAATACCGAGGTGCCAACTTGGAAAAAGCTCCCATTTTCAGGGAACTCTTCCTGGGCCTAACTCTGAGATATACATGGTCTCCCGTCTTGAACTCTCTTGGAGTTATCTTTTGGTTGGCATAACTTTTCTGTCAGTTCTGGGCGACCTTTAGGTTTTGTTTTATCTAAGTCACTTGTTGTTCCATTTCTTTCAACATGTCGGGTCCAAAAGAAATCCTGTTTACGGGATTACTCCAACTGACAGGAGTGTTGCACAGTCTACCATAGAGGACTTCAAAGGGACTCATCTTTAAGGATGCTTGGTAGTCATTGTTGTAGGCGAATTCTACCAATGGCAGGTAGTCTTCCCACTTCCTGGGTTGATGCATTACATGCATTCTTAGCATGTCTTCAAGTATTTGGTTCACTCTTTCTGTCTTTCCATCGGATTGAGGGTGATAGGAGGTGCTAAACAAAAATTTGGTTTCTAAGACAACCATCAGTGATTTCCAAAAGTTAGAAGTAAATTTCGTGTCTCTGTCGGACACGATCTCATATGTCATCTAGAAGCCCCAAAAGGTCAAAGTGGTTTAAGAGATTTTAGAAGGTAAACAATAAAGTGAAGTGATGATTGTACTATAATTCAAAGTGAATACAAAATAAATTGTTTAAATAATAAATATAATGGAGAAATTAGAAGTGGGTTAACCCTAAAATAAGGAAAGTGGGTAAAGTGACCTAGAAAATGCTTTTAAGGAAGCTACTTGGAGAGTATAAATAAGAGGCAAGGCTCTCTCATTTAATACACACTTGAGAATATTGAATAAATATAGGTGTCTGAGGTAACCAAAGGATATCTACGCCAAAATTCTGAGGAAAGTGAAGAAAAGAAGGTTGAAATGCAAGGATGGATAAATTCTTTTGATGGTGCTTTCTAAGGTATGTTATTTACATGTCATCTCACCATTTTTGCTATAACTTTTTTTCTATAATGATTAAGATCGTTACATTGTTATTCCATTGAGAAAACATATCCAAGTATCTGTGGTAAACAATTTAGCTTGTGGGTCGTTGTATTTTTGGATTTACACTCCGTGGAAAATAGGGTTTGTGGCTAGTCCTGAAACTAGTCAAAAACAGGTGTTTCGGGTAAAAACGTCATAACTTCTACATAATAGATCCAAATCTAGTGAGACAAAATGTGTTGGTTAGGGTATAGTCTTTAGTATTTTTTTAACATTTTCAGATCAATTCAACAAATATTTCATGCCGTACACGCTCTACAATGTCACTCTCTAGAATAATCCAGAATTCAGAAGGTATGCCTTTTTTTCTATAACTCCTTTTCTGAGAGGTTCCAAGTATTGAAGAACATTTTGTATCAGTTTCATATCTTTATACATTACAGGTACAAAGTTATGATTACTTCAAGTTAGGGTTGTTGACTAATCCAAAACTAGGTATGTGAGACTAAAGAAAAGTTTAATGAAAATGTTAGTCTCTTGTTGTTAAAGTTAAGGAAGGTTTGCATGAATGTGATCATATACACCAGGTCTATTACAGAGCTACAAATCATATTTTTATGATGAAATTGATGAGGGATTTAGGTACATGTCGAGTACGTGGTTGAGACAAGTAGTTGATGAGTTGGCACATACATGAGGTGTATAGTTTATGATGTTGGTACATATTGATGAGTCCTAGTTGATGAGTAGTTGACACATGATTGGTACATACTTGGTACATGTTTGGATGCACTTGTTTATGGTATAGATTGATTACAGGTTGTTTGGTACAGGTTGGTGCATGGTTGATGCACTTCTTTATGGTACAGGTTGATTACAGGTTGAGTTACAAGTTGATGCATGGTTGATGCATGATTCATATTTATTGGTACAAGTTTACAGCAGTATATCTCACAGTGATAGTTTGACAATGGTTCCATCATTCTACTTCTACTTCAGGATATTTGGACGGGGCAAGGACAGGTGGTTGTAGCCACCTTCCAGTTGTAGCCGGAGAACATAGCAGATTGTAGCCTCCTTCTAGTTGTAGCCATAGAATTGGGGAGTTGGAGATTCCTTTAGGTTGTAGTCTGAGAAACTATGGGGTTGGAGCCTCCTTCCAGTTTCATCTGGAAAACAAAGGAAGTTGGTGCTTCCAATGAATCTAATTCTTCAAGACATATAAGAAAAAACATTATGTGGTTTTCTCCCGATTTGGGTTTCCACATAAAACATTGGTGTACTGTGTATGTGTATGATTTTTCATTGCTTATTTACTCTACAGTTATTGGATGATAATGCTTCATTGATATAACACTTGGATTATATGGTTAAAAAGGATTAAATTTCTCTATTACTTATTCACCCCCCCCTCTCAGTAATCCAACACATCAAACATATTAAAAAAATAATCATAATTATGGATAACACATTGAGTGCCCACAAAATAACTAAAGGAATATATCAAGCCTAATACCATATGTTTATCAAATAAATGTCATGACAAAAAGATGAAAAACAATTTTTTACTCAACAAAGGTCTTTAAATTTAACCCAAACTCTTGACTCAATGGAAATCAGATGAAGCCTGTTCTAGGTCAATCTGTCAGCAGATGAGCAAAATAGAGACCGTTCTGCATGCCTTGCAGGGTTCACCAAGGCAGAACATCTATAGCAGCAAGAGTATTAATAAAAAGCAGAAAAACAAAACAGAAAACAATCTAATCTAACAACTGTGAAGCAAATAACGATTCGGAAATAAACAGAAATATCAAACATGAGACAAGGAAGTCCACAATGGCCCCAGGCTTGATCTATTAGGGGAAACCAGAGTACATGCTGAAGGCAGAGATAAGGATTCCCTCTCCCTCCAACGGAAGGTCCTTCGGATCTCTCAAGATGGTGCTTTCCTTACAAAACAAGTGGAACTGAAATGAAACGGTGAAAGAACTCTGAATTAGGCTATAGACTGATGGCTTGTCAAAAGGACTGAGCTCTGAATCTGGACAGCGTAACTTTGCATGGAATTCTCTGCTGAAACAACGAGCCTTCACTGCTATTTATAACA
>ML794017.1:243461-269200 GCA_009831015.1 Picea engelmannii
CACATACAAGAAAGAGACAATGTAATAGTTAAATATCAAAACATCAATCTTAAAATAACTTGCATCAAGAAAATGTGGCTCCAAAGTTACAATGAAAAACACAAAATATAAATTATAGAACCTATTTTTACCTGAAATGCATCATCAAATTGGCATATAGTAATCTTGCTATGATAAAGAATTTTCAACCTACTCCAAAAATAGAGGAAGAATGTATCACAAGAATCACATCATCTGTGTTATTCCATTCACTATTTCTTGCACCACCAATGGAACCCATATACCGAAATAAGTGTCCCCTAGGCCCTCATATATATTGGATTAGAACAACTCTTACAGTATATCAATTTCCCATTTCTCATCTTGGTGCTCATTTTCTTCGTTATGAACAAGACCCTCTCCAAATGGACTATCATTATGAGCCTCCAAAGAACTATGTTATGTATCAAGTTCATTAGAGAAAATTGTTATATTGTTTTCTCCCCTTCTATCATAATCGGATCGCCAAAGAGCTAGTGCTCTTTCATATGGAAAAGTGGTAATGTCATACTTTGTTACATATAATCTTAAACATATATCCATATGTTTATCAATATTGTTCCTCATCTTTGACTTCAAAAATGATAGTGCACTAAACATTCTCTCATCCTCCACTGATCCCAAAATCATGGTTTGACACAAATCCACTAATTTGAAATATTCGGATATGTTTTCCTGTAAGTATTGGCTAGCACCTAAAATAGTCCATAATCTTGTTATTGCACCATATTCTATAGGATTATCCAAAGCGTGAAATTGATTCTACATTGTTTCAGCAAAGTGTGTGGCATGTTGAAACAATTTTGATTGATCCAAAATACCTTCAACTTGTTATCCATGTATCTCAACCTTCTTGCAAAAGTGGTCCACTAAAGTATTTAATTTTTCCACAAAGTCACGTTTTAAAGTAGGTTGACATTTTATATTGTTCCAATATTCAGGGTACACCACAGACATGGCCTCCAACAATTCATCTCGAGGGAATCGTTCTCTTATCTCCGATGAAAGTGATTTTGCAATTTCTATCAAGTTGTGTCTCACTGAAATGACAACATTGTCAAATAGGTCTCTTGACACAGGGCACTCTTTGGTGGTTCATCATGTCTTATCAATATAATGAAAAGGAACCATATACCCATGCACTTCCATACATAGTATACATTTTTCATCAAACTTCAAATAATTTTCAATATTTTCTATCTCAATTATCATAGTCCAATTTGTAAATCGTGGACCTGTGAAAGACTCTAGCATTGTATACAAATTATACAATAAAAGGCATGCAAATTTTCCTGCATTTGTGTATTCTGCAATATACATTGTGCGACTTCGAGACATTTTCAGGAGGACATTCATTTCATCTAGCATAGGAAGAATTTCAACCAATGTTAATAATGTATCTATGTCAGTTAGTTGAAAGAGAAGATCTTGAGTTTTATCTACACTGAAGTGATGTTCATACATCACCCCTACCAAGGACTGGTACTCACTAAATAATCTTTGAGCTGGTCCATTCAATGAGATCCATATTGTATCAACATATTTTAATAGCTTGTTTCCATTTGTAACACCGTCGGCAAATTTTTTAAACTTTGAAAATCGTTTGGGACTACGAGAAAAATATGCATAAGCCTCTCGTACAAGATCTTCAACTTTTGAAATCGATGGAAACTTGCTTACTATTTTAAATGCAAGATTCATCCTATGAGCCATACAATGAATACTCAACATATATGGTGAAGCTGATAGTTGTAGTCTAACACAAAGGTCATTCCTTTGTCCTTGCATTACTGATGCTCCATCCTCTCCAACACATACCAATTTTTTTGCGATCATTAGAGGATCCATACCACCACTTTACTTCAAACTATTATTAACAAGTTCATAAATATTTTCAGTTGTATAATTCTCCTTCATTTTATGAACCCCAAGTAGATAGGAATGCCTAATATGGTCACTAACCATATAAATACTCATACACATCCATGAATTATTATCAATATCTATAACCTCATCCAAAGACAATCACAAAAACCTAGCACTTCCAATCTTCTCTTTCATATCATCCTTTTCTACTTGAGCTAGATATTTTTCCCATTCCCAACCACTCGTTAAAGACCAATGAGAAGATGGAAAGTTTGGAATTTGAAGAAAAGATAGATATTTCATGTAATCTGGATAATCTGTCATAGGATGCCCTTTAGATAAGATGTGAAATATAGTGCTTAATTGAATGGTGTTGGATAAAAAAATTATTTCCATTGTCTTTTCGAATAGAGATGTGATGCTTCCTCCACCTGCCTCGATTTTTTGCTTACTTATTAAATATTCATTATATTCATCAGCATATTTGACATGTCGACATTCCTTGGAATATTTCCATCTAACAATAGATTTATCCTCGCCATCTACAATTTTCTTTTCATACACCTTTCCTACATGCTTCTTAATTGTATCTAACTTCATCTGAAATGTCGTTGGCGTGCCAAGTTTCTGACTACATATATTGCATCTAAATTTTGGTTTCTCTTTCTCATTTTTTGGAGGTAATGGTTCAATAAATGGAAATTTTGAGACCCAATCTGGTTGGAAGCCTCTCCCTATGTCCCATTGGCCTTATTGTCTTTTCCAAGAATTGGTTGTGTTCTTTTCCAATGAAATATTTTCGACATTTGTAGTGCCAATTTCTGGTGAAAATGCATTTATCTCACTTGATCACCAGAGGAACATATTTCCTTATCTATTATTTGTATATTAGATGCATTCTCACAATAGTTGACATCTCTTTAAGTGGTAGGTTGCTCAAAAGAGCTCGAAGCATGAAGAGAATGTGGATCCTTGGATTGAGGTCTTTGAAAGTATGATGATAGATCATTTTGTCTTGATCTTTTCTTCCCACGATTGATGTTTTACATCTCAATAAATATTCCACAATTGAAATTTCAAATTGATCTAGAAGCCAAAAGTCAAACCTGCAAGAGAAATAATATAAAATTAGTAAAATTCCTAGCAAGTATAGAATATTTGTATGTATTTATATTTATTATATTTGTTTTTTAAATAAAATTCTTTAACTTATCCTTTAATGTATATAGTTTATATGATTCAACATCTACCAATTAACAACATTAATTATCTCATGCTAATCTTCAGCTTGTAACCATTTTATATTTTCAGGATAGTTGTCTTATACTATCTATTGACTACAACCTTATAATTCTTCTATATGTTGAAAAGTCAACAAGAAACATGTGTCTAATTTACTTTTCCCTTAAATAAATTGGACAATAAATATTAATCTATTATCTCATTTATAACTGAGTGAGTTGGAATTGTAAATGAATTATAAGTGTAGTTAAGTGAGTTAAGCTTAGTTGTACTAGTTGTAACTAAACTTGCACTAGTGAGAGTAATTAATTATTCATTAATTCACAATCAGTGAACTCACATGCAACTGAAGATTTGCCACGATTAACTACATGCATGTCAGATTCAGTGGAGACCCAGTTGAGATAACAGGTGAAAGGGACAGTTTGGCTATCAGTTGTGATTTGAGTGAAGTGCACTCATGCAATCACACATGCAGTGGATATTCTTATGAACATGTGCAAACTAGGAAATTCGAATTATTGTGAGAATTCCAATTGCAGGGATTTGCGCAGAGGAGGCAGGTTGTTTGGACACAAAAATTGGCACATGTATTTGTTGAGTTTTGTATGACAGTGTGAGATGATTGTATTGTAATGAGATTTCGTGGATTAGAGTTTTGTATGAGATTGTTTCATGATCCATGATATACATAATATATGATAGTGGGGTTTTTAGCTTTATGCTTTCCGGGTAAAACTTTTGTGTTATGTGTTCTTGATATCTCACTTTGTGATCGTGGTTTAATTTTCTGTAAGAATAATAGTTGAATCGATTATGTATTTAACAGTGGCATATAATTGTTAGATCATGAGAATCGCGAGAAATACTTAATTTGTATTGAAATTTCTACATGGTATCAGAGCCACGGAAGTGAGGTGCGACAATAATAGTATTTTCGCAGGTCTCGTCTCTAGCAGGGTGCGAACCTTAGTACTGAAAACTACGCACATTTCTAGGAGTAGAAATTCTCGCACCCTACTCAAAGGAGAGGTGAAAACTTCATCAAGATTATCGCAGGCTGCTTGAAGGAGAGGTGCAAACTTCCCTCACCCCACAGTGCATTACAGTGTGAACTTCCTCCAAGAGTTCACAGGCTAGACACCGGTAGGGTGTGAACTTCCCTCAGGCTACTCTCAGGTGGGGTGTGAACCTCCCAAGGCAAGAGGAATTGCAACAGTTGAGTTTTTTGTGGTTGGATAACATTTGAATTTGCAAGATTTTCTTGGTGCGACAGTTAATTCAAGATTGAAATGTCTTTCAATGGCTTGAGGTTGGAGTATGCACTCGAGGGAAGATCTAACTACATTTCTTGGAAGGACAGGATGGAAGCAGTACTCGAACACAATGGCTTGAAGAATTACATTGACAAAGATGTTCCTAAGCCAGATGCGACAGACACTGCAAATCTTGATGCATGGAAAAAGAAAATGGCAAAGGTGAGGAGGATTCTATTGGAGGGAGTACGAGACCACATTGTCTCAAGTCTCCATGGGAAAACCACACCACATGCAATGTGTAAGGTTTTTATGGATCTGTTCCAAAACAGAAGCGACCATAGGAAATTGGCGCTCAAAGATAAACTCAGGAAGATCAAGATGGAGAAGAAAGACACCATTCCAAAATACCTCACGAAGTTTGTCCAATGTTGATATGAGCTTGGACGTGTGGGAATAACAGTCGTTGCTGATGATTTTGTGAGCTTGGCGCTCCTAGGACTTCCCAAGAGTTGGCACAGTTATCAAGACTCTGTCAATGGAAGGGAAAAATTTCCATATTGGGAACGACTATGGTCGGATCTAGTGCAAGAGGAGTTCAGGAGGAACACTAGAGATGGATCTTCATCAAAGTGTGATGATGAAGAGGATTGTGCTTTGACTACCAAGGAAAGGAAAGGGAAAGGGAAGAAATTCCATTCAAAATCTGAGTCTAAAGTCAAGAAGCTGGATTTGTCCAAAGTGAAGTGTTTTCATTGTCATGAACATGGGCATCTCGCTACTAACTTTCCGCAGAAGAGGAAGAACAAGACGGTTTCTAGAGCTACAACTGGTGAGGCTCTTGTCTCGCAATTTGAACTTGACTTCACTTTGATCGCATGCATGGCTTCAAGTGCATCGGGATTGGTGTGGTATTTGGATAGTGGCACTTACTACCACATGACGGGAGATAAAGAGTCTTCCATTGACTTGGAGGAGAAAGATCTCATAATGCATATAGAGATGGGTGATGATGGACGATACAGTGTGACTGGTATTGGTACCATTATCTTTCATAGGGAGTCAGATAAACCATTTCAATTGAAAAATGTTATGCATGTTCCAAGTCTGAAGAAAAACCTGGTCTCAGTCGCAATGTTGGGGGACAGAGGCTATG
Source organism: Picea engelmannii (assembly GCA_009831015.1). Taxonomy (NCBI): domain Eukaryota; kingdom Viridiplantae; phylum Streptophyta; class Pinopsida; order Pinales; family Pinaceae; genus Picea; species Picea engelmannii. Next base: position 249,021 of record ML794017.1, read on the forward strand.
ACATTGTTTTTAGTGATGGAAAATATTTCCTGTGACATAAAGCAATGGATCAAGTCAAGAAGATAGAGATTCGAGTTAATAATCTCTACATGTTGGAGGTATATGGTTGCGGTGCAATGGTGGGCAAGTCAAAAAAAGTGGTGAGATGAGACGAGGGTGAATTATGGCACAGGATGTTGGGCCATCTTCATCATGGAGCCTTGAAGATCATGCAGAAAATATCTACTGGAATTTCAAGGGGAACACTTACTCAATTAGATTAGTGCAAGGGGTGCACCCTGGGGAAGTTTGTAAAGTCCACTTTTCATGAAAAGGAGAACCGTGCTTCGGTGATCCTGGAGAGAATTCACATAGACGTGTGTGGACCATTCTTAGTTGCTTCAACAGCAAAACATAGGTATTATGTTATTTTTGTTGATGACTTTTCTCGTAAATGCTGGATATTCTTCATGCAGAAGAAGGATCAAACATTCTCAAAGTTCTGTGAGTTTAAAGCATTGGTGGAGAAAGAGTCGGGGAAGCAAGTGAAGGCTCTAAGGAGCAGTAATGGTGGAGAATACATCTATAATGAATTCAAAGACTTCTGCGGAAGAGAAGGAATTTGAAGAGAACTCATAGCGCCTCATAACCCACAACAAAATGGGGTCGCGGAGAGAAAGAACATAACGATTGTGGGTGCAGCATGAGCGATGTTGCATGATCAGGGCCTACCAATGCATTTTTGGGAAGAAGCATGAAATACTGTGGTTTATGTGTAGAACCATTGTCCTCATAGAATACTTAGCATGAGTACACCTGAAGAAGCTTTCACTAGTAAGAAACCTGATGTTTCTCATTTTTAAATTTTTGGCTCATTTGTTTATGTGCATGTGACCAAGGATTCCAGGAAGAAGTTGGAACCGACTGCTAAAGTTGGGATATTTGTGGGGTACACAAAAACACCCCATAATTATCATGTGTATATTCTAAACAGTAATATGATTGTTATGCGACGGGATATAAAATTCGATGAGGGGAAAGCCATGCAGTTGTCGCTCTAGAGGGAGTTAGACTTGCATGCAGAAGAGGAACTGTTGGTTCCCAAAGATGAGTATCAAGATGTGGATCAGCCACATGAGGAGATTCATGGAGTGGAGGAAACCACTCAAGCAGATCCATCCATCATAAATGGTAGAAAGCGCACCACGGATGCTGACAGATTGAGACTAGATGTTGCACAGAATGTAGGAGCCCCTACTTCATAGCGCAGACAGAGACAGTCTCCTGATCGATTTATTGGATACATGGCTCTCATGATTAAATGTATTGTGACTTAACCATCTTCCTTTCAGGAAGCAGTGCAATATCCCACTTGGGTTGATGCTATGGTAGAGGAGTATGACTCCATTGTCAAAAACGATGCATGGGAAATTGTCCCAAGACCGATTGACAAATCAATGGTAGGTTCAAGATGGATCTACAAGGTAAAGCAAGCTACTGATGGGAGTATGGAGAAATACAAGGCCATGTTTCTCACCCGAGGCTTCTCACAGATCGAGGGGATAGATTATGATGAGACCTTTGCACCCGTCGCAAGGTACTCTTCCATAAGATCCATCCTTGCACTCTCAGCGTAGATGGGCTGGCGCATTCATCGTATGGATGTAAAAACTCCATTCCTCAATGGGATCATTGAGGAAGAAGTGTACATTGAGCATCCAGAAGTTTTTGAGACCTTTGATAGGGAGTCACATGTGTGCAAACTTAAGAGAGCATTGTATGGGCTGAAGCAAGCACCCCATGCTTGGTACACTCAGATAGACAGCTATTTCACCGGATTGGGCTTCACCAAAAGTGAAGCAGATGCAAACCTATACCAAATTTTGGTGGAGGGTAAGCTCTTAATCATTGTTCTTTACGTTGATGATTTAATATTGACTGGTGATGAGCAACTGATACACTCATGCAAGGATGACCTTGCAAAGGAGTTCGAGATGAAGGATTTGGGCCTTCTTCATTATTTCCTTGGATTGGAAATATGGCAGCGAGATGGTGAAATTTTTGTGTCTCAAGGCAAGTATGCCAGGAAGATACTGGGTAAGTTTCACATGGAGAGATGCAAAACCATGGATACTCCTCTTCTAGGAAACTGGAGGAAAGAGGATGCTACTTCTGGAGAGGTAGTGGATGCTATTGTCTATCGACAGTTAGTGGGTTTGCTAATGTATTTAGTGAACACGAGACCGGAAATTTGCTATGCAATTAACCAGCTAATTCAAGCAATGGTTAAGCCTACCAAACTCTTTTGGAAGGTGGGTAAGCATGTCCTAAGATATCTAAAGGGCACATATGAGTATGGATTATGGTACAGACAAACGGATGAGGTGAAGTTGCATGGCTTCACGGATGCAAATTGGGCGGGCAGCCCAACGGAAAGAAAGAGCACATCAGGGGGGATCTTTAGTATCAGATCTATAGTTGTTTCTTGGTACAGCAGGAAACAGAGATCCGTGGCACTTAGTTCAACGGAAGCGGAATACATGGCAGAAATTCAAGCTACATGTGAGGCTATCTGGATGAGAAATATCTTAGTTGGTTTGTTTGGTTCTCATTTAGATCCGACAGTGATTTATTGTGATAATCAGAGTTGCATTAAAATCTCGATTAATTATGTGTTTCATGATAGATCTAAGCATATAGATATCTGGTATCATCATCTCAGAGATTGTGTGCAGCAGAAGATCATGTTGCTTCAATACATTCCTACAGAAGATCGGGATGCAGACATTCTGACGAAGGCGCTCACCAGGAGAAAATTTGAATATCATAGAGACAGGATTGGGGTGAATGATAATCCCTTTCTTGTTGAGAGGGAGTGTTGAAAAGTCAACAAGAAACATGTGTCTAATTTACTTTTCCCTTAAATAAATTGGACAATAAATATTAATCTATTATCACATTTAGAACTGTGTGAGTTGGAATTGTAACAGAATTATAAGTGTAGTTAAGTGAGTTAAGCTTAGTTGTACTAGTTGTAACTAAACTTGCACTAGTGAGAGTTCAGGGAATTAATTATTCATTAAATCACAATCAGTGAACTCACATGCAACTAAAGATTCACCACGGTTAACTACATGCATGTCAGATCCAATGGAGACCCAGTTGAGATAACAGGTGAAAGGGACAGTTTGGATATCAGTTGTGATTTGAGTGAAGTGCACTCATGCAATCACACATGCAGTGGATATGCTTATGAGCATGTGCAAACTAGGCAATTTGAATTATTGTGAGAATTCCAATTGCAGGGATTTGCGCAGAGGAGGCAGGTTGTCTGGACACAGAAATCGACACATGTGTTTGTTGAGTTTTGTATGACAGTGTGAGACGATTGTATTGTACTAAGAGCTCTTGGATTAGATTTTTGTATGAGATTGTTTCATGATCCATGATATACATAATATATGATAGTGGAGTTTTTAGCTTTACGCTTTCCCCGTAAAACTTATGTGTTATGTGTTATTGATATTTCACTTTGTGATCGTGGTTTAATTTTCCGCAAGAATAATAGTAGAAGTGATTTTGTATTTAACAGTGGCATATAATTGTTAGATCAGGAGAATCACAGGAAATACTTAATTTGTATTGAAATTTATACACTATATCCATTACTGACTATAATTTCCCTTTTAACAACCATAGAGATGATTTTTTGGCAATTGGTACCCTTAAGGAGAATTTGCAGAGGCAAATGAAAAAAGAAATGTCCATTCAAAGTGTAGATGAATGGTGGAACAGGATCATGTAGATATCTTGAAGATTGATGTGGTATGTTTTTATTATTAACTCTGGTTTTAATGACCTGCAATGATGGTTGGGGACACACATTTATTGATTGCAAGCGAGACAATGATGAACGGGGGCCTAATCTAAAGGGAAATAATCATCATGAGAATTGTTTCAATTTGTGAACAATGTTATGCATGTATTAATGGTCAAAATCAATGGTTTCTATGATTATGTTAGTGTCGGTCATTTATGCCTGTCACCAATGATCAAATATGCTCTTACAAGGTTTTTGGTAGGGTCTCGAGTCAATTTTTTATCATTTCATTAGGTTTTCAAAATAAAAAATTGGTCATTGGCTAGTGTGTCTAGGTCTATTACTGCTCCTTTCAAAAATTTCCATGTCCCGGTCATTGCCATCACTCAGTGGGATGTGTCATCACTAAAATTTCATCATCATTATCTCAGTCATACCATCATGGTCCGCATTCAGCCATAGGGATACTAATCAGTGGGGAAAAGTGGTTTAAGAGCCTAGACTTGGATGTGAAAAACCGCAAACCCTTCATCAAAGGTCACTACAAAGACATCATTAAAAAAAAAAATCCTTTTGGAAAACTCCTTGAGAATTTTTCTCCATTGATGAGGGTCATTATGAAGTATTTTACATGTGAGGGAAGATTTTCAAGATTGTACAAGTATCATGTCAGATTGTTCATTCATTTCACAGGGTTAAAACCACTTAACCTATCCTACTACCTCTACAAGAGCTTCGCTAAAATGGCAGAGAAGGTGCAGCATAGACAAAGTGATCATCAAGCCATCCTTTTTCACCATGCCCTCATCAAAATCATTGTATTGTATCAACTTGCACAAATGAACATCACTTGGGAGACATTCATTCAATCAAATGTCTTTTTGTCTTTTGTTAGTCATCCTACTAGCCAAAGTACACCATCATCACCATCCAGGCATACTCAGAGAGTCCAAGAAACTCACTTTTGGCACAGCAAGAACAATCTACTCAAAACATGTCACTTGGAGAATCTTTGAAGGCACATTTTCTAGAAATGTCTTGTTTAGTCATCTTTTTGCCGAACCGATTGTGGACAATCAGAGATGAAAATTGAGAAACTGGAGGAGGTTTGTGTTCCTTAGATGCAAAATTACAATAACCTACTTAATATTTTACACAGGTATTACAGCATGAGATATACATTCACATCTTCACAACCTATTTTTTTGATTGTGCAAAGTCTTGTTTTAGACATCTTTTTGCAGAACGGATTGTGGCCAATCAGAGATGAAACTTGAGAAACTGGAGGAGGTTTGTGTTCCTTAGATTCCAAAGTACAATAAAATACTTCAGATTTTACACAGGTATTACATCATGAGAGATACATTCACATCTTCACAGCCTATTTTTCTGATTGTGCAAATTCTTGTTTTAGTCATCTTTTTTCCAAACCGATTGTGGCCAATCATAGATGAATCTTGAGAAACTAGAGGAGTTTTGTGTTCCTTATATGCTAAATTACAATAAACTACTTCGTATTTTACACAGTTATTACAGCATGATAGATACATTCACATCTTCATAGGCTATTTTTCTAATTGTGCAAAGTCTTGTTTTAGTCATCTTTTTGCCGAACCGATTGTGGCCAATCAGAGATGAAGCTTGAGAAAATGGAGGAGGCTTGTGTTCCTTAGATGAAAAAATACAATAACATACTTCATATTTTACACATCTATTACAGCATGAGAGATACATTCACATCTTCACAGCCTATGTTTTTTATTGTGCAAAGTCTTGTTTTAGTCATGTTTTTTTCCAAACCGATTGTGGCCAATCAGAGATGAAAATTGAGAAACTGGAGGAGGTTTGTGTTCCTTAGATTCCAAAGTACCATAAACTACTTCATATTTTACACAGGTATTATATCATGAGATATACATTCACATCTTCACAACGTATTTTTCTGATTGTGCAAAGTCCTGTTTTAGTCATCTTTTTGTCGAACCGATTGTGGCCAATCAGAGATGAAACTTGAGAAACTGGAGGAGATTTGTGTTCCTTATATTCCAAAGTACAATAACCTACGTCATATTTTATGCAGGTATTACAGCAAGAGAGATACATTCACATCTTCACAACCTATTTTTCTGATTGTGCAAAGTCATGTTTTAGACATCATCTTGGTTGTTGTATATTTTTGTTCAGCAGGTAAGGTCTAAACCATGTCAACATGATTCTAATGACCCACTCAATCCATAAAATATGTAGAAAAGAAGTCATTGAAATGTGTATGGTAACCATAATCAATATGTAGGGATAGTATCTTAAAAGTAGTGCAAAAAGGGCCTCATAAGAGTATTTGTGAATGGAAATTTTCAACCTTTGACAAAGGACAAATTTCAGAGATGATTTCGCCTTCAAAGGTAGAAGAAAAAACTAGTGAATGTTTACAAAAGCTTTGAACTATGTAAATGTCTTGTAGTTAGGTAAGCAAAGGCTAACACTAGGGACCCTTTGAACATATGCAGAACAAGACAATCAGTTTACTCAAACTTCAAAGTAAACCCTTTCAATAACTTGTTGGCAATGAATATGGTAATCAGCTCCTCCATACTTTCCTTCCCTTTTCATGCTCTACTAGGGAATACCAAGACAAGAGATCAAATATTCCTCAAGATTTTGGTAAATGCTTTATACCAAACTCCTATTCAGAAGCATGCACTCGAAATTGTATTTTTCCATGTTGTGGTCTCTAATATATTGAAAAAGAAAAGACTGACACCGATTGTTCCTCCATACTGTCAATATACAGCTCATGCCAACATAGGCATGGTTTATACATCCCCAAAGGCATACTCAGCTGGGGATATACTCAATCCATGACATATATTACCAATAATTGGTATAGTCAGAGTGGGATTAGAGTCGCAACAATGAGCACAAAAGAATCATGTCCTAGAGCTAGTCCACAAAAACCTAAGACAAACACTAAAAGAGTAATCGATCAAAATATTGAGAGGTTTGCTAGTGCAAGATACAGCGCCACATAATGAGTATCCCCAGAATATGAGCCGGATCATAGTGTTTAATAGTTTTTTTTAGTTTTCAATAATCCTATTGTAGTCTAGTGGTCTATAATGAATTTAACAGAATAGATTCACAAACGAAAATAGAAAACAATATATCATCATATTCATCAACAATATCAAAATTTATAGTAGCATCCCAATGGCTAGTTGGGATCCATATTTCCATTTAGTTGCAAAGGAAATGTTGCACCATCTTCCTGGAAATGAAAAACAGCCAACGAAAACCACAGGACAATGAAAAAATTAAAAGGTGATCCTCTTGAGGGGTCATCTTCCACAGCAGCAAATGCAGATCTAAGACTGGATAAAGAGGAAGAGGATGGAGGAGAGATTAGCAACAATGGTGGTGACCTTGATGAGACCTTGATGGTTTTTGTTATGACATGGAGGAGGAGGACTGACAATCTATCATATTCTTCCATCATAGTTATATTTTCTACTCTGTTTTGTATTTGAAATTGGCATTCCCACCTATAGTAACAATATCATGATCATCTATGAATTATCATCTTCTCTATGTCATACATTTTGATTTTGATAACTTCAAATGACTCAATCCAAATCCCACAATAAAACCATATTCAAGGTGATCATGCATGCTTTGAAATGCATTCCAAACATGACTATTCTAAATATGGTAGCCACTCGGATATAGAAAGTGTTGGGTACTATTGTGTTTAAGAGGTCCTATAGGGATAGGTTTTTCTTATACACTTGTAGATGAAATCATGCATAGCACACTTGTATAAAGGGAATAGGTTTTTGGCACATTAAAAGAATAATATATGTCAATTGTCAAAGAAAATAATGAGCTTAATTGATGGATTATTTAGGTGGGGGAAGACAACATTACCAATGCTCAAGATTTGCAATATATTTTGTCTTTCTTGGACAACAATATTTATTTAAACAAACAAAAAGATAAACCTATTTGGGGATATTAAAGGTGTTTAAAATACAAACATCCAACATACGTTACCCATGGATTTGAAAAACAGCAATTGGTTTTAGTCACATGGGTTCATGATACATAGTTTATGAACATTGTTTGGAGGCACATTGTTTATGTTTATTAAGGGTGCCTCTTTCAAGAAGTAAGTTGGGAATTTCTAGCTAGCAAATTTAATTGAAGTTAGTTACTACATGTTATGGTCCATCATTCATTGCATTTTTTTGCTAGAAAAGGATTATTTGGACATGATCACATGCATTCATTTGAAGATTATCCACTTGGGAGGTTGAATACCTTTCATATCCATGCATTTGAAGGAGGTAACCTCGTTGGTAGTTGCATTTAAAAGGAGGTTGGGGAGGACATGGGGAAGGTCAGTGATGGTCACATGGGCACCCAAAAATGTTGAATCGATCCCCACCATTCTCATTCTCATTCATGCACCCAATTTTAAGACCCTCAAATCCTATTTGTTACCTCTTCTATGTAACAACTGATGGGAGATGTGGCCCACTTCTAGATTCAACTCAAACCAATTTTCTGATTGTAGCTCAATCCCATCTATTGATTTTTGTTTAGTGCATATAGTTCTAGGTGTGAATGATTCCAAAACATTTCATCCAAAAACCAGTAGAGAGCAGAGGCTACAGACCATACCTAAAAGGAGAGGCCTCTCGAGGGAAGCTGCCTCACCAACACTTTATGGTTTCTATGAATTATATCCTCATACTCTTAAGTACATGTTATCACTTTGTAATTTATCAGGCTGAGGGAGAAATTGATAGAGGTAACTGTTTCAACCGCTTGGAATCTTGGATCTAGCCCTCCAAGACTCAGAGAGGTCTCTCTCTGTATGATTTAGCTTGGTTTGGAATAGGATATTAGGCTAGTTATGAGGGATCGGGGGTTTTGGTTTTTAAATGGTTGGGTTGGGACAACAAGGAGGGACATTGGGAAAATGGGGTATGTGCTTAAATATATGACCCACTCTCATATCTAGACAAATCTCCTACACAGGGAAAGGTAGTGGAAATGTTGGACTGAATTAAGTTTTAATGGTGTCGAATGAGGAAGAAATAAGGGAGGAAAAAACCAAGCAAAGGAGCATTTAAGAATTCCTAAACTGAGCTTTTAGAAGAGAAACATAAAGATTATCAAGAACAGACGTATTTCTCCAATAAATGTTGCTCTATTAATTCTCCTTTGACAATAAGAATTTGAAAACAAATGAAATGATAACTGGAAAAACACTTAACAGAGAAAAGAAACGCCACCAACACCTCGACACAAGAATCCTGTCAACAACTTGCCTATTACTGATCGATCATTTAAATATTACAAAAAAAACTTCTGGAATAGAAAGGCCCATGGTCCAGCAAAAGAATCAACTTCCTTCCCAGTCCAACCCCCTTTTTGTAGTTTACCTCTCTAAATAGGTAAATATACTCTTAGTCTTAAAATCTCGAGTCCAATCCCTGCTTTCTAAAAATAGAAAACAGTTACAATGATTTACACATGTAACAGATAGTTTCATAAACATAAGGGTTGGTTATAACAAAAATGACACGTGCAAAAACTTCTCCCAATTTCCAGAGTGTTGTTTCAGTAGAGTCTTTTTCCATTCGAAAGGTGGACAACACATTTGACAGGTGGAAAATTAACATTCCCTTGGCTGGTCTTCATGATATCTTGAGGTTGAGAAAGTATTTTTTCAACTGGAAGAGACACCTGTAGATACTCTCCTCTCTCTTTTAAACTCCCAGGAAATAGAGGAGGTGTTACCTCAAAGTATCTCTACAACAATAGACCGCTAACCTTTGAACATAAAATGACCAAAATCTACTAAAAGTTGACTGCAACTTCCAGGACACTCTGCTTTCTGAAATGGCAATCTCAATATTGGAGCATCCAAATTAATGTAAAGAGAAAACCTTCTCTTCGCAGTACAGTCTAAGACCGACATGAAGACACTCAAACTTCCCACAAATGATTTCAATTTTTGGTTATTTAGAATTCGAGTTGTTATTTGCCTAATAATTCTATGTCGTGAAATCTAAATTTGATTTAGCTACCACCTGTGCCATGATGACTCAAATGCCTAAAAACTGGAAATATTGATACCAGAACAACTTGTTGAGAGGCTCAATACTTTTCTTTTCTATTTGAACAAGTTTTTAACAGCCAGGTGCCCTGAAACCAAGGGTTTTGATCTTCAACTAGCTTCTCAAAACTCTTCTGGCAAACTTCTTCCCCCAATAATTGCCAATAATTGTGCCTTGGGGATTTTCCATTACAAAGAGTGGATATGCTCTCCTTATGTTGGCCATGGAACAACCTTGGCCCTCCAGTCTGGAAATTGTTCAAGAGGACCAGCCTAGCCTGTTGTTTTACGACTTGGTTTTTGTATAATTGTTGACTATTTTGAGAACAGGCTCACCCAGTTGGTCGTATGATAGTCGTGTTGGTTGGTATATAGCCATTGGCTCGGTTATAATAGTGGTGAACCCCACATTACCAGTTTCACTTTCAAATCACACAGTTACTCTCCTTATGTTAATAGCTCAATGTTGTTAATGGAAAGGGCCTTTGCCCCGATTCGATTGGAGGCGTGGGTATGCATATTGGCCATGGCTTGTTCGGTTGATTGATGTTTTTACAATAGTGGTGAATTGATTGGTTAATATACAGTCACTGGTATTTTCACTTATGACTATTTGGATGATTAGATGGCATTGGTTACAACTCACTCATGTCATGTTGTGTGGATGGTGTTTTGCAAATGAAATAGTAGTCATGGTAACTTTGGTTTTCGTTGGGGCCGAATGACTACTGAACTGGATGACTATAGAGAATATATCCACTGCATCCTCATGCTTGTTTGATTGTATAAGCATGATTTTGCATAGCATATTCAATCACGGTGTGACTAAATCAAAGCAATGTTATATTGAATCGATGGCTCAACACGAGATGTTGAGTTATTACCGTGACTGTGTGTTTGTTTTTGTTTAAGTGAAATTGTTGCATCATGAGGTTTTTTTGGTTGTGCACTGTGTATAACATATAAGGTTTGATTTCTCACAGTCAAAGATACTCACAGAGTTTTGAGCATGTTTGTTGCATCCTGATCAATTGTTGAGACAGGCTTGTGGTTGATACCTCATCGTGTTGGATGGATGGCCCAGTTTTTAAGTCACATTGAGTTGTTGTTTTTTATAGTGGCAGAACTACATTGTCTAGGCGAATTACCCCATGCATAGCTTGTGTCTAAATGGTGACTGTGGTTTGTATGCTAATTGTCAATTCGGGTGTGGCAATTTGGTATTGATTATTTTGGTTACTACCTATATATGTTTAACAAATATCATTGCATTTAAATGATAGGTCTTATTGCAGTGATAGTGACTTCATGGTTAATTTGGAAACATGACTTTTGAATTATTGTTGTGGATTGAAGAAATGCATGGGTAGTGGTTTTTTTTTATAGTTTACAGATTGGAAATGGGTACTGTTCGTAAATTTTTATAAAATGCAGAGTATGTGTATGAAGGGAATAGAACCCCTCACAAATCATGTGGAATACATATTGTCTTGTGATGGCAATGTGTTGGATATTTGATTGTGAACAGTGAACTAGTTAAATGCATAGAAATTATTATTGGGTCAAATGATTGATGGTTGATGCATCTCTTTTCGCAAAATGTTTTATGGATCACTTAATTAATTTCATGAACAGTAATCATTCTTCTTCCCTTCCATTATTTCATTCTCCACTAATTACAAACCCCGTCACCTCCCATATTCGTTTTTCACTCCCTAATCTGAAATTTATTACAGTCAAGAGAATTTATGTGTTAAAGTAGATGGAAGTGGCAGTGTCTTGTGTGGATTGTAGTGAGGTTTTATTGGTTTTATTTACAGTTGATTGTTGTTGTCATTGATTAGTGACCATGTTTTTTTCCCCCTCATTATATCATATTTTCTCTCAATACAACCACCTCACATATCCTAGAACCCTTTTCCACCCCCTGCTCATTGATTAACAGTGAAACAATTTGTATGGATTGGATTGCATGAGTCTGATACATTCTTGAGCCAAATATATTTCATATTTTTAAGAGTTTTCATGTATGGTTATTTAAAAGACTATTTGCTAATAGATCACGCATGCAGGATGAGTATTTTCAGTCGAGGAAGTCATGGTCGAGGAAACAGAGGTAGAGGTAACTGGAACTGAGGCCCAAGAAGGCCCAGGTTCTCCATACATTTTGACATTGATTCAGAAGAGATTGGCCATTTGTTTCATGTCGGATTCTTTAATTGGATTGGGCAGGGAATAGTATAACCTAGGCCTGAAAGGCCTCCTTCCCAAGCCCCGCAAGCCCCTGGTATCCCTATGCCTCCTCATGTCTCCTTACAACCTGAGGTCCCTGAAAATGATGGATGGCAGGATATTTTCCACACGACAATCTCCCAACATCGTGGCCGGCCCAACTTGTCTTTTCCTACTCCTTCTCCTATGAACCCCATTGTCCAAGATGCCCCTAACCACTCGCCAGTGCAATCCTCCCATGCTAGCAAGAGATTGAATATTGAAGCCCACCATGCCCTTGATAAAGGAAAAGTCATTGTTGCCCCCTCCTCACCCTCCAATGGCTCTGACAAATCTGTGTCTTCCCGGATGCATTTGAGGAACGATTGTTCCCATGTGATCAGTGAAATTAGGCTTAAAGGCTTTGCGCAGCCAAAGGCAAATTGAGGAAAATCAAGAGGTGAAAGTAGCAATCAAGGAAGGGTTGCATCACAGACTGGGAAATATGGCTTTTGAGTTTTTATTATATCCATTGTTTTATGACAGTTGACTTCAGGGATCTTGGGACAGCATGTTTACTTTGGATATATGAGTCTTATTTTTTAAATAATTCCGAATTTCATGAGTTTAAATTGTCAAAATTGAATATGTTGATGGGAGGCACAAGGAGTTGTGTTTTGATTAACTAATGGTTATGTTATGATTGTTATGATTGTTATGAACTAAAGGGAGTCACAAGGGGTCCCACCTACTAGTTATTATTTATTTATGACCCTTATTATAATTATTACCTTTCCCCCTAACTAAAGTTAGTTGAGTCTTTTAATTAACTTAACTAATGAATTGGTTCAACTTCTTCAACCAATTCTAATTTGTTAAAATCAAAAGGAAAGGGAGGAACAAGAGTTGGATAGAAGCAAAAGCATGCTAAGGTTTGCTCTTTGAGTTTATGTTGAGATAGTTCATTTTTCATTCATTCATATATTCATCACAGCCTAATTCTCTTTTGTGATAGCAAGGTCTTATTGTAGACAACAATATTTAGGGTTGAATCAAATCATTCAGACACTTGTTTTTCAGAGGTGTTGATCTATCTTTGATAGGTTGTGTAGACTTGTTTGTTTTTGAATTAATTTTCATGATTGATAAAGGCTATTGTGCAGAATGGAGTGGGTAGCAATATGTGTCAATCCGATCCAGCTTTTAGAGTTCAGTTTTGGTTTTTTGTCAGAGGTCCTTTTGTATGTTCCATCGGGGATGTATAAGTTTGACTTTGGTCCAAGATTTATGTATGAGAGTTTGTAAAGAAAATAACTCTTTGGTGAATTGGAATGAAATAAAGGATTTATTTATGTCTCATCTGTCTTGATTATCATATTGGTGTCTTTACTTCTATTCCTACATTTATTTCAGCAACTGTTATATTCAGAAAATTACATAAAAATTGAATTTCCAGCAAGCTTTTTGTTGATAAAAGACTATCCTAAGCACTCGTAATTAATACTTATGAGTTAGGATGTTATTTTTGTTGGCTATAAACATAGGGTGATATTCCCGTCTACTTTTCTTTAGCCAAGTAAAGTTTGAAAATGCTTGAGTAAGATTATTTCATATCTTTTCCTCAACATTTATTTGGTGACCATACTAGGGAGATCTTCGATATCTCTCTGGTTAAATTTTATACTCGATTTTCATCGATACATCTTTCTTTTTCAGATATTGATTCTTTGACTGTTTTTCTATTAATGATTGTTCCTGTTGTGAGGCAGTCGAATCTTGAGCCCGGTCTCCAAGACCAGACCAACATTGCGTTGAACTTGTTTCATACTATTTTAGACACTGTGAGGAACCATACCAAGATTAACCATTCTTGGGCAGAAATTGAACGAGATATTAGTGCTCAAGAACAGTGGGAGGCTAGACGTAGACATCCTAGAAATCAACAATAACCTTTTGTTTCTTCAGATTTGGCCTTTCTTTTCATGTCCTTAGATTCTCGTGCTTCTAGAAGAAGAAGAGGTTTGTCACCCGAAATCAGTCCTATTGTTATCCGCCCAACAAGGTGCTCTAAGGAGAACTTTATCTGATTCATATAGCTCGTCTTTCTTTCCCTCATCTATAATCCACAAGATGGCATCTAGTGGTGGCTCTGGTGGCACTGGAAGTGCTCCATCTTCCCAATATTCATCATCATAGGTGATTGGTATCTTGTATAGCCACCATATCCCTGTCCAATATACTACAAACCCCACTAATGGGTGTTCTCTATGCACTAAAAACACACTAAAACCCCTCAATTAAATTGTCAACCCGGGGTAAGTAAACTTAGAGTTGTAGCAAAATATATGCCAAGGTAGAAGGGTTGGTAGTAGTATAGTCTAGCTAAGGAAGTGGCTATCTAAAGGCTAATCTATTCAAGCAAAGCTATCTAATGAGAAAATCCTACTAAGCAACTTTAAACTATGTAACCTAAGTACTTTTGGGCCAAGGATCGATGGATAGTTCTAGGAAAATAAGTGAAACCCCTACTTGAAGCAAACTAGTTCATCAATAAGCAAAAGCAACTATTAAGCATAATAATAAACAAATAGCAAAAGCAAACTACTTTAACTAGCCTACCTAAATTCAATGAACAACTACCCTATGAAAGCAAGTAAATAAACAAGCAACTATACTATCAAAGAAAGAATAGAAAAGTAAGCAATTTAACCTATTAAAGAAAGAAAACAGCTAGCTACCCTAAGATAACTTCTACATCAAGTAAACTAATTAAGACTACTCATTGAACAACTAACTAAGCTAAGAGGCGAGTGAACTCTATTCTTAATTCAAACTTCAAAACTATTTCTAATTCATAAAAGGAAATCTATTTAATTGAAAGAAAGAAGAACTAACAACTAACTTTTAATCTATGATTAACAAACTGCTCTTCAATCTACTAAAGCAAAAGACTATATATCCTACATCAACAATAAAACTATCTTTTGATCTACGAAAGCAAGAAACTATCTTATAACCTATGAAAAACTCAAATATAGTGTTGGTGGTTGTGTGAATGTCTCTGGTGTCTTATAAAATCTCAATGGCACTTGACAATAAAATATAATTCAAGTGGTATAAGCTCAATATTGATTTCAATGGAAAAGTGGAAAGTGTGAATTAAACAATCCAATGAGAATTTAGCCATCATGGAAACAATCATCAATTAACCTGCATATTCATGGAATTATTAACCATCAACAATACAACGAGATTATAATTGCACTCTATGCTATGTAAGCAAAATTCATAACTACATTCAATCATTAACTAAGAATTGGAATTGCAATCTAATTCTAGGAAAGAAACTGCATAAAGTAAAACTATGCTATATCTATTTTAACAATTCAAAGTGCAAGGAAAATGCTAAAAAACAGAAATTAAAACATGACATATAAAAAGTAAACTAATCAATACATTAACTAACAACTAGTTAAGCAAGATCTACATACAATGGAATAAGCAATCTACAATTAAAAACTGTAACTAACCCTATCCATCCATTGAATCCTCGTTAAAGAAAATATAAACTAAAACTATGTTCTACTCTATTTCAAACTTTGTTTTAAACTTGATTTCAAAAGCATAAATAAAGCACAATCTAATATCTAATTGTACACAGGGTTAGTGTTTGAGTTTGCAAACTCGTTCCTAACTACAAAATCAATGCATATTAACACAAGCCTTCATACTAACCTGCAAAAGAGAGTTAAAATAATTAAACTACAATAGCAAATCAGATAACAAAGAAATAAAACAACAGTTCATGTACAGGAAATAAAAAGAGACATCTACCCTATGAAATGCATAAATAATTTAAAGAACAGTTACCAGACTACTGGTGGCCCCCCCAACAAGTCCTGGTCACTTCTCAAAGGCACACCACGAACTCAACAAATCGATTTCACCATTAAAACTCAAAAACGCAGTTTTATATAATTCTGGCAATTGAAAATAGCAAAAACGGAGGAAAATTGTATTTGTCTCTAATCCTCTACTTCTTCTACTGCTTAACTATTGTATGACCACCATGGTGGTATTTATAAGCTTTACAGACCAAGTGGTCGACCACTGGAGGGTCGAACCACTTCTAAAAACAACAAATTACATTAATGGTGCCCTAACTACCGAAATGGAGTGAGCCAATAATCGCCCAGCTCAACAACCCAAACCGAGTTGTAAAGAGTTCAGTAGTTGGAGGGGTCAAGCACGAGCAAAACCCATGTTCCTGATTCGCCCACCAATGGCCGCCAATACCATAACCGCCAAATCGCCCATCGTTTTTGTGCAGGACGAGGTGTTGGACGGAGTGTCGGACCAGGTACCGGATTGAGTACGGGATGGAGTGTCGGACTAAGTGTCCAAAGCATAAATGTGATGCGATTTTTCCCTATAACACCAAAATACGTGAATTAGATCCTTGGAAACATAAAAACTAAAACATGAATTATACATACCTGGTGTAGATCATAACGTTTTGGCACAAAATTCTTCAAAAAGCTTCTCCAAAACATGAAAAACACATATGTAGATTCGGCAAAAGTATCTAATTATTGTCATAAAACTGATCATATCTCGGGCCCAACATTACCCCCACACTTACGATTTTGCAAGTCCCATTGCAAACAAAAAGAAATTACCCCTCGTGACTAGGCTTGTTGAGGAGGATCGGCTTTGGAAGCTTCTACTTCTTGCTATGAAGGCTTTGTCATATGCCTCTTGTGTTGCTTCAGTTGTGCTCTGAGGCTGTGGTTGGATTTGGTCATCTCATCAACCAACCGTTGAAGGGAGTTTACCTTTTTCTGGAGGACTGCATTATCATGATGAAGGTGTGTGTCTATTGTCTTCCTTTCTTCCAACTGTTGGAGGAGCTGAGAATTCTCTTTTTGTAGTTTCTCAATGGCTGGGGCAGAATCAATGATCTTAGAGGAAAGCTTATATCCTTTGAGGGATGTGGAATATCTATCATTTTTAGGATCTAGAGTAGGCATGGGTGAAGTAGGAGTGATGGGGGATTGATAAGAAGAGATAGGTTCTGATTTTGTCTTTCTTTGTGGCTCTAATCAACCGCAGAAACCTCCCTAAGTCTCTTGTGAGGGCTCTCAAGATCAAAGGAAACTTGGATAGGATCCGAAGCAGGCGGAGGTTTTTCATAAGGTTTTGTTCTTTTTCTCTTGGTACTCTTTCGAAAGGGTCCTTTACCAAATCAATTGGCTCCCCTCCTATTTGTGGGAACGATGGGAAAGTCTTGTTGAATCACTTCCTAGAGCTTTTTAGGTGTGGGATAAAGAGAGATTGAAGGCATCGGGGGGTTAGCAATAGGCTTCTTTTGATATTTACTCTTGGTCTTTTTACCCGATGAGGAAGCAGGTATATCAACAATATTTTTGTATTGTTTTGGAAGAGAGAGGGTTTGTGCAAGGGGGTTTGGAGTTCTTGGAGAGCGGGGCTTGGATGAAGAGATATTTCTTAGGCTAAGTGGATTTTTGCCGGTCTTAATTGTCAAGTGAGGGTTTGCAAATTGATAGATAAATGCATCCCAAGTTTTCCCTTGTTTCTCTAATTCGGATAAAACAAGGAGTTTGATCAAGACATGGTGAAAGAGGTTGTTGTGGGGGTTAGTTATGTTCTTCCTCACTTGAGAGGACATCTTCTCCAAGATTTTTAGGAAGTAGAAGGGGAAATTCAAAGGTTTGTTGAACTGAAAATGGGCCAGCAATCTGAAATGACAAGATTTGAAAGTGAAATATCTACCTTCACTTGTAATCAACCTCATGATGTCGATGATAGGGATGATCAATTCCTCCTTTATCTATTTCCTAGAATATCCTTTTGCTCCTGAAATGTTTTGGAATTCGGGCTTAAAAACCCTGTTATAACTTGAGCGCGGCAGTTGGTGGTTTTTGAACCATATATCTCCCATTCTTGGAAGCTTTTTGGATGTAGAAATGGACTCTTCTGAGACTTCAAAGGAAAGAGACCCTATATGCGTCATCTTCCCATCGAAATCGAGGGCAAATTGCATGGAGAGGCCATCACCGTGTCCCTGCAACTTAGACAAAAATGGGCCCCATCTTGTGTGTAAAAACATCTCTCTGCATTGTGCAAACTCAGGAATGGAAAAAATATCTGCATAGGAAGAGGGTTCATACCTCTTGGGCATTGTGGCAGAGGCGAAATTCACCAGGCAAGGGTGTGATCGGGCCAAGTGATGGCACGAAGTGGGCATGGGTCGAGTGTAATTCAAACAGGGGAAGAAATGGCAAAGGCTAGGCATGATTTCTTAATGCAAGGAAAAGAAAATGGCAAGGGAGAATTGAGATAAAGGTTACCCAGCCCGAATTTGAATGCGCCTATGGTGGAGTTGGTTGCACACATGTGCGCACGAGCTGCCATGTGTGGACAATTTTGAATTCAAAAGCTCATTTTTGGCGGGAAATGTAATCATGCACAGTTAGATCAATGTACAAGTATTTTGATTTGGACATTTGATCATGAACATATCTAAAGCATCTTCAATCAATTGCCTACAACCAATTCAATTGAATGTCATTGATTTCTGGTTACCTAGAATTTAGGACAGTTACTGGTGTGTAATTCATATGGCACTTCGTTTGGCACCTCATACGACACTTCATACGACACCTTTGTGTTAAATACATTTTCACCTCTTGTAATGAACAACCTGCAATATTGAAATGTTTTTGACAATCACAGTGGTTAATGAGTAGAGGCAGAATGCTCGCTTGTTGATTTTGCCATCATGCTCACTCAATCCTCTTGCATATGACATATAATGTCAAACCTACAATGAACAGGTTATAGCAAGCATAAAACATGTATTGTCAATCCTACAATGTACATCTTGTAATGAAAGATAAACCAATAAAGAGTGGTATGTTAAGTATATGTTCAGTAATTTAGAGAACACGGGAGTTTAGCACTTCAAAAATAAAATGACCATTAATGTAATAACCTGTATCATGGAAATAATACAAAAATTCTTGCAAAGATTTATTTCTCCAGGCAATGATCATTTGTCAGCTCATGAACCCCTCCCCCACACCTAAGTATTGTGACACCTCACAATCAAAAGTATAGGAAACCAGTCAGTTCCCCCAATAGCCAAAGATTTATAGTATGTCAACTGTAAAGATAAATTTCACAGATTGGTTTAACGAGACAGTTAGGAGATGGCCCCACCTATAGGATAAGAGATCCTATATATAGATAAGAAGAGGTAGGCAAGAGAGTTTCAAGATAGTCTTAGAGTTATTTCCCAATGGAAAGTTTATGGAGTTCATAAACCTTAGCTTAACCATACATACTTCATGTCAGCTTTGTCTACAAGTAATGTCGTACATCAGGACAATTTTAAATTTATTATTTATTTTTTGTCAGATTACCATCCTGGCTAAGTAGAATGCCCCGCTGCCAGCAAGCATGTTCAGTACTCCGATGGGTTTTCCTAGTCATACCATAGGCCAGTAGGTGCTACCAATAGACCTGTTCAGTATCCTGGTGGGTTAGCCTCTTACACCCTCAGAGACTAGCCCTCCATCTTTTAAGATTTTAGTATAAGATTTCTTTATGCAAGAAGATGGGGGGACAACTTTGAAAATAACTTTTTCTTTCTTTTTTTTCAATTGGGATGGTATTTATGTTAGAGGATGACTTTTCGTTATATTACTTAGTGATTGTCCCGATGTAAGGGGTACTTAAGCGTACGTGGCCTATCTAAAGATATGATATAATCAAGATATTTAGTGTGTAGTGTATGGTACCATTGAGAAACAATAGAAAGGTATCTCTAGGCTCAACTCACTTTTTTCTTTTGTAATTATTGTGATGTTTCCATGACTAACCGCTAATTAGACCTCCTTGTTACTCTTTGATAAAGACACTTGACTCACTTACTCAAGTTTCTTGGAAAAACTGTACGAGAGACCTCTAGGCTTGATAGTTATGGTATCACTTCCTTATACAGTGGTGAAGAGTTTCAAGAGAAAC
>ML794017.1:269298-280000 GCA_009831015.1 Picea engelmannii
AAAGACACTTGACTCACTTACTCAAGTTTCTTGGAAAAACTGTACGAGAGACCTCTAGGCTTGATAGTTATGGTATCACTTCCTTATACAGTGGTGAAGAGTTTCAAGAGAAACTGCTTTAGAATGCCTTAAAAAATGAGAATTTTTGCAAAAATATGGATAATTACAGTAAGTCAATATTCATTTGATGCTTTAGCAGACACAAAATTCAAGTGTAACAATGTTTTGAAGAAATATTCTTGAAACTGTGTACTCTTGGTGAAATAAATACTTACAGAAATATTTAGAATTTCCTTATTAACAAAATTCAAAATCTATTTACATATATACAGTAGGAAATTCAGAAAACTTTTCAAGAACAAGGTGGTACTTCCCCATCTACTAAGGCCAATGCCTTGTCCGTTGACATGACCTGTAGAAAATCCTCTCTGGAAATGGGCTTATGATAAAATTTGAGTCGGTGTCCATTTAATACAAAGGAGACTTGTCCATCATCAATTGTTTTAATTTTTACAGCTCCATTGTCATATACAGTGTCTACCTTGTAAGGGCCCAACCAATGGGTGGTAAGTTTACCTTTGAAGGTTTTGAATTGGGAATCAAACAACAGATCCCAATCACTAGGTTGAAAGTGTTTCTTCTTAATAAAATTGTCATGCCACTTGCTCCTCTAGTTTTGGACTAATATTGTCTGTTGGATGGCATCTTGCCTGATTTCATCCAACTCATTCAATTGTAGGGCTTGTTGCTTTTGAGCCTCATCTAATTTCAATCCTAATTCTACGACAATACAGAAGGTCCTTACTTGGAATTCTATAGGTAGAAGTATGAGTTTCCCATACACTAGCTCATAAGGGGTATGCCCAGTGGTATTTCTCCAGGTGGTCTGGTATGCCCACAAAGCCTCTGGGAGCCTATCAGCCCAATATCGGTGATGTAATTGAAAAGTCTTGGTCAAGATGGCTTCCAGAACTTTGTTTGTGGATTCTACCTAACCATTGGCTTGCGAGTGGTATGGAGAATATTTACGTTGTTTAATCCCATATATCTCTATTAGCTCTCTCATCATCTTGGAAGTGAATTGAGTGCCTTGGTTCATAACAATTTCACGAGGGAAATCGAAGCGTGTAAAGAGGTCGTCATAGATGAATTCGACAACCGACTTCTCTGTAGCCCTGAATAGGGATTTTGTCTCTACCCTCTTGGTGACATAGTCCGTACAAACCAAAATATAGTTTTTCTTATGGGACATGGGTGAAATTGGTCCTACAAAGTCAAGGGCCCATTTTTCGAAGGGTTCTATCATAACTTGGGCACACAAGAGCATTTCGTCAGCTGACGTAGGCCTTCCTATCCTTTGGCAACTATCACAACTTCTCACATACTTGGCAGCATCTTTGAAAATGCTAGGCCAATAGTAACCCAAATGTAACACCTTATATGTTGTGTGTTTGTCAGAAAAATGACCACCACATGGTCCATCATGACAACTTCGTAGTATTTCAGGTACCTCATCCTCTCGGACACATCTATGAATAATCAAATCAGGACCTGTGCAAAAAAGGTCATGACCAACCCAAGAGTAATTAGCACTCTGTGTAATAATTTTCAGTTTTTTATGAGGTGACAAATGAGACGGTAACTTCCTAGTAGCCAGATAGTTTTCCATATCTGCAAACCATGGGGTATCGACAGAAAGGGAAAAGAGGTGCTCATCTGGGAAACTTTCATCTATAGGGATATCATCATTCTCATTTTTTATTCGGGAAAGAAAACCAGCTACTACATTATCCTTTCTAGGTCAGTAAAGTACAATGATATTAAATTCTTGCAATAAAAGGAGCCACCTAGTCACTCAGCCATTAGTTATGGGTTTGTTCATGAGAAATATAATGGCGGAATGATCTGTATGTAAGAATACTTTGTAACCTGTAATGTGATGATGAAACATGTTGATAGCATGAACAACTGCCAAGAATTCCTTCTCGGTAATTGTGTAGTTCAACTCAACAAGGGACAAGTTCTTGCTCACAAAATAAATGGCATAGGACTGTTGGTCCTCTTTCTACCCTAATACCCCTCCTATTGTGGTGTGGGAGGCATCAGTGGATATATGAAATGGGAGAGTCCAATTGGCCCTCTAATAATTGGTGCCACAGACAGCTTATCTTTCAGGGTTTCAAAGGCAGTTTGACACTGCTCAATCCAAACAAAATCAACATCTTTTATTAACAATCCAAACATAGGTGTAGCAATCTTTGTAAAATTTTCAATAAACCGTCGGTAATATCTGGCATGTCTAAGAAAGTTTCTCACCTCTTTCTGAATCTTGGGGGGTGGAAGTCTGATGATGACCTCAATCTTTGCAGGATCGAATTTTATCCCTTCATATGAAACATGATGTCCTAGAACCACTCCCTCAGTCAACAACATTTTACATTTTTCATGACTTAGAGACAGGTTCATTTCCTAGCATCTGATAAGGACTTTTTCTAAGTTTTCTAAGGCTTCCTGGTAAGTGTTTAAATAAACTGTGAAGTCATCCATGTAGACCTCCATACAATCATGAATAAGATCAGAAAATATCCCTAATACTACTCGTTGAAATGTGGCAGGAGCATTACACAATCCGAATGGTAAGACCCTATAGGCATAGGTGCCCCAAGGACAAGTAAAGGTAGTCTTGTCCTGGTCCTCGGGTGATATAAGAATCTTGTTGTACCCGTTGTACCCATCTAAAAAGGAAATATACTTATTTCCAGACAAGGCATCTAGAACTTGGTCAATGAAAGGGAGAGGAAAGTAGTCTTTCAGAGAGGCTTTGTTGAGTTCCCGGAAATCAACACAAATTATCCATTTCCTGATCACTTTCTTTGGAACCACTACAAGAGGGGATAACCACTTACTATCAGATATGGGATAAATAAATCCGACATTTAACAACTTTTGGATCTCCTCCTTGACTGTGTCTTTGAGTGTTGGGTTCATCCTTCTTTGGGGTTGCCTAACAAGTGTTACTTCCCCATGGGTATATATGTGATGGATGCATGTGTTAGGGTGTATACCCTTCATGTCAGTGTATTCCCAGGAAAGTGCTCCTGATTGTTCTTTAAGGATATCTACTAATTGTTTATGTTGGTCTTTATCTAGCCCAGAGTTTATATGTAAAAATTTCCCTAGACTAATCTCGTAGGGCATAGTATAAGACATGGTAGACTCATCTATCTCAAAGATAAAAGATGTTGAAGACAAAATGGATGGGTCCAATTGTTCTTGAAATTCTTCCCCAAACATGTACTTGTTGGGCACTTTAATTGTCTAAATAAATAGATAATTAAGGTGTTCAATATAAATTGTCAAACCCAAGGAAGTTTTGTTATTGAAAGATAATTGTGCACAATCTATGCTAGATTATGAAAGCAAACATTAATCAAGTTGCAGTAAGGTAAACTAACAGAATTGAAAATTTCAACACTAACACAAGTTGTTGACACGGCTGGAGTTCTAATCTATTGTTGCAGAATTGAAGTCACACTTGCATAATTGAAATCTAATTTTGATGAGTGTATAAGAATCCTGGATTATCTAATCTATTCTAATTTTCTATATTACTCTTGCAGAAATAAGTTATGTGCTAATTGTTGAAAGGGAACTCACACTTCTATTTACTTGTGCTTGAAAACATAGATTAATCTAATGCAGAAAAGGAATTAACTTTCGAAGCAATTCTCCAGCAGTATTCAACAATTATTTCTAACTCTCATGAGACACATTGATGTGCATTAACAAAAAGGGATGAACTGTAATAGTAAACGTATTCTAGAAATGCATAAAATCACACAATTGTAAATAATCAAAGCAGTTATTCTAAAACTCAAAATAGAGGGGAGCCTGTGAGGAAGGTGGGCCCTTTCCTTCTCACTGAATCCACTCAAAAAGACTACAGTAGGTTGGAGAAACTCAAAATCACTTATTTATTAAATCGCCAGAATGTTTAGATACAAAATGCTTCACTTCACTTCACTGGTCCACAGCTAATCTTCAGTACCTTAATGATTACAAAAAAATTGTTATTTAAAGATAGAGTCATTCAGTTGAAACGGACTCAGAACAACCTTGAGAATCGGAGATTCTCAAGTTGTTCGTATGATATAAAAGATTTGTCATCATTACAAAATCTGTAAATGATCTTGATCACCAGCGTGAGCCAAAACGTGTAACAACCTTGAGGATCAGTCTTCAGGATTTGGATTTGAATGATATACCAGCTTCTAGGATCGATGGAAATCTGTTGCAGCAAGTGTAATAGCTTCCAAAAAAAGTGCGCAGTTGTTTTAGTCATGTAACGGCATGCAGAACTGGCGCACAGTTGTAACAGCTGGTGTAACAGCAGTGATGTTTCTTCAAGACTTGGTTGTTCTACACATTTTGATCATTAGTTGAACATTCATGGATAAAATATGAGAAATGCTACCAATCAAATGTGTTAAGTAAATAAGAATACAAAAGCAAGATCAATGATTCATACCTTGGGAAAAAGGTCTTAGCAAACATGATATTAGGAATTTTAGCATAGAAATGATAAGGTTGAATGAGCAAAAGATATAGTGAAAAAGGGACATTTATGGGTCCTAACAGTACTCAAATTGGGGAAAAGAATGTGGAAAATCCACACATGTTATAGAAGAAATAACTGGTTTAGCACATTTTCTGTTGTGTGCTCCTGAAGTTCCCATGCATGGTCACTTGGAAATATGGGTTCTTCCCAGTCCTTGTTATCATATGGACATTCAAGCCACCATAGATTCTCCATAATAGGTTGAGCTGGAGGGTAAATGGTGAGCTTCTGGATAGAGAGACCATTTGAGATGGTCATTTCCCCCTCTCTATAGCCAATAAATGCATTGGTTGTGGCTAGCCAAGGTCTTCCCAAAATGACGAGATGGCCTTTAGCAGGATCCTTTGAGCGAATGACAAGAAAATCTATTGGGTATTCCCATGAGGCTAAAGTAACCATGATATCATCTAAAATTCCTTCAAGTATAACCCTAGTCTTATCTGCTAATTCCAAAATGGTTGGGGTAGGTCGAAGAAGAGGTTGTAATTGTAATTGTTCCAAGGTAGTAGCGGTCATAACATTGATGGTTGCCCCTAGGTCTATGAGAGTGTTTCCAATGGAGACCTCATTAATGGTTATGGTCACTACAGGGTTTCCCGGGTTCCCATATTTTGCTAGTTTTGGCTGCTCTGATATGTACTCAGAAATTCCTCCTACCAAATGTACTATAGGAGGGTCCTTTTGCTTCCTACCTAGATTTTTAATACACAATTATTTGACTACCTTACTATAGATTGGAATGTCTTTAATGGATTGAAGCAAAAGAATCTTGACACAAATATTCTTCAATTCATTTAAGATGTCAAATTCTGGTCAAGTGGTAGGTTTCTCGATTACCAATTGGACTGGATAAGGAGGGACCTTCGTAATTTGTGAAGGTTCATTTTGGGGAAGCTTGGGTTCTTAGTTCTTCAGGATAATAACATCTTCCCACCTAGTGTCACCCGTGGGTTGTTTGGTGTTTTCTTCTTCTTTTTCTTCCTGGATGACTATTGAATGTCTCTGCTTATCCAAAACTTTTCTCGGTCTTAGTTGAATTTCCTGTAATGGAACAGGAGTAATAACATATGTCGAGAAGGCCTACATATCAACATTGTGAAGAGGTTGAGGGGGGCTTATTATTGGGATTCAGCACTGGTTGTGTCGATAATAGTGTTGGTCTCGAGGAGCTTGCATTTTGGTATTGTAGCGATTATTATTATGGAATAGGAGGTAAATGTGGTGGAACAAAACCTGGCAGAAGTTGCGAAGTGTTCGATGGGAACTGGGGATAAGGATGGTTAGACATAGGGATAGGTGGAGCTTGAGAGTTTCCTTGGTTATGTCCTCCTCTCCATCCTTAAATCCAAGGATGTTGGTACTGAATAGACCAGTTTTTCCAACCTAGTGAGTTCCACTGTTGTTGTTGTTGATAATAGGGTGGAACTTGAGATTGTAGATCTAGGTATGTGGGTTGGTTCCTAGGCTACCATGGCCTCCTAGGTGCATAATAAGACTCCCCCAGATCTCCACTCCTATATATGGCTAATAAACTGGGCAATGATGGACATTTCTCAATTGACTGGTCTTCTGTACAGAATCCACAGACTGAAATGTTATCTAATGGGCATTCCCTTGAGGAATGCTTCCTCCTGCATCTTGGGCAATATATGCTCATTGTTGCATTTTCCTCCTCCTGTTTCTTTTTTATTTTTAGGGTGTCCAATTGGGAACCTATTGTGCTTAAGATATCTGTCTTGAAGTTTTCTAAAAGGTTCCCTATCTTTTCTCTTGTGATACCACATGAACTAACTGGTTTTAAGTTTCTATTATAAGGGTCCTGAACATTCTTCTATATCTTGGCTCTACTCCTTGAGTAATTTTTACACATTTCACATATTTCGGCAAATGGTTTACAGGAGATGTCACCTGATTCCATCAGGTTAAGCATCTCTAGATATTCTTCTGAAATTCCCTTAAGGAAAAGATCCCTAATTTCATCCTCTAGAAGGTCATGGTATTTTGACTTCTGGGAGATATAACCGAATCTCTCCATATAATCTTTGAGGGTATCATCTTCTAACTGTTGTATTTTAAAGATGTCATTACGAGACTCTTTGGTCTTGCAATAGTCTTGGTACTTTTTAAGAAAGATATCCTTCATGGCTTCCCAAGATCTAATAATGGATTCTCCCAACCACATGAACCATCTTAGTGCAGAGTCTTTGAGGGTGGCAGGAAAGAGTTTTAGTTTCTGGGCATCTTGTACATAGTTGTAGCTCCTACACAAGATGTCAAATTCAAATAGGAAGGTGTCTGGATCTTCATGGTTTTTACCATAAAAGGTAGGCAGTGCTAAGAGAGGAATATTCTTCATGTTGACATTTGGAGTGGTGTCTAAAATCGGAAACCCGAAGGTAGTTTTGGTTTGGTTTCTAGTTTCTTCTTCCTCCCTGTGTCTTACATTGTTATGGTCCTCCTGATCATCCATATTGGTTTGGTTTCCGAAAAGAGAGTACCTAGGTGGTTTTATCTTTGAAGAGAACAAGGTTTCCCTTTGATGGAAAGTTCTTCCTACGGATTGGATGTCTGGGACTCTACTCGAACTGGTTGAGACTATTGGTGCCAAGGTTTTTGTGGCAGTTTGAGAGATAATTACATTGGATGAACTACCAAACAAAAGATTCACCTGTTCAAGGTCTATGATTTCCTCAAAATTAGGATCTCTTGGTGGTGGTGTAAAAGAAAAGGTTGTATTGTTTGGTTCTGTGGAAGGCTCGAGTGGTCTTGCCTCCTATTCCAATATGATTGATGCTTCAATTTATTGTTCTATAGTGCTCCCTATGTTAGTCTCTTCAGAGACTATTTTATCTCTTTGAGTTGAGTTAGCTCATGTTTTTCGGTATCGGTCTGCGGATTTTATAAGTGGAATGTCCCTTCCCCCAAAAATATCAGAAGGAACCTTGGTTGAAAGGTCTAATTTAGATATAATGTATCTACATTTTGGGTCTCTAGGTCTATTCATGAAAGAAAAAAAAAATTATCATTGGGTTTGGGGGAGCCTGCAATAGCAGATGCGCAAGTTCTTACCTCTCGTATTAAAGTTCCCCCACCACCAATCTAATGCTAAGGTCTAGGAATGATCTATTTCGTAACTACTTCATACCTTGAGACAACTCCCTGGCAACAATGCCAAAAATGATGGGTGTTCTATATGCACTAAAAAAACACTAAAAACCCTCAATTAAATTGTCAACCTGGGGTAAGTAAACTTAGAGTTGTAGAAAAATATATGCCAAGGTAGAAGGGCGGGTAGTAGTATAGTCTAACTAAGGAAGTGGCTATCTAAAGGCTACTCTATTCAAGCAAATCTATCTAATGAGAAAATCCTACTAAGCAACTTTAAACTATGTAACCTCAGTACTTTTGGGCCAAGGATCGATGGATAGTTCTAGGAAAACAAGTGAAAACCCTACTTGAAGCAAACTAGGTCATCAATAAGCAAAAGAAACTATTAAGCATAACAATAAACAAATAGCAAAAGCAAACTACTTTAACTAGCCTACCTAAATTCAATGAACAACTACCCTATGAAAGCAAGTAAATAAACAAAAAACTATACTATCAAAGCAAGAATATACAAGTAAGCAATTTAACCTATTAAGCAAGAAAACAGCTAACTACCCTTAGATAACTTCTACATCAAGTAAACTAATTAAGACTACTCATTGAACAACTAACTAAGCTAAGAGGCAAGTGAACTCTATTCTTAATTCAAACTTCAAAACTATTTCTAATTCATAAAAGGAAATCTATTTAATTGAAAGAAAGAAGAACTAACAACTAACTTTTAATCTATGATTAACAAACTGCTCTTTAATCTACTAAAGCAAAAGACTATCTATCCTACATCAGCAATAAAACTATCTTCTGATCTACGAAAGAAAGAAACTATCTTTTAACCTATGAAAAACTCAAATATAGTGTTGGTGGTTATGTGAATGCCTCTGGTGTCTTATAATATCTCAATGGCACTTGACAACAACAGATAATTCAAGCGGTATAAGCTCAATATTGATTTCAATGGCAAAGTGGAAAGTGTGAATTAAACAATCCAATGAGAATTTAGCCATCATGGAAACAATCATCAATTAACCTGCATATTCATGGAATTATTAACCATCAACAATACAACAAGATTATAATTGTACTCTATGCTATGTAAGCAAAATGAATAACTACATTCAATCATTAACTAAGAATTGGAATTGCAATCTAATCCTAGGAAAGGGGGGGGTGAATTAGTAATAGAGTAATTTAATCTCTTTTAACCATATAATCCAAGTGTTATATCAACGAAGCATTATCATCCAATAATTGCAGAGTAAATAAGAAATGAACAAATGAACAAACATACACATACACAATACACCAGTGTTTTACGTGGAAACCCAAATCGAGAGAAAACCACAGAATGTTTTTTCTTATATGTCTTGAAGAATTACATTCATTGGAAGCACCAACTTCCTTTGTTTTCTAGCTGCAACTAGAAGGAGGCTCCAACCCCCTAGTTTCTCAGGCTACAACCTAAGGGAAGCTCCAACTCCCCAATTCTCTGGCTACAATGAGAAGGAGGCTACAACCCCCTATGTTCTCCGGCTACAACCGGAAGGTGGCTACAACCACCTGTCCTTGCCTTGTCCTGCCACCCTGAAGTAGAAGTAGAATGATGGAATCACTATCAACCTGTCACTGTGAGATATACTATTGTAAACCATGCATCAACTTGTACCTCAACCTGTAATCAACATGTACCATAAACAAGTGCATCAACCATGCACCAACCTGTACCAAATAACTTGTAATCAACCTGTACCATAAACAAGTGCATCCAACCATGTACCAAGTATGTACCAATCATGTGTCAACTACTCATCAACTATAATTCATCAATATGTACCAACATCATCAACTATACACCTCATGTATGTGCCAACTCATCAACTACTTGTCTCAACCATGTAATCAACATGTACCTCAACCAAAAGCCCTCATCAATTAAATCATCCAAATATAATTTGTAGCTCTATAATAGACTTGTTGTACATTATCACATTCTTGCAAACCTTCCTTAACTTAAACAAAAAGAGATTATCATTTTCATCAAACTTTCCTTTAGTCTCACATGCCTAGTTTTGGATTAGTCAACAACCCTAACTTGAAGTAATCATAACTTTGTACCTATAATGTATAAATATATGAAACTAATACACAATGTTATTCAGTTTGTTTTGTGCAATTTCTCAAGGTTTCACTACTTGGAACCTCTCATAAAAGGAGTTATAGCAAAAATGGCATACCTTGCTGAATTTTGGGTTATTCTAGAGAGTGACCTTGTAGAGCATGCCCCGCACGTAATATTTGTTGAATTGATCAGAATCTATTACACAACATAATATAGACTATAACCTAACCAAACATTTGGTTTCACTGAAATTGGATCTGTTATGAATAATTTATGACGTTTTTACCCGAAACACATGTTTTTGACTAGTTTCAGGACTAGCCACAAACCCTATTTTCCACAAAGCGTAACTCCAAAAATAAAATGAATCACAAGCTGAATTTTTTACCATAGATACTTGGATATGTTTTCTCAATGAAATATAAATTTCACTATTTGAATCATTATAGAAAAAAAATTATAGCGAAAATGGTGGGATGACCTGTAAATAACATACCTTAGAAAGCACCATCAAAAGAATTTATCCTTCCTTGCATTTTGGCCTTCTTTTCTTCACCTTCCCTCAGAATTCGAGATTAGATATCCTTGGTTACCTCATACACCTATAGATATTCAATATTCTCAAGTGTAATTAAAATGAGAGAGTCGTGTCTCTTATTTATACTCTCCAAGTAGCTTCCTTAAAAACATCTTCTAGTTCACTTGGTCCCACTTTCTGTATTTTAGGGTTAACCCACTTCTAATTGCTCCATTAAATTTATTATTGAAATAATTTATTTTGTATTCACTTTGAATTATAATACACTCATTACTTCACTTTATTATTTACCTTTTAAAATCTCTTAAACCACTTTGACTAC
>ML794017.1:282840-296819 GCA_009831015.1 Picea engelmannii
TTTAGAAACCCAATTGAAAAAAAAAATCAGCCTAAGGCTATCCTTCCTCGGAGTTGGTGTAACTTTTGTGAGGAACACCACGAAGAAACCACATGTGAGGTAAATAAGAATGCCAAAGATAAGATCTTTGGTAAAAGACCAGAAGCTACTATCATTGTACTAGATTTTGCAGATCCAGAAGATGTCATGGTTATCAATACGAGAAACAAATCCTATGCTCCCAAAGGAAAATTTGACCTTCCCCAGAGTTCTTCTAGCCCAAGCTCGGCCTCAACCACTGCTATTTCCCAGGTTTCCAAAATTCCTGAGAATCAAAGAATCACTCCCCCTCGTCCCTCTTCTAAATACAATATCTTGAATTAATTGGCCAACATCAAAGCATATGCAACCCTCCTAGACATGATTGGTGTCCCTGAACAACATATGCATCTAAAACAATTCATGGAAGGAAAAGCTTTTGTTGTAGCCAATATTTCCGAAGAGGTAAACGAAGAGGATTCTTTTGTAAATAAAGTAGGTGTACATAACTTTAGATACCCTGTAAAAAAAAACATTTTTATATTTCTGTAAAGATCATGGATAAGATTTCCCATTGTTGCCTCATTGATGGTGGTTTAGGCCCAAGTGTCATGTAGAATATTATTATGGAAGAGCTAGGCTTGTCTTGTACAAACGAAAATGCCAGAAGCATGCTCTCCTATAATAGTATATAACAAACAACCATAGGCGATATTAAGGATGTAACCTTGGTTTTATGCACTCATCCTGAGATAAGGACAACCCTTAGCATTCAGGTGATTGATATGCATGTAAGCAATTATTCAATTATCTTGGGGAGAGATTGGAAAGCCCTAACAGGTGGATACCTCTCACTCGATGGGATGCATTTATCCATTCCTCGGAATGGTAATAATATTATAGTCCTTAGAGAAGGAATAATTTCACCCTACATAGATAGTGTTATGCAGTCTAGCGTAAACTATATTGAAGAAGACCTGGGAGTGTATTCCATATTTGTCGAAGAGGATAATATTCATTTGGAAAGAATTGATTTAGATGATGAATTATGGCACATGCACTTTGATGTTTCACACTCTAACGAAGGTAACGGGGCTGGTATTATATTGGTTTCCCCTGCAGGAAAAATTCATAATCTCTCCTACAGGTTGGATTTTTCTTGTTCAAACAATGTCGCTGAATTCGAAGCTTTATTGTTAGGCATTGAGAACGCCCTTAATCTTGGTTGTGGTCACCTTTCAGTTTTCAGAAATTCTAAGCTTGTTGTGAACCTGATACATAAGACATGCTCTCCTAGCGACAAGTTGATGGAACAATACTCCAAAATTGTTTGGGCTCTTGTCTTGAACCTTCTATCTTTCAACATCACTCATGTTAAGAAGGAGTTGAATTCAATGTCTGATCGGTTAGCGTTATTTGCAGCCTTTCTTACTCATAAAATCTTGCCTCATCGGCCAGATTGTGCTTTCCAATCTCTACATCGTCCATATGTTTCTGAAAAGGAAGGATCTTGGAAGGCCATCCCTAATGATGAGAGCAATTGTGCGGTCTTTCAAAATGAACCTCTTGAGCCTGAGGAGATTATATCTATAGAAAATAATAAGATTCCTGAGGGCTTGACTCCTCTTGAGAGTTCGTTTTCTTTGAGTGTTGCAGGAAATAAATAAAAACAAAGAGAAGAGGAGTTACGGAAGAAGGTGATTGAAACCATCCTCCTGAACATTAGGACACCTAAATCTTCAATGGACGTTAAAATAAATGTCCAATGTTCTGGTAAGGAAGAGATGAGGTTCACCGGGTTACTTAGTGAACCCCAAAAGGTTTTTTCTTGGTTTTATGAGGATCTTCATGGTTTTGATCTTGGTCGTGTTCAACATATTATGAAACTAACTAGGCAAAAACAAGAACTTGTTAACTCTACACCAGAAGCACCCTTTCAAAGGGATTTGAGATATTTCTTAAGGGCTAGAATGTTTTTTTCAACTCGCCCTGAATGGGTCTCAATTTGGAAATCGACCTTAAGGACCACTCATAATATCATAACTTGTATTAGTCTTCGAACTTTCAAGCAAGCGATTATAAGGAATCCCTTTTCCCCTCCCAATATGGAAATGTTTTTGCAAGAGGTTGTAGAGTCACAGTTAAGACCCTTTCTTGATAGTCTGTTTGGTTACAAGAGAATGAAAGTAGAAGGGGAAAATGTTCACAAAACCACTTTCATTGCTAATTGCAATACCATGCCTTACAAATGTCGGCTTTTTAGCTTACTTGGTACAGGTATTGCTTTTAAGAAAAATACGTGCATAACTCTCGATGAATTGGTCAGTCTTCATCTATATCTTGATGATATAATTGTGCATGACAAGGGACTGATGTTTTCATCAGATTTCCAAGTGATCGGTCCTTTCCCAATTTATTTTTCCTTGGATACAAATTCTTATATCTCAAAAGATTTACAAGAGAAATTGTTTCCCTACAACACTAATAGCCCTCGCTTGAAATATTGTGAGGAACCAACGTGAGAAGTTCTATTGTTGTCTGGTTTTTGTTGTATAATAGTAGCCTAGCTCTGCTTTCAACTTTTATGCTTCTTTTTTCCGCTTTACAGTACTTTGATTGCTTCTTTCTAAGTTAAG
Organism: Picea engelmannii; assembly: GCA_009831015.1. Classification (NCBI taxonomy): domain Eukaryota; kingdom Viridiplantae; phylum Streptophyta; class Pinopsida; order Pinales; family Pinaceae; genus Picea; species Picea engelmannii. Next base: position 285,495 of record ML794017.1, read on the forward strand.
TTTTTCCCTACTGTGCTTCATTTCTGTATTTTATTGCTGCTATTTAGTTCTACAATTTTACTTATGTCATGATTTTGTTTCTCCATATTTTTTAATCAATTTGGTCAAATAGGATGTTGGATCAATTTTGCCACAATGAGACTCCTACAAAGCATTGTTAGTTAATAACAATCAATCTTACACAGATGTTACGGTCCTCCTCTGAAGGACCCTTGAAATTGTTACATTTTCTCGTTGTTGTCCTATAAAGAGTCAGCTATCTCCCACTTCTTCTTTCCATTTCTTTAGCCATCGAGATTTTAAGAGCAAGTCTAAAAGTTTTCCTCCTAAAATTTAGAGAGCAGATTCCAGTCAAATGATTATGCATACAGTGGTAAAACCCCTCATACTTAACACTTTTCATAAATTATTCCCAAATTCCCGGTCATCTTTCCATTAAATCCACTCACTTCCCCCTGTTACATAATCATCTGAGTTATGTCTTCTTGACCTATTGTTTTGGTCCACAAAACCATGAGTCCTGAGTTCTAAATCTGTTAAAAACAAATTTCCCTGTGCTGTGGAGTCGCCAGTTTGTTGACGATTGAAAAACTCAACAAATTTTCGCCTGCAAAGTGTTGCTAAAGCCTATTATTATAAAAACCAAATAATACTAGTAGGTGGGACCCCCTTGTACTATTGGAGAGAAGATTTGTTCATTTTTTATGTTGACATGATGTGCGACACGGCTCACATGGTTGATGAAGATCTTGTTGTTATTGGTTATGAATTGAGCTTATGAAGTGTTGATTCCTTATGTTACTACAGCCTATGTTATTCATTAATGTCATTGATGTTTGTTCTTATCACACTTGCATAACAAACATGTTAGTAAAATTACATGAAGGGGATTTTTGAGAGAGGCAAATACTAGAACAAATGCAAGGGAAGGGAATCTAGTTCTGCAATATCACATGTGATTAACTTAAAGGAAATGAGAAACAATTGCAAGGGGAAGATTTTAAAGCTATCCTAACTATACTACATGGATGAAAATACTTGATGATTATTGTTAAGCCCTAGCTAGCAAGTAAATGGTTATGAAATTGTGATTGAATTACATGTTTAATATGCATATGGTGTGAAATGTTGGTGGCACAGTTGGAAAGGTGATAGTGCTAATGGTTATGCAATGGTTAATTGAATTATGTGGCCGATCCACATATGGTGTATTCGGATAGATTGAATGTCGGTGGCTCATTTGACAAGGTGGTGAACATTAATCGTTATGCGATTTTTTTTAGTTATATATTAAGAAATTGGATATATGATATGGAAAGCACATTTGGCAAGCAACCTATGCAGATTCCAACGCAGAGTTAAATTAATGGTGTTAATTGGAAGGTGGTTGGCATGTACTGATGAGTAAATGAATTGTGGGTGGAGGTGACGTGCATTTACTGCACTTCACCTTTACCGCTCTTGTTCGCCGCCACCCTAATCGGGCTATTATTTGATCTTGTTGTTGTGGTTATGCTCCAAATTTTTAGCAGAGAGGAATTGTTCGACGAGCTCTCCTTTTAAGGAATTTGATTAATAGGTATGTCTTTTTTTGGCCATTCATGACTCTGCTCTGGTTATGAAATAATTACTGGCTCAGGTGTATGGATTTTTGTTTTCCTACGTGTTGCAACTGTGTGAATTTTGGTTTCATGGAATGAAGAGTGGATGGTTCTTCCTGTAACAATTTTGAGTTCGTTGAGATTATTGGTCTTCCTGGGTGATAGCTCTTTGTTATCACTGCTATTTGGTTGGAGGGTTTTTGTTTAGTCTTGGGTGGATAGCTATCTTCATGCACTGTCACTAAATCTAGTCTCTGGATTTCATGGGTTTAATGGTCGTAGGTTTTCTGTGTCACTAGGTTTTGTTCACTTCGGCATTGGTTGATTGCACCACCAGGGGTCACGAAATGAGGTTCTTGTTCTTCCTCGACCTTGTCTTCACCTCTATGTTGTGATTGTTGACCGACGAGAATGAGGGTTATACCTTGTGTGCATTAAATAACCTTTTCCAGGCCAAACTAGAGCCCTACCTTTCGGTTATGGCCCCTGTCATGGATTTGTGTCCGATCATGAATGAGTCGTGGTTTGTCCTGTATGCACCATAGACTTGGGGTTTTTCCATTACAAAGAGTGGCTCTTCTCTCCCTTTGTTGACCATGGAACAACCTTGGCCCTCCAGTCTAAAAAAAATTCAGGAGGACCAGCCTGGCATGTTGTTTTACGACTCGTTTTTTGTATAATTGTTGACTATTTTGAGAACAGGCTTGCCCAGTTGGTCGTATGACAATCGTGTTGGTTGGTATATAGTCATTGGCTCGGTTATAATAGTGGTGAACCCCACATTACCAATTTCACTTTCAAAGCACATAGTTACTCTCCTTATGTTAATAGCTTAGTGTTGTTAATGGAAAGGGCCTCTGCCCCGATTCGATTGGAGGTGTGGGTATGCGTATTGGCCACAGCTTGTTCGATTGATTGATGTTTTTACAACAGTGGTGAATTTTTTGGTTGATATATAGTCATTGGTATTTTCACTTATGATTATTTGGATGATTATCTCACATTGGTTACAACTCACGCATGGCGCATTGTTTGGATGGTGTTTTGCAAATGAAATAGTAGTCATGGTAACTTTGGTTTTCTTTGGGGCCAAATGATTACTGAACTGGATGACTGTAGAGAATATATACATTGCATCATCATGCTTGTTTGATTATATAAGCCTGAGTTTGCATAGCATATTCAATCACGGTGTGACTAAATCAAAGCAATGTTATATTGAATCGATGGCTCGGCACAAGATGTTGATTTATTACCATGACTGTGTGTTTGTTTTTGTTTAAGTGAAATTGTTGCATCACGAGGTTTTGTTGGTTGTGCACTGTATATAACATAGAAGGCTTGAGTTCTCACAGTCAGAGATACTCACGGAGTTTTGAGCATGTTTGTTGCAGCCCGATCAATTTTTGAGATAGGCTTGTGGTTTATACCTCATCGTGTTGGATGGATGGCCCGGTTTTTAAGTCACATTGAGTTGTTTTTTTTACAATGGCAGAACTACATTGTCTGGGCGAATTACCCCGTGCATATCTTGTGTCTAAATGGTGACTGTGGATTGTATGCTAATTGTCAATTCAGGTGTGGCAATTTGGTCTTGATTATTTTGGTTACTACCTATATATGTTTAACGAATATCATTTCATTTAAATGATAGGTCCAATTGCAGTGATAGTGACTTCATGGTTAGTTTGGAAACATGGCTTTTGAAGTATTGTTGTGGATTGAAGAAATGCATTGGCAGTGGTTGTTTTTGATAGTTTACAGATTGGAAATGGGTATTGTTCGTAAATTGTTATAAAATGCAGAGTATGTGAATGAAGGGAACATAACCCCTCACAAATCATGTGGAATACATATTGTCTTGTGATGACACTGTGTTGGATATTTGATTGTGAACAGTGAACTAGTTAAATGCACAGAAATTATTATTTGGTCAAATGATTGATGGTTGATGCATCTCTTTTCGTAGAATGTTTTATGGATCACTCAATTAATTTCATGAACAGTAAACGTTCTTCTTCACTTCCATTATTTCATTTTCCACTAATTACAAACCTCGTCACCTCCCATATTCATTTTTCACTCACTGAAATGAGATTGATTATAGTCCAGGGAATTTTTGTGTTAAAGTAGATGGAAGTGGCAGTGTGTTGTGTGGATTGCAGTGAGGTTTTATTGGTTTACTTTACAGTTTATTGTTGTTGTCATTGACCAGTGACCATGTTGTTTTCCCCCTCATTATATCATATTTTCGCTCAATACAACCCCCTCACATATCCCAAAACCCTTTTCCACCCCCTTCTCATTGATTAACGGTGAAACAATTTGTATGGATTGGATTACATGAGTCTAATACATTCATGAGCCAAATCTATTTCATATTTTTAAGAGTTGTCATGTATGGTTATTTAAAAGATTATTTTCTAATCGATCATGCATGCAGGATGAGTCTTTTCAGTCGAGGAAACCATGGTCGAGGAAACAGAGGTAGAGGTAATTGGAACCGAGGCCCAAGAAGGCCCAAGTTCTCCATACATTTTGACGTTAATTCAGAAGAGCTTGGCCATTTGTTTCATGTCAGATTCTTTAATTGGATTGGGCAAGGAATATTCCAACCTAGGCCTGAAAGGCCTCCTTTCCAAGCTCCGCAAGCCCCCGGTATCCCTATGCCTCCTCATGTCTCCTTACAACCCGAGGTCCCTGAAAATGATGGATGGCAGGAGATTGTCCACCCAGTAGTCTCCCAACATCGTGGCTGGCCCAACTTTTCTTTGCTTGCTCCTCAACCTATGAACCCCATTGTCCAAGATGCCCCTAACCACTTGTTGATGCAATCCTCCCATGCTAGAAATATTTTGAGGACTGAATCCCACCATGCCCTTGATAAAGGAAAATCCATTGATGCCCCCTCCTCACCCTCCAATGGCTCAGACAAATCTGTGTCTTCTTGGATGCATTTGAGGGACGATTGTTCCCACGTGATCAGTGAAATTAGGCCTAAACACTTTGCACAGCCAAAGGCAAATTCAGGAAAATCAAGAGGTGACAACAGAAATCAAGGAAGGGTTGCATCACAGGATGGGAAATATGGATTTTGAGTTTTTATCATATCCATTGTTTTATGACAATTGACTTCAGGGATCTTTGGACAACATGTTTATTTTGGATATATGAGTCTTATTTTTGAAATAATTCCAAAATTCATGAGTTTAAATTGCCAAAATTGAATATGTTGATGGGAGGCACAAGGATCTGTGTTTTTCTTAACTAATGGTTATGTTATGATTGTTATGAACTAAAGGGAGTCACAAGGGGTCCCACCTACTAGTTATTATTTATTTATGACCCTTATTTTAATTATTACTTTTCCCCCTAACTAAATTTAGTTGAGTCTTTCAATTAACTTAACTAATGAATTGGTTCAACTTCTTCAACCAATTCTAATTTGTTAAAAGAAAAAGGAAAGGGAGGAACAAGAGGATGATAGAAGCAGAAGCATGCTAAGGTTTTTTCTTTGAATTTATGTTGAGATAGTTCAGTTTTCATTCATTCATATATTCATCACAGCCTAATTCTATGTTGTGATAGCAGGGTCTTATTGTAGAGAGAAATATTCAGGGCTGAATCAAATCATTCAGACACTTTTCTTCAGAGGTGTTGATCTATCTTTGATAGTCTGTGTAGACTTGTCTGTTTGTGAAATAATTTTCATGACTGATAAAGGCTATTCTGCAGAGTCGAGTGGGAGTCAATATGTGGCAAGTTGATCTAGCTTTTAGAGTTCAGTTTTGGTTTTTTGTCAGAGGTCCTTTTGTATGTTCCATCGGGGATGTCTAAGTTGTTGATTAAGGTTGGTTTTCATTGATGTCAACCCTTGAAGAAAGCCCCACAACACAAAGGTTTGGGTAATGGACCCAATATTTTTTGATGTAAATATGACTCATTATTTTCTTATCATTATTGATAAGAAGTAAATATGGATGAACTCCAAAGTGGTCCCCTTATGGTGAAATCCCTCATGGGAAGACGCTTTGTGGAGTAAGAGAACCCATGCCTAATTATGGAATAAGGATATTAAGGATAGTTAATTTGTGAAGGAAACTATCTTAGATGGATAGTGCTTGTCATGCCATTTCCGGTGGTATGTGTAACATCACATAACTCCTCACGGTTAGAGATTTATGACCATGTGAAGTTGGAGAACCCAGGTTTAGGTAATGGACCCAAGTTTGTTTGATGGATAACGGTATGATTTTTGATATATTTGAAGGTAATACTATTATATATGGATAGTACATGTCATTCCATTTCTATTGGTATCTGGAACGTCACATAACTCCTCACGGTTTAAGATTTATGGCCTTACGAAGTTGGAGAACCCTCATATGTCATCTAGAAGCCCCAAAAGGTCAAAGTAGTAAAAGTGGTTTAAGAGTTTTTAGAAGTTCAATAATAAATTGAAGTTATGAGTGTACTATAATTCAAATTGAATACAAAATAAATTATTTAAATAATAAATTCAATGGAGAAATTAGAAGTGGGTTAACCCTAAAATAAGGAAAGTGGGCAAAGTGACCTAGAAGATGTTTTTAAGGAAGCTACTTGGAGAGTATAAATAAGAGGGAAGGATCTCTCATTTAAGACACACTTGAGCAAATTGAATACCTATAGGTTTCTGAGGTAACCAAAGGATATCTAAGCCTAATTTCTGAGGGAAGGTGAATAAAAGAAGGTCGGAATTCAACGAAGGATAAATTCTTTTGATGATGCTTTCTAAGGTATGTTATTTACAGGTCATCTCACCATTTTCTCAATAAATGTTTTTCCAGAATGATTCTGACTGTGAAATTGTTATTTCATTGAGGAAACATATCCAAGTATCTATGGTAAAAAATTCATCTTGTGTTTCGTTGTATTTTTGGAGTTACACTCCGTGGAAAATAGGGTTTGTGACTAGTCCTGAAACTAGTCAAAAATAGGTGTTTCGGGTAACAACGTCATAAATTCTTCATAACAGATCCAAATTCAGTAAGACAAAATGTGTTGGTTATATTACAGTCTATAGTATTATGTGTAATAGTTTCATATTGAATCAAAAAATATTCTGTGTGGGGCACGCTCTACAAGGTCTCTCTCTAGAATAAGCCAGAATTAAAAAAGGTATGTCATTTTTGCTATAAATAATTTTCTGAGAGGTTCTAAGTAGTGACACCTAGAGGAATTGCATAAAACACACTGAAGAACATTGTATATCAGTTTCATATCTTTATTCATTACAGGTACAAAGTTATGATTACTTCAAGTTAGGGTTGTTGACTAATCCAAAACTAGGCATGTGAGACTAAAGAAAAGTTTGATGAAAATGTTAGTCTATTGTTGTTAAAGTTAAGGAAGGTTTGCAGGAATGTGATCATATACACTAGGTCTATTATAGAGCTACAAATTAGATTTGGATGATGAAATTGATGAGGGCTTTTGGTTGAGGTACATGTTGAGTACATGGTTGAGACAAGTAGTTGATGAGTTGGCACATACATGAGGTGTATATTTGATGATGTTGGTACATATTGATGAGTCATAGTTGATGTGTAGTTGACACATGATTGGTACATACTTGGTACATGGTTGGATGCACTTGTTTATGGTACAGGTTGATTACAGGTTGTTTGGTACAGGTTGGTGCATGGTTGATGCACTTATTTATGGTACAGGTTGAGGTATAGTTTCATTCATGGTTTAGATTTATTGGTACATGTTTACAGAAGTATAGCTCATAGTGATAGTGTGACAGTGGCTCCATCATTATACTTCTACTTCAAGGCGGTTGGACAGGGCAAGGACAGGTGGTTGTAGCCACCTTCCGGTTGTAGACGGAGAACATAGGAGGTTGTAGCCTCCTTCTGGTTGTAGCTAGATAATTGGGGAGTTGGAGCTTCCCTTAGGTTGTATCCTGATAAACTTGGGGGTTGGAACTTCCTTTCAGTTGCAGCTAGAAAACAAAGGAATTTGGTGTTTCCAATGAATGTAATTCTTCAAGACATATAAGAAAAAGCATTATGTGGTTTTCTCTCACTTTGGGTTTCCACGTAAAACATTGGTGTACTATGTATGTGTATGATTTTTCATCTGTTCATTGCTCATTATTGGATGATAATTCTACATTGACATAACACTTGGATTATTTGGTTAAAAAGGATTAAATTTCTCTATTATTGATTCACCCCCCCTCTCAGTAATCCAACAATTGGTATCAAAGCAGGTTCCTTCAGAAATTAGTTTAACCACTAAAAGGTAGATCATGGAGAGAAACAACTTGTATAAAGATGGAATACCACAGTTTGATGGACAGAAGTATTATTTTTGGAGCATAAGGATGAAGACATATATACATGCACAGGGATTTGAAATTTGGCAATCAATTGTAGATGGATACACAACACCAGCAATTCCACCAATAAATGAAAAAGCAGTGAAACTCGGTTAGAATAATTCCAAAGCCACAATGCACTTCTGAATGGTCTCAGTGAAACGGTATTTAACAAAGTTGCACATTGTAAATCCACTAAAGAGATTTTGGACAAGATTCGAAATATTTATGAAGGAGATACAAAAGTCAAAGCAGCAAAGCTTCAAACTTACAGGGGTCAGTTCGAACAAATAAAAATGAAGGAAACTAAGAATATTGCAGCCTACTTCTTACGAGTCAATGAAATAGTGAATGCAATCATAGGATTGGGAAAAGAAATCAAAGAATATGTAATTGTTCAAAAGGTACTAAGATCTATTCCTATGAGATTTAACCCTAAGATATCAGCACTAGAACAAAGATCAAATCTAAACTCAATAAGCATGGACGAACTGCATGGAATCTTCACAGCATATGAAATGAGAACTGAACAGAAAAATCCATATGTAAAAGAAGCAGCCTTCAAAGCATCCAAAAGATCAAAGCAAAAGAAAGAGAAACAAGAAGAATATAGAAGCAACAGTGACCTCCGAAGATGATGAAGAAGTGGCCAACTTCGTCAAAATATTGAACAAGGGAACCGACAGTAGGTATAGAGGTAAGCTTCCTTTAATTTGTTTTAATTGTGATGGTATTGGTAATTTTTCTAACAAATGTCCTCATAAGAAAAGGAGAAATGATGAAGGTTACTCAAAAGGAAAACAAGCATATAAAGACAAAAGAACTACAAAGAAAGTTTTCAAGAAAAGCCTATGCACCAAAGAAGACATCTCATCATCAGATGAAGATGAAGTCAGTGACAGTGAGACAGGAAGAGTTCTATTCATGGCAGTAAAAGACTCTTACAAAGAAGACTCCGAAGAAGAATATGAAGAAGTCGAAGAAGAAATTGAAGAAGCAGAAGTTGACTTTCGAGAAGAATTAATGTGTGCCATAGAAGTTATCAGAAGAGAAAAGAAGAAGAACAAGAAACTACAAGCAGAACTAGACAAGAAAGAAGACACTCAAGAACTAGAACAAATGATCACAAAATTGAAAGATTGAATAGAAGAAGATAAAAGAATTGAAGAAGCACTCAAAGAACAACTAGAAGAAAAGGATAGAATCATCGGAAACTTGGAAGCAGAGATTGTAACATTATGAAATGATATTCAAAAGAAAAATATGCAGAATAGCTCAAAATTTTTGGATGACATTATCAGTAGTCAAAAATCCCATTTTGACAAGACCGGACTTGGATACAATCAGACAGAAAAGGGATCAAGCTCCAAAATAACAGAGAAAGAAACCTATCCAAAAAGCTATGCAGAAACAATCAAAGGGGATAGGAAGATACACAAAGAATATTATATGGACACTCCTCCACTAAGAAGATTCATATTTCATAATCAACAAATGAGAGATAGGCCTCAAGAAGAAGAAGGATTCACAAGAGCACTTCCTTTTAGAAGATCCTCAACTCCCAGGTATCAAACTATATTTTTTGGTTTATGTTATGCGTGTAATAATTTTGGACATAAAGTTGTGAATTGTAGAGCTAACAACAGAAACAACAACAACTTTGAGAGTTATACACAAAGGGGTTATTCAAGAAGGCCTAGTGAAACACAGAGAAGAAATTACAACAGGTTTGAATCCTTGAGCAATGAAGTGGAATGTTACAAATGTAACAATTTTGGACATGTGGCCAAAGAGTGCAGAATGACAATCCCTCCTAAAGAACCTCAACAGAACAACAACAGTCACAAACAAGAACCACAGAAAAGGACATGGATAAGAAAGCAAGATCAATATAGCAATGAAGAATGCACACTCGTTCTACAAGCTAAGTAGAAGAAATGTGGTTGGTATGTTGACAGTGGGTGTTCAAAACACATGGCAAGTGATAGAGACAAGTTTATTACATTACGAAAGGAAAGAGATGGATCAGTCTCCTTCTGAAATGATGATTCAGCCAAAATCATTAGAAAAGGCACAGTCTAAATTGGGAAAAAGAATGAAAAGGTAGAAAACGTTCTACTAGTAGAATATATGAAACATAATCTTCTAAGTGTGACTCAAATGTGTGACCAAGGTCATACAGTTACTTTCGATTCACAAAAGTGTGAGATAAGAAAAGAAGGTTCAGGGAAATTGGTCGCCACAGCTGCAAGAACTTCAAGCAACATATATGTGTTAAGTGAAATTGGAAATGAAAAATGTTGTCTAGGAAAGGAAGATGAAAGTTGGCTATGGTACAGAAGAATGGGTCACATACATTTTGATAACCTTTTCAAAGTCAGTAAAAGAGAAGCAGTTAGAGAAATTCCCCAGATCACAAAACCAACCAACACCTTATGCAAGCATTGTCAACAAGGAAAGCAAACAAAGACTAGGTTCAAATCAAAGGAATATTCAATGACAAGACCACTGGAAATTGTGCATACTGATAGTTGGACCAACTAAAACAAAGGGATTAAAAGGTGAGAAATACTTTATGTTGTTAGTTGATGATTATACAAGAATGACTGCAGTTTTCTTTCTCAAGAATAAGTCAAAAGCTTTTGAAAACTTCAAGATCTACAAGGAAATGGTTGAAAATAAAATGGATTCAAAAATCAAATGCTTGAGATATGATAATGGAGGAGAGTTCACCTCAAAGGAATTTATGGACTACTGCAACAATCATGGAATAAAAAGGCAATTCTTCGTTGCTAGGACACCTCAACAGAATGGAGTTATAGAAAGAAAGAACAGGATAGTACAGGAAATGGCTCGAACAATGCTAATGGATTCAAAATTGATAGATATTTTTTGGACACAGGCAGTGCATACAACATTTCACATTCAAAACAGATTAATGCTTAGAAATAACACTGAAAAAACTCCTTACGAACTATGGAAAGGAAGACCAGCAAATGTAAAGCACTTTAGATTTTTTGGAAGCAAATGCTATATCAAAAAGGAAGATGGTGGAATGGGAAAGTTTGACTCTTGCGTGGACAAAGGATTACTTGTTGGTTACTCAAGTACAAGGAAAGCATACAAGTGTTACAATCTAATATTGAACAAAGTTGTGGAAAGCATCAACGTAACAATTGATGAAACAGGCAGACCAAAATCAAAGGATGATCCAGATTATTTTCGGCACGAAATGAGAGCGGAGATATAATAAAGAAATGCACAGAGATATTGCAGATATTCAATAATATAATAGAAATGTATCAGAGATGCAACCATAAACACATATATACAGTAATACATGATTTCTATTAATCA
>ML794017.1:311362-322203 GCA_009831015.1 Picea engelmannii
TCATTGATATATGATGCATAGATGAAGATGGATCGATGTGGTTTCATTAATATATGATGCATAGTTGGATTGATGTAAAGATGACTCATTATTCTCTTAATAAGAAGTACAAATGAATGAACTCTAAAGTGGTCCCCTTATGGTGAAATCCCTCATGGGAAGACGCTTTGCAGTTAAGTGTCTTATCATGGTTGATAAGGAGTACAAATGGATGAACTCCAAAGTGTTCCCCTTATGGTGAAAGCCCTTACAAGAAGACGCTTTGTTGTTAAGTGTCTTATCATGGTTGATAAGGAGTACAAATGGATGAACTCCAAAGTGGTCCCCTTATGGTGAAATCCCTCATGGGAATATGCTTTGCAGTGAACTCCAAAGTGGTCCCCTTATGGTGAAATCCCTCACGGGAAGACGCTTTCTGGTTGAGTTATCTTAGTGGTATGGTTAGAGAACCCGTTATTAATTGTGGAATAATGAGATGAAGATCAGTGAATTTGTCAGTGAAACTATCCTAGATGGATAGTGCTTGTCAAGCCATTTTCGGTGGTATTTGGAACATCACATAACTCCTTATGGTTTGAGAGTTGTGGCCTTACAAAGTTGGAGGACCCTCATATGTTGGCTTGAAGCCCCAAAAGATAAAAGAAGTCAAAGTGCTTGCAAAGAAGAAATTATTTAAATAATAAAATGAAGTGACAAAGTCAAAGAGGGTTATTTAAATAATAAAGTGAAGTGACAAAGTCAAAGAGGATTATTTAAATAATAAAGTGAAGTGACGAAATCAAAGAGGATTATTTAAATAATAAAGTGAAGTGACAAAGTCAAGGAGGATTATTTAAATAATAAAGTGAGAAAGTCAAAGAGGATTATTTAAATATTAAAGTGAGGTGACAAAATCAAAGAGGATTATTTAAATAATAAAGTGAAGTGACAAAGTCAAGGAGGATTATTTAAATAATAAAGTAAATGAAGAACTTTCTAATTATGGAAAGTGGTTATACGAAGGTTAACCCTAAAATGAGGAAAATAGGTTAAGTGGTCAAGTGGCTATTGGATACATGGACAAGTGGCAAATTGGGCAAAGTTGGACATAGGTGACTATGTGGACAAAGAGGCCTAGAAGATGCATCTAAGGAAGCTACTTGGAGAGTATAAATAAGAAGCAAGGGTCTCTTGTGAAAATCATCTCTTGAGCATAGCTTGAAAATCTATTCTCTGAGAGAGAGAGATTGACTGGAGGATCTCATGGACGCATTGAAGTTTCAGTAAGTCTGAGATCATGACGGCGAAAGTTTTGGAAGTTCAAAACCCCTAGTTTCTGAAGGAGTACGCAAGCAACAGTGGGACAGAGCCTGTACAGTTGGATGAAGTCATGGAGACTTGAGTGTGAGTTGATGCCAGGTTTTTGAAGTCTGAAGCAAGTTCCAGATCTTCATTCTATGGGCTCATATCTGCTATAGAAACTCTGGTATGGTTACATAGTTGTATTGATGGATACTCTTGCTTATTGTATGGTGAATGCTTAAGGAATTCTTGGTATGGTTGTTGTGATATGGTTATGTTGGTTGATTGATAGAGTAAGAATAACTCTTATGGTTCAGTACTGATATGATTTCCATCGTATATTGGTTGCTTATACATGATTAAGTAGAATTCATATTGTATGGTTGAGGAGCATGAGTAAGTTGTGGGAGAGCATAGATGTGTTTTGAATGGACAATGAAAGACAGAAGTAGATGTAAATGAAGGCTGCAAAGGATCTAAGTTTTTCATAGAGAGAAAACCCTAATTATTCAGAAGGCATACGCAAGTTGTAGTATAGGCTGGTCGTGTACATACATGAGTTGTACTACTGGTAGGACACATACATACGCGTGATGCACTACTGATAGATCGCATACCTATTGGCAGATTGGTATCTATTGAGGATTGATTCCTCTTCTCAGATGGTGTTGAGTTGTGTAAGTTGAGTCTTGCATTGTAGAGCTAGTGCTCTTGCGGAGTTGTAACTCTATTCAGTAGTTCTTGATAACCCAAGGATTGTAGTTCGTAATAAAAAGAAAATTGTACATACATCTTGTGTTCTTTGTGTTCCTTGTGGTGATGACTTATTGATTATATTTGTTGTTGGTATATGTTGTTGATGTATGTTCACATTTAACTGGTTATAAATGACAGCAATAAGTGATGAGTAATTGGTAATTGCTAACTAAGGAGTTTTTTGAAGGGGAAGTTTTAAAAAGATCCCTAGATTGATTTCCCCCCCCCTCTCAGTGTGGTCAGTGTGTCCAACATGTTTGATCCTCAATAGCTTGTTATGTTATGTAATCTTTGGCAATTCTTTCAACCCACTCATGCAGATTTATTTGACCTCCATTTTTAACCTTGAGGGATAATTTTTCTTTTGGATTCAATTTACGCATTATCGTATTTATTTGTGTATTCAAATAAGTATTCGGGGATAGCTTATAGAAATATTTTGTGAGCCTCCGAGAAAAAATGTGAACATGCTTCTACTAGCATAAGGTTGTTCCTTCTTACATAATTCTTAACGTAATTCTCAATTTTTCACTCCCACCTTTCACATGTGTCTTGCAAAGTTATCATCTATGTGATCTTTTGCATGCCCGGGTTCAGAACTACCCGAAACATAACCAATGTTGTAATCTAGGGAAAAGTAGGGGATTGTTACCAGTAGTCCATTACATATGCAATCATATAATCACATACTTATACATATATACAAAGACATACACAAAGTAGTGGAAGCCCAAAGAACAACACTTTATATATATATATATATATATATATGATTCAGTACAACACAATAGAGACACTTTCTATGATACATGATTGTCTATTTATACTTACATATTTTGTCACCGGGAAGTTGTAACTACTTAACTTCCCGGGTCGATCGGTTAGTCGAGACTTTGACCGACTTATACTTTCGACTTTGGCAGTCGACCGACCAATTCTTAGTCAAATGTTGGGTCTAGTTGACAGAGTCGACTAGCCCTTACAATAGTACTAAAAGTTCCAAATGGAAAATAACCATGAAAGAATAATGGATGCGTTAGAGAGGAATAAAACATGGGACCTAGCAGAACTACCAGAGGGCAAGAAAGTTGTTGGTTGCAAATGGGTCTACAAATTGAAGAAGGGTGTTGATGATAAATTTGAAAGGTACAAAACAAGACTAGTAGCAAAAGGGTATGCTCAAAAGGAAGGAATTGATTTCCATGATATTTTTTCACCAATTGTTAAGCTTGTTTCTATTCGTATAGTATTAGCACTAGTTGCTTTACTTGATCGTGTGTTAGAGAAACTAGATGTTAAAGAAACATTTTTACATGGATATTTGGATGGGGAGATAATATGGAACAACCAGAAGGGTTTGTTCAGGATCGAAGGAAGAGACTTATTTGCAAGATCATGAAGTAAATGTTTGTCCTGAAGCAATCTCCTAGGAAATGGTACAAGAATTTTGATTCCTTCATGGTGAGCCAAAATTTCACAAGAAGTGAGTATGGCCATTATGTTTACTCCAAAAGTTTAAATGGAATATTCATTATCTTGGTGTTATATGTTGATGATTTTCTTGTAGAAATCAAATTCAAGGTTGTGATCAACAATTTGAAGGCTCATTTGGCCAGGACATTTGATATGAAGGAACTAGGAGCAACAAAAAAAATCTTGGGAATATAAATACATAGAGACCTGAAAAATGGTAAGCTATTATTATCACAATAAAGGTATGTGGAGAATATACTTGTGAGATTCGGTATGAATCATATGTAACCTATAAATATCCCTTTGGATACCCATTTTAAGCTTTCTTTAGGTTTATGTCCCAATAAAAAGGAAGAAAAGAATTATATGTCTTGTGTACCTTATGTTAGTGCAATAGGAAGTTTGGTGTATGCGATGGTAAGTATAAGAACGGATATTTCACAAGAAGTTGGTTTTGTCATTAGATACGTGGAAAATATAAGTAAAAAGCATTGGGAAGCAGTAAAATTGTTGCTTCGGTATCTGAGAGGAACAAGTGATTATTGTATCACCTATAATGGTAGCAGTGATTTAGTTTGTGGTTATGTTGATTCAGATTTTGCACATGATTTGGACAAAAGGAGATCCACTTCAGGTTATGTCTTTACTCTTGTAGGAGGATCTATTAGTTGGATGTCAAAGCTTCAAAATATAGTTTCTTTATCCACTATGGAAGAAGAATATATAGATGTCTCACATGCTTTTAAGGAAATATGGTTAAATGGTTTGCTAGGATGTTGGACAAGGTGAAAGTATTTTTCGATAGTCAAAGTGCTATTCATTTGGCTAGAAATCCAACTTATTGCAATAATACAAATCATATTGCTATTAAATACCATTTTGTAAGACAAGATATTGATGAAGGTGGAGTGGCTCTGGAAAAGTTCCATACACAAGAAAATTGTGCAGATATGTTCACAAAACCAGTATCGTTAGGGAAGTTGTGGTGGTGTTTGGCTTCTCTTGGATTGTAGAAAAGGTGATGAATAAACCAGTGCAATGGATCAGGTAAATTGTTTTCAAGGTGGAGGTTGTTGAACATGACAACCAATTATCCCGTGTTTGAGGATAAGATAGTTTTCTATATTCTCTCTAGAAGATTGCTATGGAAGTTGTAGAAATTAGTATTCTCTCCACTAGATCACGTTTAAAGATAAGATGGTTTTTCAATTTTTTGAAATGAAATGGATTAAAATGGAAGCAACAATTTCTTGTAATTGTAAAGGTTGTGATTATAAATATACAACCCATAGAGGCGTATTAGAGTAATGGATCATATATTTGGTACTCGGAATTGGTAATATCCCTATTTCATAAATAAAATTAATCGATTCCCTTGCCACATAGAGGTGTCCTTGAAAAATCATCAAGTTTTACCACATATATTCTCTGTGTTTTTTTGTTTGTTGTTTAGCTTTTTTTTTTATAACTTAATGTCGCATTCTCTGTGCTCCACTCCCCAACATATTTGATGGCATTATTCATTAGGATTTTTTCATTTGTGGTCAATGTTTTTGAATAATAAATTTTCTATAACTTTTGCAAAGTGAAAAATTTTATTAAAAAAACACAAAACTGTCAAAAAATACTTGTTACATATAGATTTTTGCACGTGAACTATGATTAGACAATATGAATCTAAATTCATTTTTGCTAAATTCAATGTCATCTTTGTTTATTGCAATCCAACTCCATGTCACTAATTATTATTCACATTTAATAGAAAAATGACTTTTAACCTTCCATAAAAAAACTTCTAACACTTTTCTTTTGTATCTACTTAAACTTCAATTGGAAAAATTCACACACAGAGCAAAGACTTTTGATTATTATTACATCTAAAAACCCAGAAACAATACACTTGTATAAGTGTTTTCAGATCTAACTTATTACAAACTTGGAGATTGAGGTTGAGAGAATATCTCAACAATCTCCAACAAACCCTAAACAACTCTAAAGTAAGCATTAATTCTAACACCCTCCCTTAATTCTTACATCACAAATAACAATAATAAAATCATACAAAAGTATTTTTTGGACTTTGATCTTTGTCTGGTCTGGTCTTCATCAACATTCCTATCCACTTCTGAACTCTCGTAGACTACTCTCCTTCTCAACCATTCATTTTGAGTTGTCACTTCATCCATTGAAGATATAATTTCTTATGACCATCAATGATGTATTTGTAATGACCAACGATTCTTAACATGCTTCAAAAAAATAGTCTAGATATTGAATCATCCTATTGACATACTTCCATCTGTCGAAATACATAGCTCGTTGTATTCACCAGTTATATAGGAAAGCAGTCTAGATACTAAATGTATCTAGCTGTCAATCATACAACCTAACCTTTTCCACATACACAAATTCACAAAAACACACAAAGATAATCAGTAATTGTTGTTCTTGGAGCATCAAAGTACAACAAGAACCACCAACTTATAACAGATTGTAGACATAATCAAAGCTTATGTGTTCTTATGACACCTAAGTACGTCAAGAAACACTAGCTTAAATAATGTTACTATGTTCTATGATAGGTTTTTCATCATAGAATTTTACAAACAAAATGAATATAGCATACACAACCAATAGTTATAGTATAGAAAAGCATGAGAGACTCTGTATTGGATTCATTATCACTATCAGAATTTTGTGAGTCTTCAAAGATGACATCTGGTAAGTCTTAAGAGATAGCTATGTTGGTTGATTCTTTTAGTTTTCCATTTAAAATATCTGTGGAATGGATTTTACAATTCAATGTTGTATGTCCATCTCTTCAGCAATAGAAGCATTCAACTGAAGTCTTATTTTTAATCATCTTTCCCTTGGAAAATAGTGTGATTTCATCTTGTGAACTAACTTTTGTGTCCCTTGCTTTCATCTTCTTTTCTTCTGCTAAGAGTGTTGCTATCATTTCATCCATTGTTTGAGAGGACAATTGACCTAAAATAAAAATAGCATTGTCATAAGTTAAAAATAGACTATTTAATAAAACTGCGTTTGCATCTTCATTGTCTACTTTAGTGCCAATTTCCCCCAACTTCCTTATAAGATACTTTAGATCATTTATGTAAGTAGAAAAGGATGTTTCATTATGCATTTTAAGTTTCAACAGTTGTAATTTTAAGGAAAAGTTTGCATTTGCATCCTTTTCACCAAATATCTTACTTAATTGTTCCCATATTTTTGTAGATGATTTTTCTAAATCAATAAGATGTAGCTGATAATTTGAAAGAGACGGTCCATTGATAGACTTAGTTTATGTCCTCCATTTTCTCCCATTCAATTAATTGTTTGGGATCTGTCGGTGTTGCTTTTGTGCCTTTTACTAGTCCCCATAAATTCTTATGCATCATCTGCAGCTGAATCTTTACTTTCCAAGTATGAAAATTATGACCATTAAATTTTTCCAACGCTATATACTCCCTAATCAAAAGAAACTAATCTAAAATTATTACCTCGTGCAACAACAAGAGAGGCAGTGACTTCTCCACACATGAAGCTCTCCTACAACACAACAACAAAGATGTTAGCGCCCACGATGAAACCAATGACAATGGGAGCGATGGTGCCCAAGTCACCATCTTCTCGCCAGCGGAATCGACTTCTGCCTCAATATTTCAACACACCTATCTGAAAATGAAGTCCCTCGACAAATGGAAAATACAGACAATGACTCGAAATCAATAAAGCGATGATAGTGGATCCACAATAGACTCCAACTGATGAATGACAACACCTCCACACGACTTCACACGTAGTGTCTCATGTGCTTCTCCTTTTTAGGGTATGGAGACAACCCAAAGTTCAGGTTGGTGGGACTTCTTCAATATGTGCTCATCTCACTCACAATCCAAACACACCAAAGACACTTCTTCAATATGTGCTCATCTCACTCACAATCCAAACACACCAAAGACACACAGGAGACTATTACTTTTACACCTCTCACATATTCTTGGGCTCTCCCATAAGGGAGTTAAAACCAGAGCTACCTGCTCTCATACAAAATTGGAAAAATTCACACATAAAGCAAACACTTTCGATTATTATTACATCTGCAAACCTAGATACAATACACTTAATCAACTTATTCCAAACTTGAAAATAGAGATTGACCTAATATGTCAACAATCTCAAACAAACCCAATCAACTTTAAAATAAGCATTAATTTTAACAACTGCAAGGTGTAAGGACATATGGAATATATTATAATTTATTTCTAAATTATATATAATTGATTACTTTTAATTTGGATTTTGAAACTAGATTGACAAATTTGTCATTATATGAAATAGAATAAAATTTGTTTGTCAAATTTAGTTATATAAAGAAAATTATATATTGTGTTATGTGTGCAACTGATATTAAAATTTATTTCTTAAGGATATAATCGGTTCGGTTATTTTAATCGCTTTTTAAAATTAAAGTGACAAATTTTTCACTATATGAAATAGATTATAATTTGTTTCTCAAATTTTAGTTACAGAAAGAAAAAAAAAATTCAAAGAAATTAATTTTTTTTTAATGATTGCAACTTATCTCGAATCAGAAAAACTCGTCACCATTAAACCAGGTTGCTCCATAATAAAAAAGGAAAAGTATCACTTTAACTACTCACCATTGCACCACCGCGTTGCAAATATCAGGGCCGGCCAACTAGTCACCATTGCACCAGAGCACTGCATAATACAAAAAGAAGGAAAGTGTGCGGCTGGTCGTTTTGGATACATCAAGCATTTTATTAATATAATTGTTTCACCACATTGCCATGAACACTATGGAAATTGCTCAACAACGAGAACTACAGGTTACAGCTGGTCAAGAATAACGAGTAATGCCCCAGCGATTTTACTGGTAAAGTCTAGGAAGGTATACATACCCTACCCTACCCTACCCCCTCTAGATTTGAACTTGTGACCTCTTAGGAGGAAAGAGATGTTCTTAACCATTAGGACAAACCATTAGAATAAAGACAAACCACTAATAATGAACGGTTGAGGACCAATTGATTTTAGCAAAGTTAATAGCTTTCTTCCCTTGAAATAAATAACTTGTCAGATAATCGCCCCGCTTGAAGTTTCTATAATTGCAAGGATTGGACTCATTTATAAGTTCACAAGTAGGACCGATTTCTGTCTCTTTCTTCGGATTACAAAATGCAGCAATTGAAATTCGATCTTTCTCCTTGTTAGCAACCACCTTGTGCTCTATGCTTTTGTATCTCCAGTTGCTCATTACTTGTCCAAACACTAGCGATTTAAACCCTGTACCAATTGATTTTAAACACATTCATTCAATCAAGCTAGGATTCGCATATACTTCTACCATATCCCCGATATTGATAACAAGGCCGTCGAGGATGGGTTGGACAGAAATCCATTCGCCATATTTACGAACTTGCAGCCTAACGACGCCAGTCAGGATGCTTCTGGCATCAAACTTTCTCGGGCTAAGTATGTCAGGGATCTTCTGGATAGATTCCACATGACAGACTATAAGTCTGCACCTACACCCTTCTTATATGGGATCAGACTTAAGGATGGTGAGGATACACCATTAGTGGACAACACTTTGTATCAATAGTTGGTGGGGATTATTTGGTATCTCACCCACACCCGTCCAGATATCTCATATGTGGTAGGAGCAGTTTCCATATACATGCAGGAACCCCATGATCTACACTGGAAGGCTTCCAAGCGCATCCTCATATATGTGCAGGGCACCATGAGTTATGGGATTCACTATGCAGTTGGTTGTGCATTAGATATTACAGGCTTTACAGATTCAGATTGGGTTGGTGATAGCACAGATTGCAAGTCCACGTCTTGGTACACTCTCAGTTTGGGGTCAGGCCCAATTTGTTGGTCAAGTAAGAAGCAATCAGCCATTGATTTATCTTTCACAGAGGCCGAGTACAGAGGAGTAGTCAACTGTGACATTCAGACACTTTGGCTTCAGCACTTCCTTACCGAGCTTGGTATCCAGTTTCACTATCTGACTATCATATGGTGTGACAATCATAGTACACTGAGATTTTGCAGAGATCCAATACAGCGACAGCGAACCAAACACATTGAGGTCCACATGCATTTCATCAGAGATTTAGTACATGACAGGATCATTGATTTGCAGTTATGTCCTTACTCTGAACAGACTGCGGACATATTCACCAAGATCTTCACTAAGCAGAATTTTTAGAATTTGTGGGATTGTCTTGCAGTGAAGAACACAGTTGCCTAGCAGCTGCCTTTTCTTCTTTTGATGCATTGTCTTTTGAGGGGGGGTTTTGTTCCCACGTTGTTTTCCCCCTTTCCTCACTTTTATTCAGTGTTCATTAGTTGCATTGTACATGAGTACCTAATATGGCCTAGTAGCCGGGACTCAGTTTTTACTCCATAGTGATGTTCATGGGGGGTGATGGAGAAATTTTTATTTTCGGCACACTAGTTCAATGGGAGTTAACTCACTAGTTCTATTTTAGACTTTCCAATTTTATACCATCAATATTATGCATGCATTCCTAATTATAGGATGGCATTGCCTATATGAGTGAATATCACTCACTCATTGAACAGATCATAATATACATTGATTCTCATTATTCATATTATATATCTCTTCATTTTCTTGATAAGCTTTGTTTTTGTATGCTTTAGCTAGGTCTCCTATGTAGGTTTCCATGAAACACTGACAACAGGAAGCTCTCATACAACATGGCAACAAATATATTAGCACCCATGATGAAACCAATGGCAATGGGAGCGATGGTGCCCAAGCCACCATCTTCTGGCCAGCAGACTCAACTTTTGCCTCAGTATTTCAACACACCTATCTAAAAATGAAGTCCCTCAGCAAATGGAAAATGCAGACAACGACCAGAAATCAGTGAAGCAACAGTAGTGGCTCCACAATAGACTCCAACTAGTGAATGACAACACCTCCACACGGCTTCACAAGTAGCGTCTCATGCGCTTCTCTTTTTTGGGGTATGGAGACAACAACCCAGAGTTCAGGCTGGAGGGACTTCTTCAATCTGTGCTCATCTCACTCACAATCAAAACACACCAAAGACACACAGGAGACTATTATTTTTACACCTTTCACATATTCTTGGGCTCTCCCATAAGGGAGTTAAAGCTAGAGCTACCTGCTCTCATACCAAATTGGAAAAATTCACACATAAAGCAAACACTTTCGATTATTATTGCATCCACATGAGAATGGTGGGGATACACCATTAGTGGACAACACTTTGTATCAACAGTTGGTGGGGATTATTTTG
>ML794018.1:9460-36467 GCA_009831015.1 Picea engelmannii
CATACAATTTTTAAATGCTCCATATTAGATCAAATTACTTGAGCCAATACAATATTCAAGAACTATGAGACTATCGAACCATGCTAATGAGAATAGGTGTTAAATTCAACAAAGAAGCAGCAACCAAGATTCCAAGGAAATGTTTTTAATAGTAAATCCATTAAAAAAAAAATATTGGGCAGTGTATATCTATCCATAGAAATTGGATTGAGTTATTTGCACCAAAACATTGAACATATTTGTCATAAACACATGTACATGATCTACAAAGAAAAAAGAAAAAAAGAAACATGCATGCAATTTTGTGTTGTTCCTCTAGTGGGACAACATGCAGGAGCCATCGAGATGGTCTTCAACATGCATACAAAACTCATTACCGTGTTTTTTTTAGGAAATCCTTGCAATCTTCTCTTCAGAAGGTCAATGTTCGCTGCCACAATCTCAATATCTTGCAGAAGACCTGAGGTGACAAAGAAACATGAGAGTGGTTCCACAGTGGAATAATTCCTTGGTTTGAAGAAGGTGAACAAAACTCCTTCTCCTGACGCTGGCCATCTGGAGACATTGCAAGGTACCACTCAATTGTACAAATAACAGGGAAAAGGCCCCGACGAGAAGAGTTTCCAATCCCCGGCCGCCACTGCAAAGAGCATGACATCCCGCAACATCGCTCCAACGTTGCACCCCAATAAGAAAGCAACCCAAAATTTTTCAAATGCAAGAGGACATAAGAACCCATCCTCGCGGTAAAATTGATAGTTCTCACAAGATTCCCATGAGGAAGAAGACGAAAAACGTTGTAGGGCAAGCGAAAGAGCCCGAAACTGAAAGTTAGGACACACCAAGAGACCACCTCCTCACAGTCAAATACTTCAAGGACATAGGCTGCATGAGCAATTCCAGAGGCCCAAATTAGTCCATTCTGGGCGAAAGGAGATGAGTAGTAGGATTATGCCTTGCACCAGTGGGAGTTCTAGTCCTCATCCCCTAAGATGTTAATTGTATATCCAGAGAACATGAGAGTGGTCCCGCAATTGAATAATTATTTGGCTTGAAATATATCTCTTGGAGCATCAAGAGAGAATTTCCTTACAGTGAAAGACTTCCACCTATAATGGACTAATTTGGAGCTCTAGAATTCCTACTCTCGAGCTTCAAAGTGGCTATTGCGTTCAACGTCGATTTCTTTTCTAAAACCCCTTCTTTTGGTCTTGTCAGGGCTGCCATTACCGAGCCGAGAAGTGCCCCCCATTATAGTTGATTTCAATTTGGGCGCAAGAGTGGGAACAACATCTGCATTGCCATCATCCATTGTCATATCATCGTCCATCAGATCATCTTCTCCTGGCTCGAAATCAACCTCATCAACCTCTGTGCCAGCCATCAATGCAAGCGAGCATGCTATCTGAGCAGGCGGGGTTGCCTTGGAATTCTTTGGCTTGAAATATATCTCTCGTTGCACCAAGGGACCATCTCCTTTTTTGCTCATGGGAGGAGGGAGATGAGTAGTAAGAATATGCCCTAGAGTATTGGAACCTTTGGTCATCATGCCCGAAGGTGTTTACTGTATCTGGACAGAACTGTTGTCGAACTGCTGCCATAAGTTAACGAGAATTTTTGTTTGCTCCAGATGATGTTTGAAATGAAAATTCAGAAGGGATAATATAACCCTCCGCAAATCTTGGTTTAATGTGTATCAATGGAATATCTCCTCGAGATTTTCACTGATCAATGACAATCTCCACGGTTCGTGCGTAATGCGCTGGTATCATTAAGGCTTACTAATTGCATATTTAGAAAAAAGTGCGAAGGTGGCGGTGACGACGAAGAGCGATTAAGGATTAGAGATTTCGTAAAGGCGCAAACCGGAAGACGCGTGAAAGAGATTGCATGATGCTTGAGATGAATACTTGGAAAGGATAACACAACTCTCCACAAATCTTGGTTTAACTCGTATTAATGACAATCTTCTCCAGCCTTTCAGACATCAATGACAATATTAATGGTTCTTACATGATGAGACATTAGCATTAAATCTTAATAATTGCATATCTAGAAAGAAGTGCGAAGGTGGCATGGATGGTGAAGAGCGATTAAGCATTGCACATTTCGTCCACCCGCCAAACCGTGAAAGAGATTCCAAGAAATGGCCAAGTATGGAAAGCGGTCTTGTGGGCTTCAAAATAGGGTCACAAGTTATACTCAGGAGATGTGAGGGGCCGATGGTAAAGTTGTATGTCTCCGAAATTTTGACTGCAGAATGTGTAACACGAAACATGGCACAATGACGGATTTCGACGGTCAATTTGTATATCGCGGAATTTTGGGCGTCATTTGTAGGTCGTGGAACAATGGACGCACAATGTTGAGCAAGCCTGGCCAGGAACCGACAATGGTAATAGTGGCCAAGTATGCAATGGGTAAGTGGTTGGTCAGACTCGTGATATAAAAGCATGAGACATATTCAGAACAGGGAATATTGACGGGCTTGAAAACAAGGCCACAAGTTCTACTCAGGAGACGTGAGGGCCCGATGGTCAAATTGTATGTATCCCAACTTTTGATTGCAAAATGTGTAACACGGAACATGGGACAATGACGGACTTCGACGATCAATTTTTATACTGCGAAACTTCGGGTGATGTTTATAAAAGCATAATACATTCGGAAAAATGACTAAGTAACCAGAAAGGGAAAGTAAATGAGAAAAATGAAAGGGGAATTTGGTTTCCAATTTGTAGATCGGGGAAGTTCGGGTGTTGTTTGCAGGCGACAGAACAATGGAAACACAATGTTGAGCCCGCCTACCCGGGAACCCGCGATCCAAAAAATTTGTTGAATATGAAACGGGAAACCAGTCGGTCGGACTCGTGATATAAAAGTATCGGTGAAAATCTGAAGACGTGAATCTGCCAACCCCCGCACCTAGACATTTTCCAAAAAATGACCAAGTAACCAGAAAGGGAAAGCAGAGGGCAAAAAGAAAGGGGATGGAAATTTTCGGAAGCGAGAATTGGTGTAAGAAAGCCCCATTGATGGTCTTAACAGTAACCGTGAAGTGCATTAAACAGGTGAACATGCTCTTCAATCAAGGAATAGATAAAGCGAGCCATGCTTATAGTTTCCAAGATGTGTTTGTATAAGAGAAGCATAAAAAAGCCACAAGAAAATCAATTTTGGGATGTTTAAGCAAAATTATTGTACTGTCAACTTCACCGTAAGTATAACAACGACGAATTTGAATTTTATTGTTCTGTGGTTGATATGATAGTTCCATTGGACTTCACATAGTATATATCCTTTTATTTCAAAATATTCCTGGAGATTAATTTTGCTAAGTTCATCGATCAAGGAAAAGTGCTAAAACGAGCCACATACTACATTTGCATCAGAGAGCTTATATTAAAAGGCAAAGCAGGTCCTGTATATTCTTTAAGATCATAGAAAAGCCGCCAAGATCCTGAATGTATCATTAATTTTCCAGAACGAAGCATACAACCAAGAGCCAAGTAAACACCAAATGTATTGAAAGTCGAGGCACAAGGCAACGCATCAACACATAAGGCGCCAAGTGAGATCCCACAAGGGTCCATAGAGAAGTGCGCATCAACCTATGCATCAAACAATTTGATATATAAAAAAAAAACACGTGTGGCATTGCTTTTCTCTTATATCTGGTATATGTTCCCATGAGAAAATAACCGGGGCCATGAGATACGAACAAAAGTCTTCCAAACATAAGACAACACAAAACCAGCAGAGCTTCGCCATTCTATCCTAGCTATAACTAAACCCCCAAATGGGGAACAAGAAACTTGTTGATTACTATTTTACCATGAAGAAAGATCACTATGGACATTTGCTTCTGATAGTGCCATGTTCTATCACTACCAGTTTTAAGAATGCCAAATTTCCAATATTGTTGGAAATGCCTGATGGTTCTACCCAAAGGAGCAAGCCATTTCGACAGTTCAAAGAATGGGCCTGAGTTATTCACATTTGGATACTTTGTAATGTGTTTGTCCTCATGCTTCTCATTTGTGGACTGGACAATCTTATGCGCTTGTACATCAACAATAAATGCACCTGCCTATATGAATTCCAATGCCCGAACTCCCCAATCTCCATAGCGAGTTCTGAAGATCCGAAGCTCATGCTTCATTCCATGTTGAGCCTTTTTTTTCAATTAGGGCATCGAGAAAATGCATATATCATACCATAAATGTATAGTTGGAGATCATCTTCTTTTTTATTTGGGCACCCAAAAAATGCAGAAATCTTGCCATGGTTATATAGTTGGAAAACATTTTTCCAATTTGGGCACCCAAAAAGGTGCAGACTCCTCCAACAAATCTACAGCTAGCCACCATTTTTTTTTTCATTTGGACACCCCAAAAAATATGCAAAATTCTTACTAGGAGATGCAAGAAAACTTCAAAATAACAACAACGATTTGATTTGTAGTTAGATTCTCCTTGTTTTTTCAAGAGCACAAAAAGAGACAAAATATCTGGAAAGAAATTTTTACAGACATAGATGTAAAATTCGAAGAACTTGAGTCCGATGAACATTCATTTGGGTATTGAAGAAAAAGTATAGACACACATGAGATTTTTTTGTTTCCTGCCAAAACTTGATATGATTTTTTTTTCCAGTCGATATGCAATATCGCATTGTCCTCATTTAAGGTAAATTTGCTATGTATCTGAAAGTCGCGTAGCATGTAGACATTGTTTGCCTTTTTCTGTAGGTATACCTCATATGGAAATTATGCTAACCCAAGAAGCACATCTTGTAACATAGGCTGTCTAATTGAACAATGTACGATCATGTTGCCCATGGTTTGGATGGAAGCATTGAGGCAATGTCTATATATGTAAGGGAATTTTTTATTGCATTGTAGACAATCAATTGTATCATCATTTATGAAAGCAAAAGCAAAAGCAAGAGAGTTTCATTTCACACATACAGGCTCGAAGGGGGTCGAGTACGCATTCGCTGCAACCAAAACACCGTCAACCTGGACACGTGATCATAGTAGTTAATATATTGAACAATATAATATACAATTGCACAACAAAAAAAGAAAAACTACAGAAAATTGGTGAAGGCAATTTGTATGAGCAAAGCGAGGATGAAATTGTAGATGTATACGCACAACAGTTGTAGAGCTAGTTAGTTTCTTGAGATCATGTACTATGTATGTTCGCAATTCTGTTACAAATGTTGCTTGGGTTGTGCGAAAGATCCTTTCTTTAACATCTCTTTTCTTTGTTATATTTTTGAAGAGCATAAGTAGAAATTGCCATTTATGCAATTGTTGTTCCATTGAGGAAAACAAATTTGAATAGGTGTCGAACAATTGCTGCTGCAACATGGAATAGTGCAATAGTTGTGTAACATAACCAAGATACATTAACATGTGAAAGTAAAGGACAAAACTAGATATGGAGAACGATACTATTGCCTTGTCATTGTCTGACTCTCCATATTTTATATGGAGAATGTGTTGCGAGCGAAGTTTTCTCGCGAGTGTGACAACTGCACCAATGGTTCTGATTGGGTAAGTGTTGTTGCTCTGTGCAAGTTGGTTGATAGTTGTGTCCGGGACGAAACGATATTCTGAACAAATAGCATGAATTTTTTCCACAATACTTGTTTCATTGAGCGATATAATCCGATCACAATCACCATGGTCATATACTGTTTTGGACAATATATTAAAATTTGTAATGGATATCCCATTACCTGACAATATCTTTTATGCATGTTTCTGGACAACTTGTGTGGGAATAGTTAGTGTGATTGTCATCAGGGCTTCGTTGACTGTCATGTCAGCACGCATCATGGATCTAGTTTTGTTTTCCTTGTCCAAGTAGGTGCTATAGACGACCATTATGTCCCTGATGAATACTTGTCTAGTTCGACGACTGTTCAAGCCCTCTATTGATAGTATTTATGGTGTTATAAGTTTAGACCCGGTGACATTTTTTGAACAGGAAAAGTAATGTGAATGGCAGTCTGCATTATTTTTTTGTTTTCTTTTTTGCTGGCATAAATGTACAAGTAGACGCACAACTTGGATGAAGTGTGGAGCTAGAGTTTTGCAACCAGACCTCTTAGTCTGCGGAACTTGCGCTATGTTCGACGTCTCACTTGTGCTCGTTGATACTTCTTGTGAACTGCAAAGTATGTGTTGTAGATGACAACAACATATTTACCATGGCATAAATGAATAAATAGCTGAGGATATTTGTTTGGTAAACATATGAGGAACACAATGTATGCATCTTTACCTTTGGCCTTGTCAGTCTGTTGATGTTTGCGATGATTAACTGCTCATGTCCATGTCACTAGTCCAACTTTTTCTGATGCAAGAATGTGTAGATGAACATTAACATAACTAAATAAACATATGCATTGTATATTATCCATAATTGTTTTGAATGTCACATACATGGTCGAAGGAGATGGAATATGAAATAGGGTGTCAAGGGATACTCAAGAAACATGAGGACCTGGCGGTTAAATTGTATGCCTCTGATTTTTTTACTGCAAAAATGTGTAACAGGGAATATGGCATGATGGGGGGGGTACGACAACCAATATGTATATCGCGGAACCTCCGAAGCTAGAGGCACAATCTTTAATCTGCCAGCCCAGGAACCCGCGATCGAAAAAGTGGCTAAGTATGAAATGAGGAAACCGTTAGTCGAAGTTGTGATATAGAAGCATGAGTATAAATGTGAACCCGTGAGTCCGCCAACTCGCACACCTAGACATTTTCAGAAAGATGACTAAGCAAAGCAACCAGAAAGCGAAAGTAGACAAGAAAAACGAAGGGGAATTCGGTTAAGTATAGAAGAGGGGAAAAAAGGGATAATAGAAAGTGGGAATATTAGAAATGGGGAGGGAAATGTTTGGAAGCGGGAAGTCTCAACAAAGGCCCATTGTTTCCAAATCATTGTTTTCTATTCCAATATTATATGCACCCACCCGTTTTGTGTGTTTGATTTACTAGCACAATTGGTATACCTTTTCAAAGATTGTGCTTCAGCCCCCTCTGTTGTGGCATATAAGAACTCATCTTCCCGTCCAACCAATTTGTTTCTTTCAATGTAGCAACACCGAACATATAGTGGACATGAAGGTAAGTTAGTATGCAGAAAGACATGTAAAAGAAAGAAATACAATTCTATTTATTTCAATATAGCGACAAAGAGAATACAATTCACATGAGGATAAGTTACTATGTAGAAAGATACATAGTATCTACATACAGTAAAATAGGTGCAAAGCAGTAGAACAAGTAGAAAAAATATACAGACAATAAATGAAATACTAAACACTGGAATATGAAATAATAGTAGAGTCATGCACCTTTGCAACTCCTCCTCTACATTCCCGACAAAGAGTCCATCATCTTCTCCAGCCACTCTGTTTGTTTAAATCTAGCAATGCAGAAAAATACAATGGAAATGAAGGAAGTTGGTATGCAAGAAGACATGTAAGAAAAATAAACAGAGTTCGATTTATTTCAATGTAGCGGCACAAAAAATACAAAGGACATGAAGATAAGTTATTATGTACGAAGATACACAATATGTACATACAATAAATTAGGTGAACACATATACATACAATAAATGAAATACAAAACAATGGAATATGAAATAACGGTACAAGCATGTACCTTTGTATCTCCTCTTCTACACTTGCGGTAAAGACTCCTTCGTTTTCTCCAACTATTCTATTTGTTTCAATGTGGGAACGCACAAAATACAATGAACATGAATGGAAGCTGGTATGCAGGGGAGAACAAGTAATATGTGCATATAGTAAGTGAGAATCAACGGATAGAATAAAATATAGTTATAAACATGAACCTTTTCTTTTCTCCATCCATGGTTGTAATTATATAAAGTTTTTCCTGCCCAAAATATATTACAAGCCATAAAAAATTAAAAAAATGCATGGCCATAGCTGAATGATTTTGGTTTTCTGCAGCAAAGTATCCAGATATGCTTTGAGACATGGAAATATAATTTTGCAGTATCTTTGATTTACATCTCATATTTCAAGTACAAGACAAATTGTATCGTGGTCACACAAGTCTGTGTACAGGATAAAGAGGTTGTATTGTGATATGGGCACATTTCACCATATATGGTTAATAAGTGTGTTTTGCACATGTTTTATCTTAACAAAAAGACAATAGACATTGTGATTACACATGTAGTTGTCCAATTATTTGTTATGCCACTATTTTGTATCATGTCAACACCGAAGTATCCTATAATGATAACAGTTTCGTCCAAATGTAAATGGTGTGATGCACTTGAGAACACATTCATTATGCTAGCTATGTTGCGCGCCAAACAACATAGAAACTGACTACTGCAATTTGCAATCCACGAAACACCACTCTTGCTAGCACCATCTCAGTATCCTTTTCTTCTACAAGAA
This sequence comes from Picea engelmannii, assembly GCA_009831015.1. Taxonomy (NCBI): domain Eukaryota; kingdom Viridiplantae; phylum Streptophyta; class Pinopsida; order Pinales; family Pinaceae; genus Picea; species Picea engelmannii. The sequence continues at coordinate 17,927 of ML794018.1, forward strand.
CATTTTGCAAAGGCATATAGGTATGGTCCAGAGCTAGGAAAAAGAATTGGAGCAAAATTTAAGAGCAGGATAGGTGGGCATGGGACATGCGCTAGATCTCAACTTCGCTAGACACGAAAAACGACAGAACCGTAGGTCCACTTGCGGGTGCAGGACCTGAACACCGCAAAGTGAAAAAAAAATAGCTCCAACTTCCAGCGCAGGACCCCATCCCTGCAAAGCCGAAGTAAACAAAAGAAAACAACAAGCAATAAACCAACGAGAAAGCACGAACAAGCCCAACTGCAGCCCCAGGACCTCAAACTCGCAAACTTGAGCCAAACAACAACAAGCAACAATCGACGAACCAACGAACAAGCAACAACCACTGAACAAGTAAACAACATATGTATCTCCAATGATTACCAAATTGCAACCCAAGCACAAAAGGAACTTGAAACATATGACGAGCATGCCAGTAGAAATAATCAAACATTCTTACTTGCAAACTGCAAACAATGGACATCAAAGAACGAATAGAAATGAAATTATGGCATCGAAACTTACTTTGAAACGATGAACGACAGAAGCGTAGGTCGAATTGTGGGTGCAACACCTGGACCCCGCAAAGTAAAAAAAAACATCTCCAACTGCGCATGCAGGACCCCAACCCTGCAAATTTGAAGTAAACAAAAGAAAGCAACAAGCACCAACAAGTCCAACCACATGCGCAGGTCCTTAGCCTTGCAAAGTTGAACCAAACAACAACAAGCAACAATTGACGAACCAACGAACAAGAAGCACCCATTGAACCAGTAAACAATGTATGCATCTTCAACGATGACCAAATTGCATTCCAACCGTAGAATAAGTATGAAACATACAATGGATATGCAACTGGCGGTGGACAACAATATTGTCCAAATTCACTTCAACATTGTATGGAAAATTTCGAGGAAAAATGTACTCTGAGAAGCCTATTTAGGTAAACATTTAAGGCTGTCAGGTTGTTTAAGGGCCTCACGGTATGCAAACATTTAAGCTGTCAGACCTGTTTAAGGACCTCACGCTATGTAAAAATTTAAGCTGTCAAGCCTATTCAAGCACCTCAAAAAAAGTGTCAATGCTCTAAACCTTTGGTATGTAAACATTTCAATACAAATAGAAATGATAATAAAATGACATATTAATATGAATTCAATGAATTATCGATCTCTATAGTCCCTCTACGCCTTCGACATGCACTGAGTAAATTGTTGAGAAGTGAAGTAATGCTAGACATAGGTCTAGAATTACTTCACTAACATTAAATGTTAAACATTTTCTTTTCTTTACTGCAATACTTTATAGTATTATGAGATTGATCACAGACAATGTGGTTGTCTGTCTTGTTGCAATATTGTTGTAGGTATGATCGACATGAGGATACCATGCAATCCTCTCTTCTCCACTATAAACACTATCTCGTTGTGCTTGCCCCTCCAGATGACAGAACACTCTCTTGTCTCTGTAACTGACTTTCAGTTGTCTTTGTCATTGTGCTTTCCCACCGTTGTGCTTTCACTCATCTGGACGAACCCCTCTCTTGTCTCTGTAAATTGCAAATTGGTTTTCCTTTTCTCATCCATCCCAACACTACTACAACACTGCTACTTTTCTCATCCATCCCAACACTACTACAACACTGCTACTTCCCTGGAGTAAAGTGGATTTTCACTTGGGACCCTATATACTGCACTTGGATCTTCCTTTGAAGGTTATTCATCTTGAACCACTGTTATTCTCTTTGATTTTTCCCTTTATTATCTAGCTTACTATGTTGTTATGACCTCTGTCATGCTAGCTGCTGCTTATGCCGGGTAAACTCAATCTCGACCTAGAGGATCTACGCCGGGGATCCTAAACATGTTATCGACGGTATGTCGCGGGCTCTTCCTCCCATCCCTGCTAAATCTGTAGCGGTGGCCAAAAATCAACCCTTTCATGGGCAATCGCTCACCCAATGACCAAACTATTCAACAAGGTCTCGGGCCAGATTTTGTTGAGCGAAGCGAGTGGCCCGTCCTTGCTTGGTTTTAGCCCAACTTCAAAGTCCAAAAGAAAGCACAGCTAATGCATCTCCTTTATATGTCTGTTTGATAGACTATTTCTAATCCAAATAAACATTTGATTGCACATTGATGTATTTGTAGGATTTATGGGCCACAAGATGGATTTTATATCACGATTTAGGAGCAAAGAAACTAGCCAAGAGATGGATGGATTCTTGGGTTGTCTCACGAGTCAACTAATATAGGGGCTTATCTCGCCAGAGGATGTGTGTCTTTCTAATCTAGGGGCTTATCTCATGTTTGATTAGTAGCGAGCAGTAGGGTGGCCTGTCTATGACTGCGAAGGGATGGCTGAGCCACAAGAAATTAGAAATCAGAAGAAACTAATGACTAGCAGGAGTAGCAAGTCCCACCTGTGAAATCCAATATGAATTCTTTTCAAATTGGGGAAAGTGAATGCGCCCACTGAACTAATTTTGCAAGCTACCAGTTTTGCAAGTGCAATTTGAAAAGAACATGGTAGACTAATTTTACAGTTATTTAACTTCACAAAAGTAATTTAAGATTTAGAAATATAATTTTGAATTTACCTTTGATTCAAATTGTTTTTCAACTAGAGCACCACAAACTCAATTCACTGCCATAAGCAAAGACGGTCCCAAGCCTTCGAGCTGCAGTTGTCACCTTGAATTCTTATGACTCACCGATAGACTCACCTTTCTCACCGATACCCTGGCTGGAAATAGCGGTAGGATTGTCCTTCCTCCACTAGAGAGCGAATTTAAATTGTAATTGGGTCTCTACTCTTGAAGGCGCTCAGAGTGGCGAAGATATCTAGCAGAGGAACCAAAAACACAGATGATGTCATTGAACTTGGAAGAAAAGTTTAAGTTAGCAAGCAAGTGTTTGAATGCATGTGCATTAAATGAACACTCGTAACACTTGTCTGTTTTTATAATATTAAATCACATAAAAGTTTGAAATTATTTATTTTGTAAATGGTTAACAAAAATTAATATTAAATAATCATCATATATTAATTAAAGGAGCAGTAATATTAATTATTATAATATCTTATGGAGCAGTAATTGCTTTACAATTTATTATTATTCCGGTTGAGCGTGATAAGGTCTAAATAACTGTGTCAACGAGCTGTAAAATATATAAGTGTTGCTTTTAGAATATAAGCATTATTTTAATAATGGAGAGAGAACTTCTCAATTCAACTTCCTAGTGGAGTTGATTGGAGCGCACCGCTCTGAGGATGGTATGGAATTTTCATGATACATAAGATTGAGAGGCAATTTCACAACTCAAAAGAGCCTCCTCTTCTCAGAGCATTAGAAGGTAGCTTGCAAGCTACGTTACATACAAACTATTTAATTGTTATTAATCTATTTCAAGATCGCTTTCGTGTTAGCCTAAGCGAAATTTGTTTTTGAATTTAGGTGCAGAATGAAGAGTTGTTTACATGGAAGAACTGCTTATGTCAATGTACTAAATTTATTTTCTATATTATTCATGCTTTCTTCTATCTTTCTAGGCCTGGACATTAATCCTTCGTGAAATCGTATACAAACAAAGCTTTTTGGAAGCAATAAGAGCAAAGTGCGAGCAACCAATGTTTTTCTTGGTGGAAAAGTATTCCAGTTTTACATTGAAGTATACTCAAGCTCTACAATCGACTCCTAGAATTCTACCAATGCTTTACTATCTGCCCAACCCGAATACTAATGGTCACCTGGATACAGTTGTTTCTATAAGCCCACCCACCTCTATGAATGAAGGGCTCTCTCTTCCATGAAGATATGCATCGATGAAGCAGACTCTTGGCTCAGATGGACGGAATAGATGTCGTTAGGACCATCTGAGATATTAGTAACGGGATCCCCTTCGATCCGAATAATGTTACGATACTAAAATTGCTCACGGGACTAGAGTCACCATTATGGATGGAAGAATTGTTGTCTCTAAAACGTACCTGAGTTGGATCTCCCGCAACATATGTGAGCCAATCAGTTATTGATGCTTTGTTGAATGAAGAAGAAGCTTGTTTCAAGAGCATTTGTTCCTTCCGCCTCACTCCTCATCAAAACCAGAAGGGACACTACCAAGAAAGTAAGATAGCTTCTCCTCTGATTATAAAGAAAGAAATCCCTCCCTTCATTCACGTACCTATACATCTGTACTCCACGCATTCCTAAGAGGCGCATCAACTACTCTTTTAGAGCCGCAAACAAAACAAACAACCACTAGCTGGATACAGGCAGATTGAAAAGTCTTCAACAACGTTAAACACTTCAATCTGATGGCAATGTATCATCAAGAGTACGGATTTTGACACGTGCTTTCACCTTCTTTGGCAGGGACTTGTTGCTCCGCAACTCCCCTTGTTAGAATTGAAATGTACAATTGGAAATAATCTACTAGGGTTGAATATACTTTATTAGGGTTAATAATGTTTTTAATTAGAGAAGTTGATAGACGATAGTTTCTCAATTTTGTGAATTTATAAATTGAAAAATTAACTCACGAGTGAATAAACAAATTAAAATATAATATGTATTAAAACTTTGTAATTAATTTTTATAATAGATCATTAGTACTTATTCACTTAAATGTAATAAATATTTATGATAAATTAAAATTTATTGATATGTATTAAAATTTTGTAATTAATTTTTATAATAACTTATTAGCATTTATTCATTGGAATGTAATCTTATTATTTTTATAGAAGTAAGTTTTTTCTCTATTGTAACCATGAATATGACTATATACCTAATGTATAAGAATAATATAAACAACATGGAAGATTTGATTTTTTAAGATTGCTTCAATCTCCAGTCAAAACTACCTGTAACTCAAGTGGGGTTGGAATAAAGATGTCAATTTTTGACAAAATCATTGGGGAATGAAGGAATATGTCACTCTAGAGAATAACAATAATATTAAAAATATTATTGCATCTAAATTTAAGGAGAAATTATGGTGGGATAAAGAATTAGATGATAAAAGAAAAATAAGATACTATAAAGAGGTGATCAATCCTAATCTAGGAGATTTAAAGTATCTCTCTGCTTTGACTAGTGTAAAGAAGAAAATCAACATTGTTAAAATTATAATAACTTGGGTGGCACGAGAGGGGGGGATAATCCAGGATCCTGGAGGAAATGAAGTAGTGAGTTATTCTTGGGGTCTGGGGAATGTTTCAAATAACTTGGATGAAGTCTATGTGCTATGGTGTGGCATTAGCATGGCTAAGGAAGAAGGAATATCAAATCTGATGGTGTTTGGAGACTCGTTATAGGTAATAAAAGCAATGAATGAGCAAGGTTTCTCATCTGGTAACAATCTAAACTCAATTTTGAGAAGCACCAAGCATCTCATTCAATCCTTTGATCAAATTTAATTCTTCCACATTAAGAGGGAGCTCAACGTAGAAGCTAATCATTGGGAAAAAAAGCGAAGAATCTACAACAAAGCTCTTTATGAAAAAATGGGGTTCCTCGCCCTTTACAAATTCCATAAGTATAATGGGTTGGAGCAAAAAAAAAAATGTTTAATCATTCACAAGGTTACAAAATGGGTGTAATGGCTCAAATTCTAATTAAATCTAAATGCCCAAATAAACATAGCAATTTGCAACCATTAAAAGAAGAAAGTAGAAATACATTGATTATGATCACAAAATTCACAAGAATGAGCGAGTGGTGAGAAACTTACCTGAGAGTTGAAGAAATCGAATTACGTACAATGCTATAAATGTCGAACCGTTGCGCTCCAAGATTTGATCCAGCATGCCACAACAGAGTGTGGGGGACGACTCTCCTCCCAACCACCCTCTCAGTTTTCATGACCGAGAGCCCTTGAACCCTCAATCAACTACCTATGCTAACTTCTAAGCCTTTTTCCCCAATCTACACAAGAAAATGATGTCAAACTTTCTTCTCCACCTTCATTATATAGAATTCTTTTTACTCATTCATGTAAGAAGTCTCATGCATGAGTTACACTTGTCATTAAGTAATTAATCATGTAATTTTTAGATTTTTCTTAATTTAGCTTTTTATAAATTTAGCTATTCTTATTTTTACCTTTTTATTCTATTAATAAAGTAATTCTTTTTATTTATTTATTGTTTCCTTTTATTTCTATTTTTATACCAACAAATATTTATTAAATATTATTCTTATTACTTATTTAATAGTATGGGGCATCACATACTCCCCCCCTTCAAGGAACTTCGTCCCGAAGTTAACAATTTTTTTTTTTGGAGAAAAAAAAATTATATTAAAAAAAGAATACACTTGTTATAGTCCATATCAACAAGTTCTTTAACTGTGTCTATCTTTTCTTATAGATACATATTTCATATCTTGAATAATTTTGACACACAATTTTTTTTACAAAAACTACACCATCCAATACTAATTTGGACCCGAAGCCCTACAACCTGAACTCCATTGCTTGGATCTCCTCTCCCTCCATGAACTCGTAGTAGCTGAAAGCACCTATAGGGGGTTGTAATGCTTCTTTAGAAAGCAAGTATGCCTTCTCATCGACTTCCTGGAGAATATGGATGAAGGACAACCTTTCAAAAGATCAGAAAGATAACTTAATGTCTCTGATTAGAGACTCAAGCCTAATGTCTTGGACCTTTATCTTTTGCTTTGCCCATTCTATGGTGAGCATGGAATCCCCTAACACTTGCAGTTTTCTGACATTTTTTTTTATCACCGCTTCCAAGAGGATCTAGAGGGCTATAAACTCAGCTCTGTTATTTGTGTCATGCCTAGACCTAGTGTATAATGTATGTGGATATAATGGTTCCACTTTAAATGAAGTACAACTCCAACTTCACACACTGGGGGGAGACCTTGACAAGCACCATCAAAGAATCCCCAGGGGGTTTCAAAATCTAGTTCTGGCATCACCAAAATTATTGGATTCTTTGTTTTCATTTCAGACTTAAAGTCTTCTACCATTCTCAAAGTTATTTCAATAATGACTTAAGGAGGAATAAGCTTGTCTTTAAAAATACTAGTGTTCATGGACCACTAGATATTGGAGACCATTATGATGGGGAGTCTAGAGTATACTCAATTCACACTGTCCCCCATCCATTGCTTGAAGCAATATTCGATTGAGGGCTTGTTCGAGCCAACCCTCAAGGGAATCTTACTCGAAATTCTTGTCCAAATCTAGCCTGCATAGGGGCAAGAAATAAATAAATGAGAGAAATATTCTTTATGAGAAAAGCATAAAGGACAATGATTCAGGCCACACCAACCCCTCTTCATTCCATTATCCCAAGTTAGTAATTTGTTTTTAAGGGCGAGCTAGAATGCTATTTTTCATTTTAGTGGAGAGCTAATCTTCCAGATTAGCTTCCACCACCATTTGACCTCTCCTACATGCATGGCTTCACGATTGGCCCTGTATCCTAGCTTAGCACTGAAGACACCTGAATGTTGGTACTTCGACCAGGCTAGGGAAAAAGGAGAATCTTCATCAATGGAAATGAAACTAGATACCGACATAGTCACAAAGGAGGACCATTCTAAGGCCTCTTGTCTACTTAGCCCCAGGGTCTCTGTGTTTAACTAGTTGTCTCTTCCTCTAAACCCTAAGTTGGAAGACTTAAAATCATATAACCATAAAATATTTTGATCTCTAAGGGAGCGGATTAGAGCATCCAAGAGTTTGAAGGAACTTCCTACTCCTATTCATGGGTCCTCTCCAAGGCAAATCGATTTACCGTTCTCGATTTTCCACGGCACCCAGCTTCCATCCAAAGGGAAAACCTATACAAAATCCTTCAAATTGTAGAGACTTTTTTGGATTTCGAAGGCTCCCTATTCCAAACCACAACCGTCTTACCCATAAATTATTTTGAATGTATCACACTACACCACAAAGAGGTCCCTACGATCATTCTCCAAAGACTCTTACTTGTGAGAGATTGCACAAAAGCATGGATGTATTTTATTCCCCATCCTCCTAGCTCCTTTTGGGCCGTAATGGAGGAGCACTTGGCCAGGTGAGTTCCTTTTATGTCACCTTTCCCAGCTCACAAGTAGCGGCAACTGATTTTGCAAATCTTGTTAAGAATGGATTTCAAAATTGTTGCGATCCACACCCAATAAACAAGGACACTTTCTAGCATCGACATGAGTAAAACCATTCTCCCTCCTTGTGACAGAATCTTGTTCACCCACATTGAGACACGTGCCTCTATTTTCTTTATCATCTAGTACCAATCCAAGATGATGTATTTACCAGGATTTAGAAAGAATCCAAGATACTTTAGATCTTCATCCATTCTTCGCAAGGAAGAGGGAAATAGTCTATGTAGATGTTTAATCTCTCCTTCTAGAAAATTGTGAAAGATCGTTGATGTTTTGTCATAATTTATCTCCATGCCTGTTGCAGTGTTGAATAAATTTAACACCTCTTTGAAGTTTGAGACAACCCCTAGCAATCCTTGAAAACAACAAAAAATGTCATCTACAAAGAGGATATGGGAGATTGATTCACTCTCTAAGACTTGAAAACCACTTATTCTACATTGAACAATAGCCTCCTTGATCATTCTACTCAGAGCGTCTACTATTATAAGAAAGAGGAACGAGGAGAGAGGGAATCCCTATCTAAGACCTATTGAGGCTATGAAAAATCTAGAAGGAGAGCCATTTATGAATACCGCAAAGGAGGACAAATCGACACAACTCATAATCCAGTTAACAATGGAAATAGATATCCCCATCTAAATAAGAGCTAATATTAGGAAAGACCAATTAACCCTATCATAATCCTTATAGAGATCTAGTTTGATTAGGGCTACTTTTTTCTTCGATCTATTTGTTGAGTGTAAGACTTCTTGTGTAAAATCACTACATCATGAATTTGGAAATTGATTAAGAACCTGAATTGTTCTTCCCCAATGAAATCACTTAGCATTGACTTGATTCTGATTGCTATAATCTTCCAAATTAATTTATATACCACATTGTAGCAAGAAATGGGTCGGTAGTCTCCAAAGGAAGAGCATTCTTGCTTCTTGGGAATAAGGCAGATAAAGGTAGAATTCATAGACCTTAAGACCTTTATGGATCTCTAAGATTCCTTCACAATCAACAAAAGGTCCTTTTTTATAAGATCAAAGAAACCCGTACAAAATTCAACCAAAAAGCCATCATGCCCCAGGCTCTTACCTTTTTCATGGAAAAGAGGGTCGATTTTAGTTCCACTTCTATCACTTCTGCTTCAAGAGCCATGTTCATTTCCTCATCGAACACCCTTGGAAATTTTGAGACTACTTGCAAAATAAACTGAATTGGACTACCTCTCGAAGCTTTGAACAGAGACTGGAAGAATTGAACCCTTGCTTCAGTGTTTTCCTCAAAAGAGCATGCCAAACTGCCATCTTCATTCCTAATATCCCATATAGTATTGATATTATTCATTAATTTTTTAGAATGGTGGAAGTATTTAGTGTTATTATCGTCGGCTTTGAGACATAAAGCTCGGCTTTTAAGTCTCCACTATTCCTCCTCTTTCTTGAGAAAAGAGAGTTTTTTCTCTTCCAAATTCTTTAACATCGTTAGTTGTTCTTCGCTCAAAGGACCTTCATCAATCTTATGATAGAAGGATTTTATCTTATCCTCCACTTCCAGGATATTCCTCTAACCGTGATCTTTAAATACTGGATCCATTATTTAATAACTCTCTTAACCTTTTTCAAATTATCCGTGAACTGTTGCATCAATAAGAGAGACTCCTCTGGATTCAGATTTTTCCAAGAGGTTCAAACCAAGGCCTAGAAATCCTCTTATTCCATCCAAACATGGTTAAACTTGAAGGGGGAGAGGATTTTTTCAGGCTGCAACTTTATTTTTAGGCTAATAGGTTTGTGGTCCAAGCCACCAACTTCATTGACTTGAGAGATGGCTAATATATTTCTTCCCAATTGATCTTGTAACACCAAGAACCTGGCCAGCCTCTTGGATATTTCATCCTTCCTGGTCCTCTGATTAGGCCAGGTAGGAACTATTTTAAAGGATCTAGGTCCACCAAATGAAGTTTGGACAGGAGAGAGAGGAAGAAGTCACTTTGATTATCCACCTTGCAGAATCCCCCCAGAGTTCTCTATGGGAGAGAGAAAAGTTAATATTACCCCTACCACCAACAATAGATTGTTGAAGGCTATTGCATAAATTAATTCTTCCCAGAAGGGGATTTGATCAATGTAGGGTCCTTATATGTTTAGTACCAAGAAAGAAAAACCAAGATCCTTGACTTTCAACTTTACAGATAAAGATGACCAAAAGGAAGCAAAGGATAAGGCACTGTAAGAAGGCCCCCAACCCGAAATCAAACCACCGAACATGCCATCTGCATCTAAGGCACATAAGTCCCAATTTTTTAGCCAAAGTTATAAAATTCTCCTGATTTTTGCACATAATTTCTTGTAGAAGAAGAATGTCCAGATTAAGGCTCTAGACAAGCGGCTTGAGGGATAATATCTTAAGGGAACCCCCCAAACCTCACACATTTAATGAAAGAATGATCATTTATGGTGGGAAGGTCGGGCATTCTGTACGCTTTGAGAATATGAGATTTCCTACCCACCAGATTGGAAATGGGGGGTATGGGGCTAGGTCTTCATGAGGCGAGGAGGGGGCTCTACTTCTCCCTTTAGAGAGAAGGTCGTATGATTTTATTCTAGGATAGAAAGAGAGTCCCAAGGGAGTTACGACACCTAAATCAAAATCCAAGGCTAAAGGGACAAACTCCTCAGGGGAGACCTCAGGGATAGGGGAGGGGACCAAAAGGGGCGAGGATTCAAGGGAGGGACCGAAGAAGGGGGAGGTACATGAAGTGGGGAGGGGAGGGAAACATGAGAAAGAGGACAAACCAGAGAGGATGGGGGGATATTACTTGAGGAATTGTCAACCAAAGAAGAGTTGGAAGCCTCTTGGAACCTTCCCATCTTGTATGCTTTAATTGAACTGGAGTAACGAGCCTCTTCTGTTATTGGAGGGGATTCTGAGCCAATTTTTGTGCTAACTACCTTGTGACAAACCTTTCGAGAGGGGGAGAACTCAGGTGAAACATTTTTGCAGTGAGCCGGTACATGACAAATTTCATGACACCCATAACATCTTAACAAGATTCTCCAGTAATCGACTTTTTGTCTCCAAACTTTGTCCCCATGAACCAGGTTAAGACTTTCTATCAACCCGTATCTCACATCAACTTTGATGTTTATCTAGGCCCATCTACAATCTGGTTTAGATTTCCAGGATGGTTCAAGTCAAATAAACATCCCTAATTTTTTCTAAACCACCTCCGGGGCTTCCTTCGTCCATAGCCTTTTGACTGCCATCGATTCCATGGAGGGGTCCAAGTCAGGCATCCACCATTTTATAAATATACTAGAAGGGCCCCATGCTCAAGTGGAATTTAGAATAACCCCGCAATCTTCCTAGGCCTTGAAGAAGAAAACTGACCAACCACGAACGATGGTATGCACTTTTGGGGAATACCGTAACAAAGGGTGCTAGTTTGTGTCCATCCATCAGTGTAGGGCTTCAATCCTGGCTCATTTTTCGTAGAAGCATGCCACCAGAGTTCTTCCTTAGAGATTCATAATCTCAAATATATATATATCCTTACCTACCACCATTTTTAATTCCCCCTTTCACTCCTTCAAACATCTACCAGTGCCTCGAGGACGGGGGAGGGTTCCGTCAAAACCAGAGAAACTACCACCGCATGGAGAGATCGCTTGACCCATTTCCTAGTTTGAAACGACCTTGGAATGACACAAAGGGGATCGTGATACTCCTTCTCCATTATATTCTTGGGGATAATCACCATCCGGGTTTCCATCACACGAATGGAGGGAGGGAGAACTCTTTTCCCCAGCTATAGAATTAACTGTTTGGTCAAAGAAGGGTGTGTGAAAGTTTGCGCTAGTATTGTGAAATTCCACATGGTATTCCTCTTGAGAACAAAAGGCTCTAGAAGGGAAAGGATTTGGCTCGTAGTCTCGAGCCTCCACTTCCAAATACTTCATGATATATTATAGAGGTACGGGTGGTACCTCAGATCCCCCATCATCTAGGCCCCTTGCATAAGCCAGAGTCAGACTTGGTCCCCGGATAAGAAGAATGGCAGGCCACCAATCACAGAAGAACAAATAATGTCTTACCTGAGGCCGAGCCCTGAGGATGTGACTCGAGAAACATGTGACCTGAGGTGTGGGCCACATAACTCCTCTCAAATATATATATATATATATATATATCATCCCAAAGTTAAGTTTAATTATGTTACTTCCCCCGTATGGGGTGTCACACATCAATGTGGAGTAAATGCAGTGGCTGGGGGGTGGGCATGGAGCTACCATGTCGCACACACCATGGAATCCCATGCCCATATTAACGAGCTCCCCTTGCGAAGATGCGGGGAATATCTTGTTGAAGGACACAATGCCACCTCCAGGCTATATTCCATGAATATTGGTATAAGTTTTAGTTTTTCCTTGGTTATGTCAAATGCAAATTTCTAGTTTTATTAGTTTTGTCGACTGTGCCCTACGTGGAAAAATAGTGTTTAGACATTCAAGCAATGTTTTCTTATCACTTTTTATTGACTACAATTTATTTTGGCATACAAGACTCGATTGGTTTCCCCTCATGGCAGTTCAGACGCCGAGACTAAGAATTATCAGTATGTATGCAATTTATGTAAATATCGTTTATGAAAGGTAATATATAGACACTCACTTACAAATTTGTTTTTATGTTACTTATAGGTTTTTAATTTTCTCCCTGTATCTTCCACAACACTCTCTACTAGACTAATATAAAGCCACCCAAGTGACTACAATATGCATCAAAAGTCCACATCACAACACCAGGGAAGTGTGAGTACTCTCTATCTTTTCTTCCCAACTTTCGAAACTAGGCTTAAAGCCGCCTTCTCTCTCCAGACCCCCAAGGCTCGAGACCTCATTTTCCCAAGCAAGCATATATCTTAGTACTCACACACCATGTGCATCTCAAAAGGCTGACGTAAAATCCCTTCACAACTACTAACTGCAAGCCCCAAGTATCAATGTCCAATCCTACTACACCAGCGAAGAGAAACATTCCAACCCTTCTTCTAGACTTCAACATCACAACTCCAATATCAGACACTATGGCTTACTCAAGATGATCCCATATCTCATTGAGAGTTATACATGACAAAAAAACCACCAACATAGGTTGGTTGATTGAGTTTATCCCCAACCCATAAGGTGTTACTTTGTAGATAATATCCTTCGTAGGTATGGTCTCCCTTGAGATCATCAAATAAATCGGCCCTCTCAGCCCATTGGTGGATAACCTGACAATCACCACCTCACAACATGCAACCAATGCATTATTTATAATCATAATATCAACATCTCATAGAAAGAACCCACAAGCTAACTCTCACATGTCATCATGATAATACAACATCATTGTCATCACCACATGCTCACGCATGTCATCATAAATGATCTTATCATAAATTAATTCCACGAAATTACATCATGCCATCACATCAGGAGATACTATCATAAGAAATATAACCTTAACACATCTTTATCAAAGACATAGACTTTCATCAACAATAACTAAATAAAATCACATAAGATCATATGTAAATACCACATAGCTCTTAAGATAGCATAACATCATGAACATAATAATCATCTCAACACATAACACATACAAAGCAATAAAACATCATGGACATTCTTATCATGATTCACCAACAACATCAAGCCACTTGCTTGCATGATTATATATACAAGGAATACCAACTATCACATCTAATGCAAGAATTATCATCAAAACATCCATCTAGTGCAGGGATGTACTTGGTTAAGTTTGTCATACAAAACTAACTCTACAAAGGATCATTAGTATTATGAATGCCATGTGATCATCTCGATACCAATTGTTTCCTAATTATCATTTCCTATTCTCTCAATAAGAATGTTGACATTTTACGAAATATGTATAGTCACCTTATCAATAAGATAAAGTTTTCCCATATTTTCCTTACCTTGTTAGCCTTCAAATAAGCCCCCATCATCTAGAGTCCCAATCTCTAGTCATGTATTCTTCCCATCCTAGTTTATTTTGGTGAAATTTAGTATTGAGTTATGACTGGCCTTACTATCATGTCATAATTCATCCATATTTAAATTCTTGGTTTTGTATATCTTTTGATCGTTTTTTTTTTCTTTCACAAAATCTGGTGGATTTTTATTCATTAAGAGGTGTGGTCAAGGCCACATAGTACAAAAAGGGAGAACCAAAAAAAAAAAAAAAAAACTGGTTTATCCAACACAACATTCAACCAACTACCTATGTCATAACTCTTATTTCTCCATAGCCTGAGTTTACTACAGTTTTGTACATAATAGATTCTGTAGAAATTACCACTAATACATATAATAAAACAACACATAACTATTCAGTAGGAGTCCTTACAATTGGAACCTCATCTTTAATATATAGATTCATGACCGGGGTATTCAGATCCAAAATCAAAGTCGCTTCCCTCCTGGGTGAGATATTTGTGGCCAATCCTAAACCAAAATTCGTTGGAGATGACCAAAGTTGAATCTCCTCCATTTGCAAACTTAACGTTGACACTTCATCCTGCAACTGACCCACCATTTCACAATGCTGCACCAAGGTATCCATGACAAAAGAGACAGTTGAATTGAGCATATTGACTGAGATTATCAACTTGCATTACTCTACCAACTCATCTTCTTCCATTGACACTTCCTGTTGTTCTTGACTTGTACCATTGTCCATTGCTTCCAACTTGTCAGAACTAAGAAACCTTATCCATTGAAAATGACACCAAAGGCCACAGACTGCACCCTCGAACAAAATCCAAAAACCTTCCCAATAAACTAACCGAACAACAATCCCAACGGGTTTGGGAGGAAACACTGATAGACCAAACTTTGAATTTTCCCAAGCATCTACAAAATTGAGGGATAAATAGTGACAAGAAAATGTCATTCCCATGACGATCCCATCTAATCCTCGATCATCCATAAGCTCCATACTCCCACATTCAGACTAATTTCCATCCCACCAACCGTGCCAAATATTCACCGATCATGAATCACATATCCTCGTTGAACATCCTGAATGATCTGCCACTAAACTCGCACACGAGCACTAGAGAAGGCTGACGAATGCCAAGCAATATTCCTCACTTTCCTATACCTTACAATTGCTTCCACATTCTACCATTATGAGGATATTCCAATCAAGTGACAACTCCCTCAAGTAAATATCAATGGTCCATTTCTGGTGCACCTTTCAGATTCGTTGCATACTGAACCTACAATCCAGACTCCCACTTAGACTCCATACCTTTGGCTGCTGACGAATCTGGTGGAATTTTGGGACAAGATGACCCTGGATCAATATAACAACCATATCCTCACCACATGTTTCTTTGCATGAGACCTCGATGCCCATGATACTCCCGTGGGTCCCAATGAATAACATTAAGTTATACATTAGGGGCTAGAACGATGGCTTTATTGGTCATTTCATTAGCTTGGGTGTTTTTTTCTCTAAGAACATGAACACAATTGGAAAAAATGAGGTTTAAGTTGAGTTTGATGCGACCAATGATGACCTTCAATCCTACATCCTTGGGATCTGAGCATGCCACAACGTATCTTATTGTATTTTTTGAATATCCAACAATGTTTAGTTGGGAGATTTGATAATTTTTAATGATCTCAATCCCTTGAAAAATCACATATGCCTCAACTTTATTATTCGTAGAGATCCCAACATTTCAATAGAATTCAACTTCTCTGTTTCCTCTGGGGCCAAAAATCACCCCCCCCCCCTCCCCCACTCTTGCATCCCTGGGATTTCATTTAGAAGTACCATCCAAACATAGAGTGTAGCACAGTTGGGATTCCAACCAACAATGAAACTTAGAAGGTGAAATTCAAAGCTACCATAATGATCTTTGAGTAAGCTTGTTGCTAACAAAGAAATTCAGGTTTAATTTATTCATTTAAAGCTACTCGTATGGATCAAAACATTGCAAATCCTCTACTCTAATCCTCTTGGAATTAAAGTATTCAAACATATGGCCTAGGGAGATGGAGGCTATTGATTGAGGACTAGAATTCAGATTCTTGAAAATGGCCCTGTTTCTTGCTAACCACAATTTCCAACAGACATGCTCCAGAGACACCATCCATGCTCTTTTGAAAAGAGGTTTGGACCTAAATGTTCCATGATAGTATGATCCCCATTTTCCCAAAAGAGGTTTGATTGAGGAGGGTCATGAGAATCAATGAATTACTTCTAAATATACAAGCTGCTAGACCTTTTTGGCAAAATCACACTCCAAGAATAAATGCAAGATAGTTCTAGAGTTT
Source organism: Picea engelmannii (assembly GCA_009831015.1). NCBI lineage: Eukaryota > Viridiplantae > Streptophyta > Pinopsida > Pinales > Pinaceae > Picea > Picea engelmannii. The sequence goes on from ML794018.1 coordinate 34,436, forward strand.
TACTGACACAAGGCACCAACATAATGGATCAAAGAAACCTATTTTGCAAAAATTCTCCCTAAAGAGAATTTTCCTATGAGCCAAGGTCCAACAAAAAATGTTAATCTTTGAAATCCCATCATTGTGCCAAATATTTAGCCAAACATTCAATTTCTTAGGAATATTACCTTGTTGAAGAAGTGCAACATATCTTCCCTTGACCGTGTACCCAACTGCTCCCCAACCTTTGCTATCCCGACTTGCAATTGAATTGGAGTTGCTCCTTAAAGTTTTAATAAAGATTGATCAACCAAATCCTTGAGGTGGGGAGTAACTTTCCCTAAGGCCTAGCCCAACCACGTACCATCTGAATCCCAACAAGAAATATCAAACAATGAATTCTTGTTAGATTTCTCAAACCAAAATATAAGAGGATAAAAAGAATGATCCTGAATTAGAGGAGGATTTCCCGATGTTGGATAGGCAGTTTTGGAATACAATTTTGGGAAATATCCTAAGTACATAAGAAGTGCATAGAAGAGGTGCGCAAAGGAGAAGAATAAAGACAAGGAAGTGCGCAAATGAGATGCATCCAGAAGGATAGGGCACAATAAGCAGAATAAAATGGAGAAAAATGCAAAAAGAAGAATAAAGTAGAAGAAAGCAAGAGAAGAAAGTGGGCGAAAAGGAAGGATGACAACTCGACAAGCTAAATATGGAAGGATGCGCAAAATCATGAAGAACAAGTAGTCAAAGTGCAAAAGCAACATGCATACAGAAAAGAAGAAGATAGCAACCGAACATCCAACCAACTGACTTAGCCATGCAATGTAATGGGTTTTTGGGATGAACCAAGTAGGGTTTTAATGCCTAGATTGTATGTATAAATATGTAATGGGTTGGGAGATTAGGGGTTCTCTATGTTGTTGGTTCATCTTAGCATATGGTTGGTTCCTTGTTGTTGTGGGTTCTGGTCCGTTATAATTATTTGTTTTTAGTCTGTAAAAGAGAGGAATCAATGTCTTAATGTAAGGGATGATGCAAAGAGAGAGGCTTGCACTGCAGAGCAACTAGGCTAGTAGAAGAGAAAGATAAACATAATACATCTTTGTAAGCATAGTGTGCAAGCCTGAAGCACTTAACAAAAGCATAATAAAGAAGCCCACCATTGTGGACGTAGCCCAGAGTTGGGTGAACCACATTAAATCTTGTGTCGTATGTTTTTTATGTGATTGCTTAGGAATTCTATCTGGATGCATAGTAGGTTAGACTTGTCTTATGTTCAATCATGGCACAATAATCATGACTGTGGAAGCAATGAGTTTATGCAGTAATATGGAATATATTGATAATATGAATATGAATCGCTAAGTAAGTTAATACAAAACAAGGACATAATTACGCGCACATAACTAATAAGGAAGAATGAACAAAATGATTGCCTCCCATCCCCTCACTACTGCAAAAACCTGGTTCTCACTGTCCCAATAGATACGCCGGGTGATATTTCTTCTGTACAAGCGGGTGATGTCGAAATGGTCGGTGTATGGTGGGTTTTGTTGGTCGTAGATAAATCGAACCTAGGGTTTTACAAACCATGCACGATACCAACAAATGGTTCTGTTACCGGGACCCTAAATTTACAATTAAGGGGATGTTTTGTGTCAAACAATTGGCTTAGGTTGATGGATAGTTGGTATCGATTATTTGTTTTCATTGATGTCAACTATTGGAGAGTGATATTGTAGATTGATGTCAACCCTTAGTGATTGATGTCAACCCTTGGAGAAAGTCCGGTAGCGAATTCTGGTAGCACAACGTTTGGGTAATGGACCCAAGTTTATTTGATGTAAAGATGACTCATTATTGTCTAGTCATGCTTGATAATAAGTACAAATGGATGAAATCCAAAGTGGTCCCCTTATGGTGAAATCCCTCACGGGAAGACACTTTGCGGATTGAGTTATCCTAGAAGTATGGTTAGAGAACCCATGCTTATTTGTGGAATAATGAGATGAAGGTCACTGAATTTGTCAGTGAAACTATCCTAGAT
>ML794018.1:43131-66378 GCA_009831015.1 Picea engelmannii
CTCGACAAGAGAATAAAAACCCTCGGATGAGTGACAAGAAATGGATGGAAAGGTATGTGTACACAGATCTGGATGAAATTTTCTTTGGTGAATTTCCAATTATTCTAACGGAGTGGCTAGAAAGATTAGTGGAGAATACTGGAAGGTACATAGCAGTTGATTTATGGTTGGATAGAATATTAAGAGGATATATTACATAGTTTTTCATACATTGTATCCAATCATACAATGTTGCAGAAAGAGACTTTTTCAAGGGTCCACGCGGGAGGTTCATGAAATCACCGGGTATGTGGATACAAATATTGTTGTGTGACAAGTGCATGATGATAATAGAATCTGACTGCTAAGGGGGTTTGTGCACATAGGGGAACAAAGGGATGACAAGAGGATAGTCTAAGAACATGAGAGAGTGAAGGAAGTGATGAAAAAGGAAGAGAGGGATTGAGGATACAAGAAGAGGGTATACCAGAGGAAGAATATGAGTTTGGAGTATTGCATGGAGGAAGGACGTACAAGAGGAAAACGATTGGGGTTGAGAAAGGAGAGGCATGCAGTGAGCCAGAGGGAAGAGAACCTTGCGCAATATTCTGAATCATGGAGATACCATATATATGAGGAGAAGAAGAGGATTTTTAGTCCAGTCCAGTAATGGAAGAACCATCGAGTCCTACTCAGACATGGTCTTGTGTCGAATCCACGACCCCATGTGCGTCACCACAATTGGAGATAACAACCAAAGACTTGTTGAAAGAAATTATAGTTAGCCAGGTAGGAAAAAGTAGTAACAATCAAAGCAGTGGGAATAGTGTGCAGACTCAAAGTCAAAATCAGAGTCAACCAACATCACCAAGTGGAGGGAATACACAAAGAAACATGACAGAGGTAGACAACACCCTTAGACTACCTAAGTTCCAGGGAGTTGGGTCAGAGGATCCATAACAACATTTGATTGTCTGTGAGACAATTTGGGCCACAGAGAATGTCCAAGACGAGGCTTTGAATATTGCGTAGTTAGCAACAACATTTAGAGGTCATGTGTTAGTATGGTAAATGAAGCTGCATAGTACCACACCTACATGGCAGGCCAAGACTTTGGTAGAAATAAGGCAAGCGTTGATGAAGGAATTCAAGAAGTTGAATTCAGAGCCGTAGTACATAACATAACTGAAAGAGATTAAACAGGTACAAATTGAGTCAGTATGGGACTTCAATCAAAATTTCAAGGATCTAATGGGTAGACTGAATTTCCAGATGCCCAATAAACAACATCAAGAATGGTTTATTGCAGGACTTCTACCACACATTTGCAGGCCATTATTTCAACAGAAGGTTGCATCTCAACTCGAGGCGTTGGAAATTGAAATGAAATTGGAATCATCCCGGTATGAGACAATGGAGGAATGGCGCAAGTTCAGACGCAGTTGGTTGCATTGACGATTCCACTGACAGAACTTACAAAAGGGAAGGAGAAACACAAGCAAGTCTAGTATACCAAATGTAGGACTAAAGGCCATCACAAGGATGAATGCCCAACATTCGTGCAATATTTGGCGACAGGAGCATCGAACCCATTACCAGGAGGAGGATATTGCGAGGAATGTAAGAAATGGGGCATCACCCAACTGAGTGTCCATTACTATAGAAGTATCAGAGTACCCCAATGAACTTGTTTTGCAATTTTTTCAAGTCAGTGGGACATGAAGAGAAGGATTGTCACACATTCGATTTAATGAGGGAGTGCACATCAAATATGTATAGGATTTAGGAGGAGAATGATGTAGCAGAAGGGGGTCGTCTGCAATATAATACTCAAAGAGGCTTCAATCCAGGGAACAAAGGAAAATTTGGTAGAATTCGAGGCAGAGGAAATTTTGGTCGAGGAGGAAGAGGACTGATAATATGTTATAACTGTAATCAACCCTGACACTTGGCTCGCGACTATTTGAATCCATGTACAACATGCATATACTACAAAGCACTGGATCATTGGACAGAAGATTGTCACCAACTAGTTTTGAAATGGTAGGCCAGAGGAAACCAAAACGTGAATCCAAACCAAAATGTACATAAAATATCATCCAAAAGACGCAACGAAGGACCAAGAGAAGTAGTTGTTACAGGGGAGGAGCTAGAACAGGAGCTAACACGATGAGTGAAAGAAAGCAGACATAGCAGTGGGTAAGAAAGTCATCAGCACCTATGTCGACCTTCAATCCTTAGCAAGAAAAGGAGACATATCATAGATCAAGAAAAGAAGTACTCGGATTGGATTGGGGAGAGTCAACGTCAACTGTGCCTCGTGTAGAAGATTGTGTTGTGCCAGAGAAACCGACTGCAAAGGCAAGCACGCTAACATAATTTCTGAGAAGTTGTGTAGAGATAATGAAATATGAAACTTTGTTGAGTACATTATTTGACATGATTGATCACTGTACATGAGGAAGGGAAATTCCCATTGCACAAAGGATGGTAAACCAGATATTGCACATGAAGAAGACAAACAAAGAATTCAGATTTAATGCACAAATTGGGGAGTATGATGTGGATAATGTTATCTTGGATTTGGGGTCCGACGTGAATGTTTTACCTAAGCAAACATGGGAGTTTATGAGAAAACCCAAGTTAGTATGGTCTCATGTTTAGCTAAGGCTTGTGAATCAACACAAAATAGTATCGATTGGTCATCTGGCAGGAGTACTAGTGAACATAGATGGGGTGTGTGGCATGACATACTTTGAGGTTATTGAGAATGTGTATGACAGTCAACCATATCCTGCACTGATGGGACTGGAATGTGATTTTTATAACTAGGCTATCATCAACTTGAAGAGGAGGTAGATGATATTTGAAGTTGGATATTTGAAAGTTACTACACCCTTGGACCCATCAGAAGGAAAGAGATACATAGAGCTAGCTAGAGGGAATGAGATTGACAACCTATATAACATGACTACGAGGATGGAGGATTATGTCAACCCAGCTTCGGATGGTGGGCTAAGTTGGTGAAGTATCAGTTTGTGTGCATTAGATTATGAAGAAGGTCTAGAGCACTAGCAACTTAGAATGCATGAAGTCTCCACTAGACGATGTGCATGCATAACCCGATCCCTGAGTTGTATTAGAACAGAACTATGTGATCCACCCAAGTATGATGGATTAACTGATATAAGCATGTTTGTAAAAGTATTTAAGTTGCAAGTACCCAAACAACAAAGGTTGTTAGCACTAGATGTTGTCCTAAAAGCGACTTCAGCCAGATGGTGGGTTGCACACAGAGAGGGAATAAAAGTCTGGTCAAAATGCAACAAACTAATGCAAGTAAGGTTTGGCAATGAGGAATAAGATATTACGCAGAAGTATACATGAGAGAGTGATCTAGTAGGTCATGTTGAACAATGCAGGGCTCTATGGAGTTCAGTACCAGAAACATAATCGACGCACACATTTATACACAAATTGGGCACAAATCCAAAGAAATGGTATTTGGAATTGGAAATGCGTAGGGACACACTCTGTTGAGTACATGAATTATGAAAGACAATATCACAATATTTTATGTGCTCGTTTAACCATAGACAATATCACAATATTGTCACCCAACCATAGGCACGCAGCCATGCCCTAGCACCATAACCTTTGCTAGATAGAATGACTCCGGAAGCAATACTAGAACCAACAGATAACCAAGAGAGCGCATCTTTCTCCAAAGATAACACACCCGATAGAAAGTCCCATAACCACAAAACAAGAACAATAATCAATTGCAGCAGTTGTAGTTTCACTTACAAAGAATACCACCAAGAGGTACTAGAAGGTAAGGTACATATGTTAGGCTAGATAACGCTAGAGAGAGAGACAAAGAATCACTCCAGAAGATCCACCTTCCATTATTATAGCTACAACTCCAAACTTGTGCTATACTTGAGAGAGTGAGTGAAGTGAGTGAGTACAAATGAGCTCAAGCACCTCCTATTTATAGTGCTCCTTCTCACATGTTTAGGCCGACTTCTCTTTCTGGAGGGTCATACTTTAATATTATTTATTCTACTAAGCCGACTTGTCTTGTAGGGTTTTTGCACATTTGTTTAGGGTTTCTCTTGCTTCCAGAATATTCTATTCTAGCTAAAGGTTACACATGGAGGTTAATACCTCCCGCAACTACCATAATATCAACACTCCCTCCTAGCTAGGGAGGTATTAACTATAATGGTCTCAAACACATCCATCCACTTCACATGGTATGAGAAAGGCTCACATAGTCTTGCAGACCATTCTACAAGTAGCATCATCATATCCACACATGTTATCTCATGATCAGGCAAATCAAGTCGTGAGCATCATCATCACTATCAGTATCATTGGATAGCATCATGACATCAAAATATATCATCGTCTGCATCATCTCTAAAGGCCATACTCCATCTGAGTGATCAAACATGATGTTGAATAAGTCATGTGCTAGACTCAGCGCACTCAACAGAGTGTCACGCATAAGTGCACTTAGAGAATCTATGACTGTCCATGAGCTATTGGAGTGCTACAATGTAGCTAAGGAAGAGCACGAGGAAGAGGATCCAAGAAATGTACAAGTACTTGAAACAAAAGGAGAACGAGCAGTGGAAGGGCTAGAGCTTGAATATGCTACATACACATAGCCTATAAATACGTGGAAGGTAAACAATGGGATGATAGAGAATCCCAAGTTTGTGCAAATAGGATATTATTGGAGTGATGAGATGGTTGAGAAGATTGCAGTCTTACTGCGAGAATATCAGGATTTGTTCCCAACGACATTTTTAGAGATGAAGGTAATCACTGGGGACTTAGGTGAGATGAAAATTCCACTGAAACCAGGTGCTAAGCGAATGCAACAATGGCCTTACAAGTTAAATCTAAAGTACAAGGAGAAGGCAAAGGATAAAATAAACAAGATGCTAGACACAAGAATAATTGAACTGGTAGAAGAATCTGAGTGGATCAATCCAATGGTAGTGCAGTACAAGAAGACAGAAGAAAACAAGATCTGCATGGATCTATGGAAGCTGAATGATGCATGTTTACATGACTCATTCCCAACACCATTCACAGATGAGGTACTGGAGAATGTAGGAGGCCAAGAAACTTATTCTTTCATAGATGGATTCTCGAGGTACCATCAAATAAAAATTGTGCAGGAGGATCAACACAAGACCAATTTTGTGACAAAGTGGGGAAGTTATCAATATACAATAATGCCCTTTGGACTGAAGAATGGCCCTACGGTGTTTTTCTAGAGTAGTGGTTATATCATTCAAAGAGTTTATGCATATGTTCCATTCACACCGAGAAAGAAAATATTGCGCAGAAGTATACAAGAGAGAGTGATCCAATGGGTCATGTTGAACAGTGCAGGGCTCTATGGAGTTCAGTACCAGAAATAGAATGGAATCACAAATTTATACACACATTGGGCACAATTCCAAAGAACTGGTATTTGGAATTGGAAATGCGCAGGGAGACACTCTGTTGAGTGCATGACTTATGCAAGAAAATATCACAATATTCGATGTGCTTATTTAACCATAGACAATATCACAATATTGTCACCCAACCATAGGAACGCAACCACCCTCGAGCACCATAACCTTTTCTAGATAGAATGATTCCGGAAGCAGTACTAGAACCAACAGATAACCAAGAGAGCACATCTTTCTCCAAAGATAACGCACTAGACATAAATTCCCAAAACTACAGAACAAGAAATATACTCAACTGCAACAGTTGTATTTTCACTTACAAAGAATACCACCAAGAATATCATAATACCACCCCGAATGTCACCAAGAATACCACCAAGATATACTAGAAGGTAAGGCACATATCTTAGGCTAGATAGTGCTAGAGAGAGAGACCAAGAATCACCCCAGAATATCCACCTTCCATTCTTGCAGCTGCAGCTCCAAACTTGTGCTATACTTGAGAGAGTGAGTGAAGTGAGTGAGTACAAATGAGCTCAAGCACCTCCTATTTATAGTGCTTCGTGTTACCTGTCTAGGATAACTTCTCTTTTTGGAGGGTAATACTTTAATATTATTTATTCTACCGAGCCGACTAGTCTTCTAGGGTTTTTACACATCTTTTTAGGGTTTCTCTTGCTTTATGAATATTCTATTCTAGCCAAAGGTTACACATGGAGGTTAATACCTCCCGCAACTACCATAATATCAACACTCCCTCCTAGCTAGGGAGGTATTATCTATAATGGTCTCAAATACATCCATCCATTTCACATGGTATGGGAAAGGCTCACATAGTCTTGTCGGTCATTCTACAAGTAGCATCATCATATGCACACAAATTATCTCATGATCATGCAGATCAAGTGATGAGCATCATCATCACTGTCAATATCATTTGATAGCATCATGGCATCAAAATATATCATCGTCTACATAATCTCTTGAGGCAATACTCCATTTGAGTAATCGGGCATGATGATAAATAATTCATGTGCTAGACTCAGTGCACTCAACAGAGTGTCTCACATAAGTGTGCATAGAGCATCTATGACTATCCATGAGCTATTGGATTGCTACAATGTAGCTAAGGAAAAGCACAAGGAAGAGGATCCCAAAAATGTACAAGTACCAAAGACAAAAGGAGAACGAACAGTAGAAGGGATAGAGATTGAATCTGCCACATACACACAACCTATAAATACACGAAAGGCAAATATTTGGACGATAAAGAATCCAAAGTTTGCGTAGATAGGAGATTATTGGAGTGATGAGAGAATTGAGAAGATTTCATACTTAGTGTGAGAATATCAAGATCTGTTACCAATGGAATTTTCAGAGATGAAGGGAATCGTTGGGGACTTAGGTGAGATGAAAATTCCATTGAAACCAGGTGTTAAGCCAGTGCAACAACGACCTTATAGGTTAAATCTAAAGTACAATGAGAAGGTGAAGGATGAAATATATAGGATGCTAGACGCAGAAATAATTGAACCAACAGAAGAATCTGAGTGGATCAGTCCAATGGTAGTGGAGTACAAGAAGACAGGGGGAATCAAGATCTGTGTGGATATGAGGAAGTTGAATGACGCGTGTTTACATGACTCATTCCCAACACCATTCACAGAGGAGGTATTGGAGAACGTAGGAGGCCATGAAACTTATTCTTTCATAGATGGATTCTCGGGGTACCATCAGATAAAAATTGCGCAGGAGGATCGACACAAGACCACTTTTGCGACAGAATGGGGAAGTTATCAACATACAATAATACCCCTTGGACTGATTCCAGAGTAATGGTTGTAGCGTTCAAATAGTTTATCCATAAGTTCCTTGAAGTGTACCTAGATGATTGGACTATGTTCATTCTATTGAAGGATCATATATAAGTCCTTAGGCTAATGTTGGATCAATGTAGACAGTGTCAGATTTCACTGAACTTGAAGAAGTGTATTTTTTGCACACTGTTTGGAATTTTGTTGGGACATGTAGCGTGCAAACAATGATTATTAGTAGATCCAACCAACATTGCAGTAATTATGGAGTTAGAATTTCCTACATCAGTCAGGCAGTTGAGGGAAACTTTGGGTCATACAAGATATTACAATTTTTTTATCAAGGGCTACGTGCAGATCACATCACTGATGGAAAAGTTACTGAAGAAGGAAGCAAAGTTTCAATGGAATGAGGATTGTTAGAAGGGATTATACACCTTAAAGAAGAAACTTGTAACCGTGTCGATTATGATATTTCCGGATTGGAACAAAGAGTTCCATGTACACGCAGATGCATTATCCATAGCGTTGGGCGCAGTACTATCCCAACCAGTGGAGGGAGACATAGATCATCCAATTTCTTTTGCATGTAGGAAGATGTCTATAATAGAGAATACTTATACTACCAAGGAACAAGAAGGATTGGAAATGGTCTATGCACTAGAAAAGTTCAGAAACTATCTATTGGGGTCTCACTTTAAGATGTATACAAACCATTTCGCATTAAAATACTTAGTCAACAAGCCAGTGTTGGGGGCGAGAATATGCAAATGACTATAATTATTTCAGGAATATGATTTTGAGGTTGTGGTGAAATCAGGGAAGTTGAATGCATGACCATATCATCTATCACACATATTGTGAGGAGAAGATGCAGGTAACTTAGATGACAACTTCCTAGATGCACAACTATTTGCAGGAAAGATGGTGGATGGTTACTTCTCGGACATCGTGCAGTTTCTAAGTACAAGTATGGCTCCATCAAACATGACAATGGTGTAGAAGAAACAACTAGTAGTGAAAGTAGCAGATTATCAGTTGATTGCAGGGAATTTATACAAGTTGGGTGTAGATGGAGTATTAAGACATCGTGTGCTGGAACACGAGAGACCGATGATACTTGAAGAAGCACATGATGGGATTACAGGAGATCATTATGTAGGGAGAGCAACTTCATAGCAGATTTTGTGCACAGGTTTTTTGTGGCCTACACTCCACAAAGATGCGAAGGAATACTATCAGTCATGTGATGTATGTCAAAGAGTGGGAAAGCCATCTAGGAGGGATGAAATGCCTTTGAATCCACAAGTTACACTGCAATCATTTGATAAATGGGCCATAGACTTTGTGGGGCCAATCAACCCACAAACAAGAATATGAGGGGAAAGGTACATAATCATTGTGAATTATTACTTGACAAGATGGGCAGAAGCAACTCCAGTTACATACTGCACTACAAAGACTGTTGCGAGGTTTTTGTTTGAGAATGTAGTCACAAGGTTTAGATGTCTGTACATATTACTCAGGGATCAAGGCACACACTTTCTGAATAATACAATTGTAGCATTGACTAAGGAGTTTCAAATTCGGCATCAAAAGAATACCTCACATCATCCTTGGGCCAATGGAACAATGGAAGCTTTCAATAAGATCTTGGAGAATGCTTTGACAAAAATTTGCAACATAGGGAGAGACGATTGGGACTTAAGAGTTCCTGCAGTGTTATGGGATTACAAGACTAAAAGTAAGAAGCTGACAGGGCTGAATCTTTTCAGGTTGGTCTATGGACAAGAAGCATAATTCCTATGCAGTTTATTCTACCTAGCCCGCACATTGCAACAAACACCGATCTTTCAGACTGTGGTTCAATAGAGGAGAGACTATCACAGTTGGTACAACTTGAAGAAGACCGATTTGTCGCGAGGTTCCATCGACAAGTTCAGAAATCAAGAGAGAAGACTTGGCATGATCGACACATTAAATGGAAAAATTTTCAAGTGGGAGATTTGGTATTACTTTATGACAACAAGTTTATGCAACATCCAGGAAATTTTAGAATACATTGGTTAGGACCCTATGTAATTCAACATGTTACAGAGATAGGTGTTGCGGAGTTGGAAACCCTGAGTGGAGAAGTCCTCAGAGGAATGGTGAATGGAAATCAGCTGAAACTCTACAGAGATGACCGACACTTTGCGCAATAATCTGGGTTGCACCAGAACACATTTATCATAGTAGTTGTACCATAGTAGGAAGGGAAAAAGAAAAACAAATAAAAAAAGTAGAAAAAGGAAGAAAATAAAATAAAAAGTAGATATAGAAAAAAGAAAAAGAGTGTCAGAGTACCAAGGCATCGAAAAATTGCACAGAAGGAATGGTTATCACACATTAGAATAGAACTACGCTAATTTATAAGACAATACACAAAATAGACAGACTGCGAAACACACAGATGCAATGGTAAGAACCGTTGCATAGTTTGGAAATGACAAGACTGTTAAAATTATTCAAGCACATAAACGATGGCTATGAAGTGAGAGTGACAGATCATAAAGGCATCGTATAATATTAAACAGTAAAATCCGTCGGAAATCACGATAGATTGGTAGTACCAGGGAAAAATCACACAATGGATTTGGTAATAAAGAAGCATTTATTTAACAACTCATCAACCATGGTGGCGTATTGGACAAGGTAGTTCAAAGGCAAAAAAACAGTAGAAGTTCGTTAAGTGTAAGTCATTTTTGGATGCAAGCGAGAACAAAATAGAGTGAACCAGAGTGAGTTCGAGAGAACCGGAGCTGAGCTACAACTACCAAAGAACAAATGCAGAGCTAGTCCAAGAATCCATCACAAAAGACGAATGGCCCCACCCAAAGTTGGAGCACCATCTGGAGTAGTGTGAAAATAAGCAAAATGACTAGTAGAGACACTAGAGGTCGAGGAAGTAGTTGGAGCTTTGACTTCGGTGTCACATGCGAGTTTCCACATATATTACCTACCACTGAGGATGGATAATGCGCCACCGATACATGTACCCGCCAATGGGAAGTACATGTTTGGATAAACACTAGTTCTGCCTGGGGTAAGCCTTGAAGGAGAGATGCTCAGAAATATTTTAGGTCTTAAATTCACGAATCATGACATCATCGATGAACAAAAATTCTCAGAGTTGGCCAGGAAACATATTTTCTCACAAGGAGCATACCAGGTACATGAGAAATCCTGCTGGAGACATAGGAGTGTGTGACGGGGTTAGATAAGGAAGGTATATTGAACTTGTTGGAGATTCCACATTTTGGGAAAAGTTTGGAGATAATTGCATGTGTGAAGATTGCATGTGTCCCCCCATGAACTTGCTCAATTGTGTCCATGGGGGGACAATATGGCTTGATCCCCCAGTGTCAATTGACACTGCATTGTTTGCATGTATTACATGACTTCCAAAAGCTGACGAGGATCTGAACCGTTTATTCAACAAGGCAGGATAGCAAGCCCTCTCTGAGGCAATGAAAGACAAGTTCCAAACATTCAGAGGAAAGAGGCGGTTGGATGTGAAAAACATCAATGATGACAATGTTAGATTTGCGATGAAAGTATTGACTTGCAAGATGCTATGCAAGTGTCACAAAGATGAAGTACCAGTTGCAACTATTCCAGCTGCAGAGAAATGTGTTGGGGGGGTTCAAATGAAATGGGCCACCTTCTCGGTGAATCGGTTTTTACAGGACTGTATTAAGGCTCAGGAAAAGGGCACGAAATTCCATTATGCATGGATGTTGATCTTGATTGCACTGATAGGGTTGTAGGAACTGGGTTACTATCAGTGCATGGGCACATCTAGCAAGGGAAATTTGGTCGAGAGGTATGCCAACTTATGGAATACGATGAACAAGAGAAGACAACATGACACCAATGTTGTATTCTTTGTATACTTTGATACTATTATGTATCAAGTTGCACACACACCGTGCATATCAACAGAGATGGTAGCAACATATAAGGATATCATGTGGTTTAAAGCAGGCCAACACCACATGTTTGTGCAGGCCAAGAAGGACCCATCACGCCAATGGTTTACAACCAATTACAGGTTGACGACATAGGACGCGTGTTTGATAGTGAATGACTAGGAAGAAGGCTGGAAAAGCTTGGCAAAGAAAACATGATAAACATAAGAGGATGAAGAGCAAGATAAAAGTGATGAGGAACCAGATGATGAGTAGGGAAATGATTAGACTAATGGAACATGTGATATGCCTGGCCCATCCTGAAAGAATCTCAACAACCAGGAGTCAAACAAAAGGACAAGGGAAAATAACCAGCAGGAGGGGCACGAAAAAAGACTAAAACGCATAAAGAAGCCCCAGTGTATACCTTTACGAATGATGATATGGATAAGATCGACTACTAGATACAGGATGCCATGAAAGAAATAATGGAAGAATCCACATGAAAGGAAGTAGAACAATAACAAAGAGTACATGATCAACTTGCAACACTCCAATAGATGTTGGAAGCAACGAGCAGCACCAAAGAGCGTAAGGTTGAGGAAGGACAATCCACAATTATAGGAAAGGAAGCAAAAAGTGCGCATCTAGTCTTTACCTAGTTAACAGTTGGGCACATGATACTACAACTTGAGACAGATGCACTGGAATTTCCAACGACTGAATTGCAACAACAAGTAAATACACTACTACATCTGAACCTAGTTGTATCGAGGCTATCGATGCAAAAACTACAATACTTACAGGTAGGCCTATTGCAAGAAATTCAAAATAGAGGAGAGCAAGCACATCAAGAGATCACAAGAATAATGGATGAAAGGGTTCAATTGCAACAACATGTTGACGGGAGAAATTGACCATCCATCAACTGGAAGAACAAGTCTGGTCCAGGGTTGTCTAAATAACCCAAGCCGTTTGGTGTAACTCGTTCTGACGAGTTTAATGGCTCCGTTAAAGGAATAACTAAACCAATGCTAACAGCTATACGTTATATATGTACATATGCTCTAATATAACTATTGTAGGTGTATTTAAGCAAAAAATATACAAATCTCACTTATGTACATCATTTACAAATTGCAAGTTTTAATCGAAACTTATGAAATCGATGTTAAAATAATTTATTTTAAGAAGTAGATAAAGAAAACACATTTAAATCTTTATGTTTTCTTTTATAAATCTAACTATTCTTGAATTGAATAAACTACGGAACGCGGACGTGCAGGTAGTCAAAAGCTGAACCAAACATTCTGGTTTCATTAATATGTAAATGACTGAATTTGAGAAACAGAAAGGAGCTAACCTGTTGTTAGTTAGTGAGATGTATCCAAGCGTCTGTATGAGTGAAGAACATCCAACTTCCACGCCCAAGAGAAAAATATGCAATAGACTTTATGACTATTCTAAATAAATTTAAAACATGTATTGGAAGTTAAGGTTTAATGACAGAGGAGGAAACACAAATTGAACCATGTGATCTTATAATTGCACATAATTACAACAAGATAAATCTAAGTGTAACTTATTGCATTTCATCATTCAACTAAAATTCAAAGATAAATCCTATCATTCGAATTGGAGATATGATCATAGTATTTATATCTGGAGCACCAAATTATAGACGATATTTATAACATAAGTATCCCAAACATAATAGATCATTAAGTCTAAAGCTATGAGACCTAGTAATCTATCAGGATTAACAAAACATAAATGAAAACATCATTTACAAAAGGCTAAAGCCAAAATGCATATATGTTGTTTCATTGTGTCTTGGAATCACTCGTCCATCTTCTACCCCTTGCCAAGATGTTTTCCTTTACAAAATATAGAGTATTTAAAGAGTTTGTGAAATCTAAACTTCCTATCTTCTAATATAGGTACAGATCTCAAAATATCTAAACATTACAAATATAGAGGGCCTAGAGCCACTCATGATAAAATTATATCTTCAAAATTTATGAAAGTTTTCTCCTATTTACAAAATAAACAAAAGGAGATAGCTAATCAACTAAGTCGAGCATGTTCCATCCCATAAGATCATCATCAGATACACCCTCTCCTGAAAAAATGAAATGGGAGCAAGTTAAATATTTTATTAACTAACAATTTCTAAATTTTATATGAAAAATGACTTGGCTACTGAATCTCTCGATTTTGTAGCCAGTCTTATTATTGGTAACAAAAATCCAAATTGATCCCATTTGATTAGAAAAACAACAAAGAAAGCATGACTGTAACAAAAATCAATCTTACCATTTAATTAATAACAAAATATGGATCATGATATCTCAGAATTTATCACGACCTTTACACTGTCAGGAATTTTAATAAAAATATTGCCTGTCCTTTTTAGAAGCTTCGCTTGTCTTTGTGCATTTGCCTTGAGTTCACGGTTTTCATTTGCCAACAATTCATTGTGAGTTGTGAGATCCTTGCTTGGAGAATGGGGATATTTGTATAGTATTGCCCTATCCAATGCAAGCAGACTTTGCAATGCACTATAGGGGCGATTTGTTGAGGAATCGTATAATTGGGTGCCAAAACATCAACGTTGCTCGTTGTCGGCCTTTGACTGAGCTTAATACCAATAAACCCCTTGCTATCTTTTAGACGCGGTGGGAGATTATTAACATAATCGAATGGTTGATTAGGATCTAGTTTGGGACAAATCAGATCTTCCTTTGCTAGAAACCTTTCAATCTCGGAGTCTGAATCCTCATGGATCTTGATTGAATCGATCGAGCTCACATGAGGCTTGGATCTATTACGCAGACTCCTTGAAATGAGTCGACCAACCCTCTTATTACGAAACCCTAACATTGCTTGATTTTTTTTTTTACTATTTGTGAGGGTTTTTACTGTCGGATTTTACAGTAGGGTTAGGGCAGACAATCAGTTCACGCACAGGAGTTTCTATAAACTCAACACTAATACCCTATTGCCCACATAAAATTTGATCGGGCAATGCCCCTTCAAGAGGATTTTCCTCCAAAAATTCTGGCTTGCCACACTTGAGAAATCAAGATGGTTTTCTATCATAGGCTTATCCATCACAGGGGTTTCTTCAAGAAATGTTGTAACAAAATTATTTTGAGCTAAGAACCCGTCCCAATCATCACCCAGGGTTTTCAAACGATGAACCAACAACATTTTAATTAAACCATGGTGAAAGAGGCTAGATTCGAGGCTCTACTTCTTGTATCTCTTCGACATTTTGTACAGACTCCCTAGAAAGTAAAACTACACGTTTAAATGGAAGCCAATAAAATGCATGAGCAATCGCACATGGTAAAGGAAAACCAGGCCACAACGGCCTTCACAAGTAATAAATTGTTTTAAAATTTTTAATAGACCGTGCCATCTAACCTTTAGCAGGGAGATCGGAATACCTTTGTCACAACAGTCAATCTTTCTAGAGGTAATGAAAAGACTCTAGGGTACTTCATCAAATTTCAAATTCTTGAACCACTTCTGACCAGTGAGAGGGAGCCCTGTTGCTTCACTCAAAAAATATTCGGTGACCTCCAACTGAATATCACCAACCTTTGCTCTGTATCCATCAAACGTCAGGGTGAATTCTTTGGCCACTTGCAGGTTATACCCTTGGAACTTCTTAATAAACATATCCCAACCCTGGCTTTTCAGATCCTCACTCGCATCATCATGAAGCAACAAAGCTTGAGGGCCATTCAGTACTACTCGAATGACATGGGACATTATGGGTTCGAACTGACTGTAACAAGGGTGATTCAAATTAACTGTGGGTTCAGATGGTAGTGGTAAGAGGGATAAGTCTGAGCAGATACCATGAAAATAAAATAAGCTGAGAACTTGTGTGATCATAGCATATACCTGGAGGTCTCGGTTATGGGGTTTGAACACTCCTGGTAATGAACGCTCTGAGTACATCACACTACACAAACTCTTAACCCGAAATGAGAGGCCTGTCAACTCATTCTGCCAGCCAAAAAAAAGTACAAGATACGGTTCTGGTGTGTTTAATTCCCACGTCATGTAATGGGTATAATCAATTTGCAAAGGTTAGGAATGGGTACGTTTTTACAATCCAAATGCAAATCGATTTTGGTATAATAGTTTATTTACAAAGGATCCAAATAGATAAGCTTATAGTCCAAAAGCAAATCAACATAAGTATTTCATCGATATTTGATAAGCTTCAGAAAAGAAAAATCATTCAAGTAAGAGACATGAGGCAAATGTAAGAACATTGAACCTTTTAAAACCAAACATTTGGATAGGGTTAAAATGCAAAATTAAGTTTTAATGCTTGATTTGTGCTTTTGGTCATGAATCAAGCATGAAAACTCAAGATAAAAATAAAACAAGAATAATCAAACATCCTTTTTCTAACCAAATAATCACCCCCAAATGGTAGTATTTACGGGATGAGGTGTAGGAAGCTACAAGAAGTGTTGTTTGTCGTTCAAAATAGCAAAAAATTGTAGAGCTACCAACAGTGGTGACTTACTGGGGGAAGCAATTATCTCTGCATCACCAACGAGTTCATGTTAGGATTGATTAGAAAGATTCAAGATCAAAGAACAGTCTGAAGGAAAACAAGCATCTCAATCAAATTCCAACAATCATCACACAATCCAGCTTCAGATGTCTTTTTGTTCAAACGAAATCCGATGACAAATTTTAATTACGAGAGCAACGATATTCAAGCCAATGGCTCCGATACTGTTGACAGGGCCACTGCTGCTGCCAGTAGGCGTTCACAGCCTCGACAAGGATGTCAATTAACCCACTCTGACGCCTCTACCCTGTCCAAGAATTTTCAATACAAAATGAAGGGCACTTATGACCAATATCAAAATTTATACCTGATAATTTTCTGGAACCCGACATTGCTTCGCTACCAGCAAGCCTGTTCAGTACCCCGATGAAGTTGTCTTGGCATCATGCATGCATTTACCCACTGCCAACAGACTTGTTCAGTATCTCGGAGGGTTTACAGACACTTCCCACAACTCTCTAGAAATTATTTACAATTTGACATAAATCTAATGATATTCAGAAGAGCGAGGTGATGCTGAAAATTTCAGTTTTCAGAACACTTGATATTTTCCAGCCTTTAATTTTTCGCCTGATAACCTTCATTATGATCTGAAATTAGTTTTCGGATGAAACTAATTTTTTCGAGGACAAGAAGGCATACTTGAGTTCCTTTCTTTAAAAACATGGATAGTGTAAAGAGCTTTAATGATGGTCCTGTTTTCTCATAATTATAAAGTGAAACTAGGAAACTTGCTTCATACATAAAGTTTCTTTAGCTAGTCTGTGTTTCAACAATTCACAGTATTGATGCTTCGAAAAGACCTTGATTGTTGCTTCATAATGATGCATTATGGTTTCCCTTTTTGAACTAAAAGGTGACACAGACATAAGTTTAACCAGAAAAAAAACGAAAATAAGCGAAATGAAAAGAACCAAAATCAGAAAACAAAAGTAAATCAAAACAGAAAAATATGTACAAAAGGTGGATCTGGAATTATGAAGAAAAATACCTTTTGAGAGCTTGTCCATTCACTGGGAAGGTGTCTGGATGTCCCTCCAAACTGTGTAGACGGAAAGAGCTGGAACCTAGTTTTTCAGCGATTACGAAAGGCCCCAATCACAAGTTCTAGAACTTGGTGTGTTCCCCTTTTCCTTCGTGAGGTTTATCCCATTTGAGAACCAAATCTCCTACCTCGAAGTTTCTATCCGAAGAAGAGTTTGAATCAAACCAACTTTTCACAATCTGTTGATGTTGATCCAGCCTCTCCTTTGCTTGTGTTCTTACTTCTTCTAGTTTCAACAAGGCATTAATTCAACTTTCAAGAGGAGGGCATTCCTCTTCTTGAACTTTCTGCAATAATTGCAGAGAGGGAAGCATAACATGAGGAGGGGGGATGCTTCTCTTCCATAGACAATAAAGAAAGGGGAGTTACCAATAGAGGTTTTTGGTGTCACCCTATCATCCCAGAGTGCATTAAAAAGCGCATTGTGCCAATTTTTGTGGTTTTCAGAAACTGTCATCTTGATGATTTTTATCAAATTTTTATTCGTTGATTCTGTTGGGCCATTTCCTTGGGGGTAATAGTTGGCAGAATACTTCAGTTTGATCCCTTTCTCTAAAGAAAAAACACTCATATCGAGGGATGAAAAGTAAGAAGCATTATCAAAGACCAAACATTCGAGAATGTCGAATCTAGTAATGATATTTGTGTCAAGGACAAATATTACCTAATTAGTGTTTACTACTTTCAGCGGTGCAGCCTCGGACCATCTGGTAAAATAATCCGTTGTTGTAATGATGTATTTATGCTGCTGTGAAGAAGTGGGGTTAATTGGCCCTATGATGTCAAGACCCCATTGCTGAAAAGGTGAATCCACCGAAACAAGCTGCAAATGAAATGTTGCCTTTTTTACTCGTCTAACAGCCTTTTGGCAAATTATGCATTTACGACATAATGTATGGATATCTTTGAACAACGTGGGCCAATAGTACCCAACTCTTAATACTTTGTGAGCGATGGTGTCTCCACCGAAGTTCCCACCAGCTTCACCTGCATGAAGTTCAGATAATACTTTCTTTGCTTTGTCTCTTTCCAAACAACGCATGAGAACACTACCAAAATTCTTTCAGAATAATACGTTGTTTATCAACTGAAAAGGTGCAAATTTTAGTCTTAATGCTCTTCTCCTTTTTGGGTCAAGATGGTGAGGAGCAGAACCGTATGTTAAATAAGACTTAATATCATCAAACCAAGAATTAGCAACAACTTGTGAACAATTGGTTTGTCTTCTGTCATGCTCGTTTACAATTAAGGAATTGATTTGACTTTCTTGTTCTTTAACTGAATCAACAACTAGATTACATAGTCCCTAACCTCTAACAATGTGTGCAGGAGTTATTTCAAGGTAATATTCTTGTAACGATGTCATCCAGTTTGCCCATTTTTCACCCAATTCCTTTTGTACTAAAAAATTCCTGACAGTAGGATAAGGAACAATGACTTTAGTTATGGATTTCAACAAATATGATCAGAAGTGTTTCACTGCTTTAAAAATAGCATAAGCCTGTTGATCTACAGCTGGGTAGTTAAGCTCTGCTCCTTTGAAAGCTGAGCTCATGAAGGCAATAGGTATTTCATTACTTTCAATATTCTTTTGGGTTAACAAAGCAGCGTAAAATCAGTCGGAGGCAAAAGTGTAAAGAGTGAAATCTTGCGAGAAATCTGGACTCATCAAGGAAGGAGCTTCAATTATCACTTTTTTGATGGAATCGAAGGCTTGATTTTCTTGTGGTCCCTAATGATACTGAACATCCTTTTTAATTAGATTTTTCAATGGCCTTACCATTTTTGAGAAACTTGGGACAAACCTTTTGACAAAGTAAATCTTTCCTAAAAAAGACTGCATGGCTTTCTTGGAAGAGGGAGGGGAGAGTTTAGCAATATCTTGAGTCCTTTCAAGATTGATAATCATTCCATCTTTGGATAATATGAACCCAAGTAATTTTCCTTGCTCAACTGCAAAGACTGATTTCTTAGGGTTGAGAGATATGCCATACTTGCAGCATCGTTCTAGGACAACCCTAAGGTGATACAAGTGATCCTTCTTGTTTTTAGAAAAAATGGTTACATCATCAAGATAGACCACTACTGATTGATATAGGAGGCCACGAAAAACAATGTCCATTACTCTTTGGAAAGTGACCCCAGCATTTATAAGTCCAAAAAGCATCTTCCTATAGGCATAAGTTCTCCAGGGGGTACGAAAAGTGGTTTTTAACTGGTCTGGTGGAGACATGAGGACCTGGTTGTATATTGAAAAACCATCTAGCAGTAACAGTCGTTCGAAACCAGACACCTGCTGAAGAATTTGTTCCATTGGAGGAACGAAATAATTGTCTTTATCAGATGCTCGGTTTAAATTACGGAAATCGACGACACAGAGTCGAATTTCACCACTTTTCTTCCTTACAGGAACTAGATTAGACACCCATTGTGTGTGCCTCATAGGAAATATTATCTTTGCATTTAGTAATTTATTCAGTTCTTTCTTGACCGTGGGTTCCAATTTGGGGTGCATTTTTCCTAATTTTTTTTTTAAAAGGCTGAGTTTATGGTTTCTTGGGGATGATATGTTGTATTATTTTAGGATCAAATGCTTTTAAATCATCATATGTCCAGGTGAAAATGTCTTTAAATTCTTTAAACAGTTTGATAAAAGCAGATCGTTCTTGCTCGGAACATCCTGTTCCCAAATTGATATTTTGAAGATTATCCTTAGTCCCTAAATTTACTGTCTCATAAGTCAAGGAAGAACTGTTCGTTTTACAATTTACCGACCCTCTAAATTTATCATGCAATTCATAAAACTTCTCTAGTCTTACAACGGATCTGGGAATAGAGTTTACCAAATCAGATGTCGATTCAGGAGATCTAGGATCTGATATTACCTTGAAGTTGCGAAGGTTTTCATCGTGAGTGCCTTCATCGATGATCGCATCTTGAAAAGTGTCCTCCATATGCAAGAAGTTGATGATTTGTTGATCATCGTCGAAAACTCTCCAATTGGTGATGTTGTCTGGCATCGATGGCCTGAACAATAATTCAATCGAAAATGCATTCGGGGAGAGGCCTTTTGCGGGCAAAATTTTAGAAGCGACATTAGCCAATAGGTCAACCTCAGAATTACTTAATCTAGGAATGGAATTGATGTTAAATGATAAAACAAATTGTATCAAACTCCATACCTCGGTTTGGTAACTTCTCAGATGCGGTGACAAACAGTGTATGGAGTTTCTTACATATCTGAC
Organism: Picea engelmannii; assembly: GCA_009831015.1. Lineage (NCBI taxonomy): Eukaryota > Viridiplantae > Streptophyta > Pinopsida > Pinales > Pinaceae > Picea > Picea engelmannii. The sequence goes on from ML794018.1 coordinate 63,245, forward strand.
CACTATCTTTGAATCATCGAACACTAATAAATTTTTAACATCCATATCCAAAGCTTTCTTAAGCCCTTGTAGAAGTGCTTCGTATTCGTCAGTGTTATTAGTGCATTCGAACTCTAATCGATAAGCAATGAAAGTTTTATTACCTGTCGGGTCGATGAGTACACATCCTGCACTAGCTCCTTCTTTGGATTTGGATCCATCGAAGTAAAGTGACCATATTTGAGCTTCGTCGACAGTGTTTGGCACATTTGGCAAAGTTGTTGACTGAGTACAGGTCCTGAGCTCTGATTGTTGCTCTGGATCGATGGTGGGGGAAGTTTCAGCCATAAAGTTACCAAAGAAAGTGTTCATTCCCTGCATTTCAAGTGAATTAGTAGCTGCGGTAAAAGGTTCATTTGGGTCATTCAAATCTGTCACTGTATGCTTCAGATAACGTTCACAGTTTATCCTAATTTTGTTTGGCTACCCATTTTCTGGTAACGACAAATGAGACCAATCTGTGGCAAAGTACCCATGAAGCTGCTCAGACCAATCCCTGCTCAAGAATAGACCATAGACTTGAGGGATGTCAACAACCATGATGTCAATAATTTGGCGAACCTTATGATTAGAATATAACCTAACCAGAACATTCGTCAGTTCACTGATTACCTTAACGTTCGTGCGATCAAGATGAATTATTTTAAGACTAGAAGGCTGAACTTCTGCGTTAATTTTTTGGCAAACAGATAAACGCATCACATTCGATGATGCGCCAGAATCCACCATGCAATTATGTACATTTCTATGAAATTTTTTAAAAGTTAATAAGAAAGGTGGGACATTTTTACGTGTATTAACAACAGAATTCTGTTGATTTTTAGTTGTTGTCCCTGAAACAATTTTATTTGCATTTGATACAGTTTTTTTAGTCAGATCCCTTTTATCTCGGGGTTCAAATGTCGTTTTAGTAGGGATCTTTTGGGTTGTTTTAGAACTGATTTCTACAATTTTCTTGTTGTTAAGATCGTTGTTCTTACTATTTTCTGCGATGTTCTAAAGCATTTTCTGCAAAATAAGAGGAAATTTCAAAAGTTTGAAAACAAAAATATTAGCCCGCAATTTCTTTAGATCTTCAATCAAGTCATATTCTAAAACTGGGGCTGCTAAACTCTGTTTTATTTCAGCCTGTTTTGATTGTTTTGAAGGCACATTATTACTCATTTCGGAAGACGGTTTGGTCTGTGCTTTGCTTCTCATGTTCTAAGGGTGAACAGTTTCAAAGTTTGCTTGAAATATACTGTCAGAAAAATGTCCGAAGATATTGGGAGATGACTCCTCTTCTTCAACTAATTCTTCCTCAACTAGGTCTTCGAAACATTCAGGAGGGGCAGAGTTATCATGTGCTTCAAGGATAGTTTGCAAAGCGTATTGTAAACTTTCAAAATTAAGACCTTCAGGGGCAGGATTTGGCCGATTGGAGGGAAAAGGATTTTTAAAATGAGGTTTAAAACTTCCTTTGCTTGAGGATGCTTCTTCAACCGATCTCTTCAAGTCTACGACTTGATTCAATAATCTTTGGACAACCTTTTGCAAACTTTCTAAGTCTAGAATTTTTGGTTGGCTTTTGGCTTGGGGAGGCCTTGCAAGGATTTCAGTTTTCTTTTTAGAGGATGAAGTTGTTTCAAATTCACTATTGAGATTGTCTTTCAAACTTAATATGTCCGTTTCAATTTGTCTTGCCTCCTCGAAGGCTTCCAGTAATATAGACTTTTTAGAGCTTTTAACCCAAATTGCTACATTATTAAGCAGGGCTTTGGTGTAATATGCGACAATTAGACTTTCTACAGGCATTGAATCTGCGAGAATTCGATTCTTTAACGTAAGGAATCTTTGGTTAAAATCTTTTACTTTCTCCTTAGGGTTCATTTTTAGGCTGGAGAATTCCATTACCAAGACTTCAGGGGTTTTATCGTCTCCAAACTTCTCTAAGAAACAGGTTTCGAATTTGTCCCAAGAGACAATGGTCTGGGGTTGCTGGGAGAAATACCATGTAGAGGCATTGCCCTCAAACATATAAGGAAAGAGTCTACATACTACATCTTCATGCTCTACACTTCGGAGTCTAATGGCCAACATGAATTTCTTTATGTGATCTTCGGTAGATTGCTTAGAATCTGAATCAAATTTAGGTAACCATTTTTTCGGGTGTTTTGGCAATGGGTGTTGGGGTCCAGGTACAACCACGTCATCATGATCAAGCCAGGTCTGGCGGGATTTTTTTGGTTTGCCATGGGTGTAGGTGGTGTCGACGGCCAAGATGGTTCAGATGAGGAACTACCTTTGTCAGAGGATTCTCCTCCTGAAGAGGATGGAGATGAATGAGGTGGAGAAGGTTGAATACCAGATCCTCCAAATCCAAGAGTGTAATGTTCCTGACTTGGCTAATCTAGGAAACACTGCTAATGTGTGTGTAGGATCAAAGGTTTACAACATATAAATGATCATACAAATAATAAACGCGACAAAGGATTGCAAAGTTTGTATTATGATATCTCTGTGTATTACAAAATGGTTGAATGTGGCTGAATAACTAACAATACTCGACTAGATCAACATACAAAGGATCTTAGCCGGAATATAAATAAGCAATTGCGACTGAATAAAATAACATCACTTGGCTAGATCAAAAGACAAAAGGATCTTAGTCGAAATACAAATAAGCAACTAAAAGATAATACCCGGAATATGGGAGCACTGTTGAAGAATGATGGAAGACCTGGATGATCCTCCCGGTGACTAGGGTGTGTCTTTCAACACCGAAATCAACCAACGGGTGTCTTCCTACTGGAATACACTGAACTATCTCTCCTGAGATGCGCCTCTTCTCCTCAATGACAAGTCATAATTTGCATAATGATGAATTAGGTTGCTGACCCTTCCTTTATATCTTTCCAAAACCCTAAATCATGCTGAAACCCTAAATCACTGCTAAAACCCTAATTCACTGTTGACTTCTATTTTTAGATCATAATGACTTAAAAGCGTTGTTAACCCTTGTTAGCTCAATGTCACTTTCTGAATATAACACCTGTGACTAGAGTGACCTCTAGTAACCCTGTTTACCCCTCTTTGGCCCTGGCTATAGTCTAATG
>ML794018.1:71202-82979 GCA_009831015.1 Picea engelmannii
GTGACTAGGGTGTGTCTTTCAACACCGAAATCAGCCAACTAGTGTCTTCCTCCTGGAATACACTGAACTATCTCTCCTGAGATGTGCCTCTTCTTCTCAATGACAAGTCATAATCTACATAATGATGAATTAGGTTGTTGACCCTTCCTTTATAGCTTTCCAAAACCCTAAATCATGCTAAAACCCTAAATCATTGTTGAAACCCTAATTCACTGTTGACTTCTATTTTTAGCTCATAATGACTTAAAAGCGTTGTTAACCCTTGTTAGCTCAATGTCACTTTCTGAATATAACAACAGTGACTAGAGTGACCTCTAGTAACCCTGTTTACCCCTCTTTGGCCCTGGCTATAGTCTAACGGGGTGGTTTAGACCATTAAGCCTCCTTTTCTGGAGCCCCTATTTGGAAAGGGACATTACAAAGAGTAGGGGTATGGTCAAGATCTGTGGTATTATCTCCTAAAGGATCTAAATGTAGGCCAGTGCCTTCAAGCTACTCGAAATCTAAGGGTTGATTGAGAGGCCTACCGGGTTGTCTGATATGGGCCAAAGCACTGTGTGTCCTTAAGAGTGACTGACGAACAATTTCTTGTACGTCAGCCCCTTGAGGGTTTGGTGTTACTGGCTCAACGAGAATCTCAAGATTTTCATTCAAGGTAGTTGTTGTTTCAGAAGTAACATTGTTGTCTGAGCGACTGTGTGTTACTACAGGGGAGCGAGTGTGTGGGGGTGGAGTTTTGCGACTTCCAAGTGCCATCAATTGTATTCAGGCCCTCCTTCTAGTGCCATTTGTTGACGGGCGAAATTGATCGTCCGTCAACTTGAAGAACAAGTTTGGTCTGGGGTTGTCTAAATAAACCAAGTTGTTTAGTGTAACTTGTTCTGACGGGTTTAATGGCTCTGTTAGCCAATCTAAAATCCTAAAAAGAAAATGAAAAGAAAGGAATAACTAAACTAATGCTAACAACTATATGTTATATGTGTACATATGCTCTAATATAACTATTGTAGGTGTATTTAAGCAGAAAATATACAAATTTCACTTATGTACATCATTTACAAATTGCAAATTTTAATCGAAACTTACGAAATCGATGTGAAAATAATTGCTTTTAAGAATCAAATAAATAAAGCACATTTAAATCTTTTTTGTTTTCTTTTATAAATCTAACTATTCTTGAATTGAATAAACTATGGAACGCAGACGTTCAGGTAGTCAAAAGCTAAACCAAACATTATGGTTTCATTAATATGTAAATGACTGAATTTGAGAGAACATAAATGAGCCAACCTGTTGTTAGTTAGTGAGATGTATCCAAGTGTCTGTATGAGTGAAGAACATCCAATTGCCACGCCCAAGAGAAAAAATTGCAATAGACTTTATGATTGTTCTAAATAAATTTAAAACATGTATTGGCAGTTGAGGTTTAATGACAGAGGAGGAAACACAAATTGAACCCTGTGATCTTATAATTGCACATAATTACATCAAGATAAATCTAAGTGTAACTTATTGCATTTCATCATTCAACTAAAATTCAAAGATAAATCCTATCATTCGAATTGGAGATATGATCACAATATTTATATCTGGAGCAACAAATTATAGGAGATATTTATAACATAAGTATCCCAAACATAATAGATCATTAAGTCTAAAGCTATCAGACCTAGTAATATATCAGGATTAACAAAACATAAATGAAAACATCATTTACAAAAGGCTAAAGCCAAAATGCATATATGTTGTTTCATTAAGTCTTGAAATCACTCGTCCATCTTCTGCCCCTGCCAAGATGATTTCCTTTACAAAATATAGAGTATTTAAAGAGTTTATGAAATCTAAACTTCATATCTTCTAAGATAGGATCAGATCTCAAAAGATCTAAACATTACAAATATAGAGGGCCTAGAGCCACTCATGATCAAAATATATCTTCAAAATTTATGAAAGTTTTCTCCTATTTACAAAATAAACAAAAGGAGATAGCTAATCAACTAAGTCGAGCATGTTCCATCCCATAAGATCAGCATCAGATACACCCTGTCCTGAAAAAATGAAATGGGAGCAAGTTAAATATTTTATTAACTAACAATTTCTAAATTTTATATTAAAAATGACTTGGCTACATAATCTCTCGATTCTGTAGCCAGTCTTATTATTGGTAACATAAATCCAAATTGATCCCATTTTATTAGAAAAACAACAAAGAAAGCATGACTGTAACAAAAAACAATCTTACCATTTAACTAATAACAAAAAATGGATCACGATATCTCATAATTTATGACGGCCTTTACACTGTCAACATTTTTTATTACAATATTGTCTGTCCTTTTTAGAAGCTTCGCTTGTCTTTGTGCATTTGCCTTGAGTTCATGGCTTTCGTTTGCCAACAATTCATTATGAATCGTGAGAGCTTTGATCCTTACTTGGAGAATTCAGATATCTGTATAGTACTGCTCTATTCAATGCAAGCAGACTTCGCAATGCACAGTAGGGGCAATCTGTTGAGGAATCGTATAATTGGGTGCCAAAACATCAACGTTGCCCATTGTCGGGGTTTGACCGAGCTTTATACCAGTAAACCCTTGCTATATTTTAGACACGGTGGGAGATTATTGGCATAATCGAATGGTTGATTAGGATCTAGTTTGGGACAACTCAGATCTTCCTCTGCTAGAAACCTTTCAATCTCGGAGTCTGGATCCTCATGGATCTCGATCGAATCGATCAAGCTCACATGAGGCTTGGATCTATTACGTAGAGTCCTTGAAATGAGTCGACCAACCCTCTTATTACGAAACCCTAACATTGCTTGATTATTTTTTTATTGTTTGCGAGGGTTTTTACTGTCGGATTTTACAGTAGGGGTTAGGGCAGACAATTGATTCATGCACATGAGTTTCTATAAACTCAGAACTAATACCATGTTTCCCACATAAAAGTTGATCGGGCAATGCCCCTTCAAGAGGACTTTCATCCGAAAATTCTGGCTTGCCACATGAGAAATCAAAACGTTTTTCTATCATAGGCTTATCCATCACAAAGGTTTCTTCAAGAAATGTTGTAACAAAATTATTTCGAGCTAAGAACCCGTCCCAGTCATCACCCAGGGTTTTCAAACTATGAACCAACATTATTTTAATTAAACCATGGTGAAAGAGGCTAGTGTCGAGGCTCTGCTTCTTGTATCTCTTTGACATTTTGTAAAAACTCCTTAGCAAGTAAAACGACACGTTTAAATGGAAGCTAATAAAATGCATGAGCAATCGCACATGGTAAAAAAAAACTAGTCCATAAAGGCCTTCACAAGTAATAAATTGTTTTAAAACTGTTAACAGACCGTGCCATCTAACATTGAGCAGGGAGACCGGAATACCTTTATCACAACAGTCAATCTTTCTGGAGGTAACGAAAAGACTCAAGGGTACTTCATCAAATTTCGAATTCTTGAACCACTTCTGACCAGTGAGAGGGAGCCCTGTTGCTTCACTCAAAAACTCTTCGGTGACCTCCAACTGAATATCACCAACCTTTGCTCTGTATCCATCAAACGTTAGGGCAAATTATTTGGCCACTTACATGTTATACCCCTGGAACTTCTTAATAAACATATCCCAACCCTAGTTTTTCAGATCCTCACTCGCATCATCATGAAGCAACAAAGATTTAGGGCTATTCGGATCTACTCGGACGACAGGGGCCATTATGGGTTCGAACTAACTGTAACAAGGGTGATTCAAATTAATTATGGGTTCAGATGGTAGTGGTAAGAGGGATAAGTCTGAGCGGATACCATGAAAACAAAATAAGTAGAGAACTTGTGTGATCATAGCATATACATGGAGGTATCGGTTATGGGGTTTGAACACTCCTGGTAATGAACGCTCTGAGTACATCACACTACACAAACTCTTAACCTGAAATGAGAGGCATGTCAACTCATTCTGCCAGCCAAAACAAAGTACAAGATACGGTTCTGGTGTGTTTAATTCCCACGTCATGTAATGGGTATAATCAATTTGCAAAGGTTAGGAATGGGTACGTTTTTACAATCCAAATGAAAATCAATTTTGGTATAATAGTTGATTTACAAAGGATCCAAATAGATAAGCTTACAGTCCAAAAGCAAATCAACATAAGTATTTCATCGATATTTGATAATCTTCAGAAAAGAAAAATCATTCAAGTAAGAGACATGAGGCAGATGTAAGCACATTGAACCTTTTAAAACCAAGCATTTGGATAGGTTTAAAATGCGAAATTAAGTTTTAATGCTTGATTCGTGCTTTTAGTCATGAATCAAGCATGAAAACGCAAGATAAAAATAAAACAAGAATAATCAAACATCCTTTTTCTAACCAAATAATCACCCCCAAATGGTAGTATTTACATGATGAGGTGTAGGCAGCTACAAGAAGTGTTGTTTGTCGTTCAAAATAGCAAAAAAATGTAGAGCTGACAACACAACAATATGACAATGCGCTTCAACAAAAGAAGGAAGTTTGTGGTATACCTAGGGAGGTAATATGGGGTACTTAAAGAGGCACCCAATGGGAATGTGGTTCTATATATTCAATATAAGGTGGACTAGGTCCATTATATTATTAAATAAGACCCATTATGGTAGTTTGATATAATAAATGTGAGAAGACTCTCTAGAAGGTTCCTAGGAGATAGAGAGAACTATTTAAAGAAGTGTAAGCAATGTATTGAAGCATAGTGAAGAATATTGTGAATGTATCAAGAAAGGATTGCTTGAGGAGTTTTATACTTCCATAAGGATTAATATATGATGTTACCCTACATCAAGGGTTTTCTCTATTTCTTGTATTCATTATTGGTGAATGGTTTGGTTATTTCTTGTTGATATTAAGGGTTATTTCTGAAGTATATTTGTAGATCTATTCAGGTACTTAACAATATCACTTTCCTTGGCCAAAGAATGGGTATAATACAAATTTGAAGTATGGGTGGAGGAGGTATTGAAGGATATAACCAAGGTCCCTAGGAAAGGGTTAGGAAATCCCTTAAGGAGAAGGATGAAGCTGAAACTATAACACATAAAACCCAAGCAGTTGTCTAGAAACTATACAAAGCAATTCCAAAAGTCCTCGTAGTAGTAGCAGTTGCTATGGAATAACAAGTGTTAAATATTGGTGAAGTCATTAAGGGATTCATAGCACAGATTGATGACTTATAATTCAGGAGCATGCTAGGAATGCCACCATAAGTGTGAGAAGGTAGAGAAAGAATGGAGACGACATCAGTTTCCAATATTAAGAAGATAGAAGGAGAATGTGCCAAACTCCGTGAAGAGAGCACGCAGGTTTGGACAAAATGAGTAGAATGTCTTGAGATGAAGGCCATAGATACCAAGTTAAGAGAAGTGCGGGAACATGAAAAACAAGTGTTAGAAAGGGATGGTACACTTCCACCAGCGGAACGTATGTCAACCATTTTTGGATCAGAGGAAATCATACTTGGAGGTGGAGAAGATGAGGGATCAACAAACGATCCTTCAACAACGATTGGGACCACTGGAGGAAGAAGAAATGAGGATAATATGGGAGCTAGCCATTGTGCAGGGAAAGGTCAAACATGCAGCCATTGAAGTAGAAGAGAAACTGAAAAGCTTGAATGTGCAGGGGGCCGAAGTGATCACACAAATAGAGGCCATGATAATCAAAGAAGTGGAGGTAACAAAGACAACCTCCCAAAATTTTGTTGCAGCATGGAAATGTAGGAAACAAGTCTGTGTGGCTCTCGATGAGCCATAGGTGAGTGTTGGGAGGCCGTTGGATAGGCATTCTTGGAATACAGTTTTGAGAAAAATCCTAAGTACATAAGAAGTGCACATAAGAGGTGCACAAAGGAGAAGAAGAAAGACAAGGAAGTGTGCATCTGAGATGCATCGAGAAGGACAACGCACAATAAGAAGAATAAAACAAAGAATAAATAAAAGAGAAGAATAAAGTAGAATAAAGCAAGAGAAGAAAGCAGGCGAAAAAGAAGGTGTTGATTAATTGGGTTGGTTGTCATTGATGTCAACCCTTGAAGAAAGTCTGATAGAGAATTCCAGTAGCACAAAGGTTTGGGTAATGGACCGTGGTTTGTTTGATGGATAATGGTATGAGTTTTGATATATTTGCAGGTAAGACTATTCTAGATGGATAGTACATGTCATACCATTTCCGGTGGTATGTGTAACGTCACATAACTCCTCACGGTTAGAGAGTTATGGCCATGTGAAGTTGGAGAAAGGTTTGGGTAATGGACCCGAGTTTGTTTGATGGATAATGGTATGAGTTTTGATATATTTGCAGGTACAATATTCTATATGGATAGTACATTTCATGTCATTTACGGTGGTATGTGGAACGTCACATAACTCCTCACGGTTACAGAGTTATGGCCATGTGAAGTTGGAGAACCCTCATGAGTCATCTAGAAGCCCAAAAAGGTCAAAGTAGTCAAAGTGGTTTAAGATGGTTAGAAGGTAACCCCTTGAGGTAAAGTGAAGTGATGAGTGTACTATAATTCAAAGTGGATACAAAATAAATTATTTAAATAATAAAGTTAATGAATAAATTACTAAGTGGACAAGTGGTTAGAAGTGGGCTAGCCATAAAATAAGGAAAGTGGTTTAAGATGGTTAGAAGGTAACCCCTTGAGGAAGTTACATAAAAGTATAAATAAGATGCAATGGTCTCTCATTTTAATCACACTTGAGCATATTGAATATCTACAAGTGGTTGAGGTAACCAAAGGATATCTAAGCTGAAGTTTAGAGGGAAGGTGAAGTAAAGAAGGCCAAAATTTAAGGGAGGATAAATTCTTTTGATGATGCTTTCTAAGGTATGTTATTTACAGGTCATCTCACAATTTTCTCAATAACTTTTTTTATAAAATGAGTCATACCATGAAATTGGGAGGCCGTTGAGGAAAAATCTCCAAGTAGTTGTGATAAAAATTTCAGCTTATGGGTCATTGTATTTTTGAAGAAACGAAAAGAACAGAAGAAGTCACGAAGTCTCATATAATGAAGAAAAAAGAAGAGGCTGAGAATATTGAAGAAGAAGTTGTCACATTGCAAAGTAAAATCGTAAAGCTCAACAAGAAAGTTGAAGAGATAGAAACATCCACATCAGTTATAGAGAATGAAGAGAGGCACTCTAGGTTGCTAGAAAAGAAGAATAAAGAAAATAGAATGAGTTATGCATAAGTACTCAAAGGAAAGAATCACGGTAAACCAAAATCTAAGAAAAATTATTGAAGATACATCTTCAAGAAGAACATCCATGTTCAAGCCACAAAGAAGCTTCAATCATGATCATGATCAGTCAAGGCAGAAATTCATAAGGACTACAACACAAAGAAGATCACTCACTCTCGGGCATGCAAATTGATTTTATGGTCAATGTTTTTATTGTACTAATTTTGGACATAAGGTTGCATATTGTAGGGATTATAAAATAAATGTTCAAGCATGAAATGCCTAGGTGGCCCCACACACAATTGAATGTTACAAATGTCATAACTATGGACACATAGCTAGTGATTGTAGAAGCATGATCGATACTTCCATGAAAGAGAACACTGATATCAAAAATAATAAAGTATGGATAAGAAAACACGAAGAACGAGTGAACAAAGACCAAGTCCCAGAGATCGCAAGATTGGCAGTAAAACAAGATGAAGAAAATTCTACAGAGAAAAGGAAAGATGCCAGATACAGAAAGGTTTGGAAAATAACTGAAAGAAAAGAAGGACATGTAAATGAGGAACAAGTTCAAGAGATTGTATTGTCATGCATTGTAGTGAAATATGAATCCACAGACAGAAACAAAGAAGCCAGAGCTCAGAGAGATGGTGAATCTACCAATGAACATGAAGATGAAGATGAATACATATCATAGTAGGAATTGTTTTGATCCATCCGACTTAGAGACTCCAAGATAATATGAATAATAGATAGGGGGAGTCTATGCGGTAGCTAAGACAGACCATAGAACTATCTTTCAAGCATATTGCAGAGTTTGAGTAGTCAGATTCAGTGCTTTCAGTTAGCAGAAGTACAATATGATAGATTAATCAGGTGTAGTAGTAGTTCATGATAGTACAATGACATAAGCATCAAAATTATGGACAATTGTATAACAGAGTCTTGGACAGTATGTACATAGATGGATTCCTAAGAACACTTAGCAGGTTTGGAAAGATATCTGATAGTGGATGAGAGAATGGATTCCAAATTGACAGATATATTTTTTTGGACACATACAGTGCATACAACAGTTCACATTTAAAACAGAGTAATGCTCAAAAACAACAATGACAAAACTCCCTACGATCTGTGGAAAGGAAGTGAAGACAATACCCTCTACATCAAGGTAACTCAAGTATATCAGAGAAAGGCTAAAGAGGTTCAGAATGGAAGATTGCAAACCAATTACCACTCCTATGCAAACCGATTGCAAGTTAAGCAAAAATGATGATTCAAAGTCTACATACCAGAGGAAATACATGTCAATGATTAGTAGCTTTCTATATGTGACAACATCCAGATCAGATGTAATGCAGATAGTTGGACAAGTGACACGATTCCAAGCAACACCAAAGGAATCACATGTATTAGCAGTGAAGAGGATTTTCAGATATCTCAAAGGAACAAAAGAGTTTGGATTATGGTATCCAAAAGGAAAGGATCTATCACTTATTGCCTACACAGATGTAGATTGGACAAGTTGCACATATGACCGATGAAGCACCAGTGGAGCAACGTTCTAATTGGGTGAGTGTTTAGTATCATGGCTAAGCAAGAAACAATCATCAATATCCTTATCTACAGCCGAGACAAAGTATATTGCAACAACAAGATGTTGTACACAGGTTCTATGGATGAAACAAACTCTGACAGATATACAGATTGAGTATGATGATCCCATTCCAATATATTGTGATAATACAAGCATCATCAATATCTCAAAGAACCCAGTGATGCACTCCAAGACGAATCACATTCCAATAAAGTATCACTTTCTACGGGAACAAGTTGCAGAGAAGAACATTAGAGTTGAATATGTGGGCACAAAAGAACAAGTGGCAGACATATTTACAAAACCGCTTCCAAAAGAAGCCTTTGAGTAGCTTTGCCAGAGACTCGGAGTAATTTCTACTCAAAAATGAATTATTTTGAATGCTTATCTTATATGTCTTCGGTCTACATGAGGAAGCACCATAAAGAGGGCAGTTTAGGTCGAGAGATCAGTTTTAGGAAGAGTTCAATCAGGGGGAGTTTCCCTAAGGACATTTCAGTTTGGGGGAGAAGCCCCAGATGGAAAGATACTTTTTCCATTGATGACAAAGGGGGAGATATTTATCAGATGCAAAGATAGAATTGCTTGGAGAAAGAGCACATAGGCATGGTTCCAGGGGGAGCGATGGTAATAGGGGGAGCATGAGTGACATGACTTCAATATTGCATCAGAGATCAGTATTACGTTAGAGTGTTTCCATCAATGCCAAAGGGGAATATTGTTGATTATTTGGGTTGGTTGTCATTGATGTCAACCCTTGAAAAAATTTCAGTAGCAAATTCTGGTAGCATAAAGGTTTGGGTAATGGACCCAAGTTTGTTTGATGGATAATGGTATGAGTTTTGATATATTTTCAGGTAATACTATTCCACATGGATAGTACATGTCATTCCATTTCCGGTGGTATGTGGAACGCCACATAACTACTCACGGTTAGAGAGTTATGGCCATGTGAAGTTGGAGAAAGGTTTGGATAATGGACCCAAGTTTGTTAGATGGATAATGGTATGAGTTTTGATATATTTGCAGGTAAGAATATTCTAGATGGATAGTACATGTCATTCCATTTTCGGTGGTATGTGGAATGTCACATAACTTTTCACGGTTAGAGAGCTATGGCCATGTGAAGTTGGAGAACCCTCATGAGTCATCTAGAAGCCCCAAAAGGTCAAAGTAGTCAAAGTGGGTTAAGATGACTAGAAGTTAACCCCTTGAAGTAAAGTGAAGTGATGAGTGTACTATAAGTCAAAGTAGATACAAAATAAATTATTTAAATAATAAATTTAATGGAGAAATTACTAAGTGGACAAGTGGTTAGAAGTGGGTTAGCCCTAAAATAAGGAAATTGGTTTAAGATGGTTAGAAGGTAACCCCTTGAGGAAGCTACATAACAGTATAAATAAGAGGCAAGGGTCTCCAATTTTAATCACATTTAAGCATATTGAATATCTACAAGTGACTGAGGTAACTAAATGATATCTAAGCTTAATTTTAGAGGGAAGGTAAAGTAAAGAAGGTCGAAATTCAAGGGAGGATAAATTCTTTTGATGATGCTTTCTAAGGTGTGTTATTTACAGGTCATCTCACCATTTTCACAATATTTTTTTTATAGAATGATTCAGACCGTAAAATTGGGAGACCGTTGAGGAAACATATCCAAGTAGTTGTGATAAAAATTTCAGCTCGTGGGTCGTTGTATTTTTGGAGTTATACTCTGTGGAAAATATGGTTTGTGGCTAGTCCTGAAACTAGTCTAAAACATGTGTTTAGGGTAAAAACGTCATAACTTATTCATAAAATATCCAAATTTAGTAAGACAAAATTTATTGGTTAGAGTACAGTCCGTAGTATTTTGTGTACCATTTTCAGATCCATACAACAAATATTTCGTGTGGGGCATGTTCTATAAATTCGCTCTCTAGAGTAAACCATAATTCAACAAGGTATGTCATTTTTGCTAAAAATCCTTTTCTGAAAGGTTCCAAGTAGTGAAATATGGAGGAATTGCATAAAAGACACTGCAAAATATTGTGTACCATTTTCAGATCTGTATTCATTACATGTACATAGTTATGATTATTGCAAGTTAGGGTTGTTGACTAATCCAAAATTAGTCATGTGAGACTAAAGTTAAGTTTGATAAAACGATAGTCTCTTGTTGTTAAAGTTAAAGAAGGTTTTCAAGTATGTGATCATATACACCAGGTCTACTACAGAGTTACAAATCAGATTTGGATGATGAAATTGATGAGAGCTTTTGGTTGAGGTATGTTACAGATAGAGATTGTTACAGATAGAGGTTGAGGAATATGTAATGGTTTATGGTATTTGGTTATGGATAGTGTGATGTATTGCTAGAGAACTTTTGATGGTTATATTGGTATATGTATTTGGTATATGGTTGAGGTACACGTTGGGGTACATGATTGAGACAAGTAGTTGATGAGTTGACACATACATGAGGTGTATAATTGATGATGTTGGTACATCTTGATGAGTCATAGTTTATGTGTATTTGATGTATGATTGGTACATATTTGGTGCATGGTTGATGCACTCGTTGATGGTACAGGTTGGTGCATGGTTGATGCACTTGTTTATGGTACATGATGATTACAGGTTGAGGTACATGTTGGTGCATGGTTGATGCACTTGTTTATGGTACAGGTTGATTGGTACATGTTTACAACAATATATTGTTAAATTATGAGCTTGATTTCTTATGCAGATTAATTCTTTTATTTTCTTCAACACTTTGATTCCAACTTAATACACTTCAACAATACCAAATCATAACAGAATAACAATAACTATGTAGATAAGTAAGCATGCACATCAACAACACATATACCCTGGGGAAACCCTGTACAGGGAGAAAAACCCCAACAAACGATATTCCTTTATTGCATTAATTATGTAAGATCACTTACAAATATCCACAATGAATGTTCTGCT
>ML794018.1:83160-97856 GCA_009831015.1 Picea engelmannii
ACTTTAGTTCAAAAATAGAACTAGACTTAAGACTTCAGTTGCAACTCAACATTACACTTTAGTTCGAAAATAGAACTAGACTTAAGACTTTAGTTACAACTCAGCATTACACTTTAGTTCTAAAATATAACTAGACTTAAAATTTCAGATACAACTCGGCATTACACTTTAGTTCTAAAATAGAACTAGGCTTGAGACTTTAGTTACAACTCGACTCTTTACAATGTAATTCAAAATTCTCTTCATGGTGGATAATGTTACACGTGCCAACACACTAGATCAATATATTTATATCATTTGCAATATTAGGAATATCGTTTGTTTCTAGCTCATAGGAATTTTATATTCAACCTAACTTTTGCTAGATACCTTGACTTTTGCTCCTGGCTCACAAGGTTTGAATAGGCTCACAGAGGTTGTACGTTCCCCCTGACTTTTTCACTAGTCTGTCTATACTCACAGAGGTTGTACGTTCCCCTTGACTTTTGCACTAGACTGTCTATGCTCACAGAGGTTGTACGTTCCCCCTGAATTTTGCATTAGACTCACATAGCATCTCGTTCGTCCTGACTTTTGGTTTGACTCACAGAGGTTGTACGTTCCCCCTAGCGTTTGTCAATACCTCACAAGACTGGTTGATTCTCCAAATCTCCCTAGCTAGCCTCAGGGTGGCCCATATGGCCTCTCATTGGAGAATGATTGTCGATGCTGCCAAATTTAACATATATCTCACAGTGATAGTGTGACAATGGTTCCATCATTCTACTTTTATTTCAGGGCGGTTGGACGGAGCAAGGACAAGTGGTTGTAGCCACCTTTCGGTTGTAGCAGGAGAACATAGGGGGTTGTAGCCTCCTTCTGGTTGAAGCCAAAGAATTGGGGAGTTGGAGCCTCCTTCTAGTTGTAGCCAAAGAATTGGGGAGTTGGAGCTTCCCTAAGGTTGTAGCTTGAGAAACTAGGGGGTTGGAGCCTCCTTCCCGTTGTAGCTGGAAAAGAAAGGAAGTTGGTGCTTCCAATGAATGTAATTCTTAAAGACATATAAGAAAAAACGTTATGTGGTTTTCTTCCGCTTTGGGTTTCCACGTAAAACACTGGTATACTGTGTATGTGTATGATTGTTCATGTGTTCATTCTTTATTTACTCTGCAACTATTGGATGATAATGCTACATTGATATAACACTTGCATTTTATGGTGAAAAATGAATAAATTGCTCTATTACTGATTCACCCCCCCTCTGAGTAATCCAACAATTGGTATCAGAGACGGTTCCTTCAAGAAACAGTTTAACCACTGGAAGGAGATCGTGGATTATTCTGACAATGGAGTACCAATGTTTAATGGTTTGAAGTATGAGATGTGGAGCAGAAGGATGAAAGTATTTTTATAGGCACATGGAAATTATATTTGGCTATCAGTTTTTACAGGATATGATAGTTCAAAAAAGGCAAAGACTGCAACCAATAAGGAAATGAAGAAGAATAAAAAAATAGAAATGGATTTCATCTGGGAAGGATTTCTTAATCCGATAAGAGAAAAGGTTGGTAAATTTTCATCAACCGAAGAACTTTGGGATAAGTTACATGACATATATTCTTCACCCATCGCAGATTCAAAAAATGTCAAAGAAGATGCAGATACATATCAAGAAGAATTATGCTCACCATGTCAAACAAATTCAGAAGATGAAGAGTACATAATCACTAGAGGTATGTTGTTTTTCTTTAATTGTGAAAAACGAAGACATCTTGAAATAGAATGCCATGAAGGAAATGAGACAAAAAAACTAATTGAAAAGGAAGACAATTATGAAGCAGAATTGACTAGTTCTTTAGATGAACCAAGAGAACAAAATAAGTCACTCAAGAAAGAATTGATGAAACAAAAGGAAAGTATTCACATTCTTGAAGAAGCCCAACAGGTCATCGCGAACTTTAGAACTCAGCTAGAAGAAGCCAGAAAGATAAAAAAAAATCTTGAATATCAAAAACAATATTTGGAAGCCAACATAGCAGCATAGAAGGAAGAAGCAGAAATGAGAGAGAAGATATTGACAAATCATCTTAAGGAAATAAGTAACGATCTAAACCATCTTGAGGCAAAGTTTGTTCAAGAAAAGAAAGGACTTGAAGAAGAAATAATCACATTAAAAATTCATCTTGAAGAAGCGAAAAGAACAGAAGAAATCATGAAGTCTCAGATAATGAAGAAATAAGAAGAGGTTGAGAAGCTTGAAGAAGAAGTTGTCACATTGCGAAGTAAAATTGTCAAACTCAACAAGAACGTTGAAGAGACAGAAACATCACATCAGTTATAGAGAATGAAGAGAAGCACTCTAGGTTGCTAGAGAAGAAGAATGAAGAAAATAGAAAGAGCTATGCAGAAGCACTCAAAGGAAATAATCATGGTCAATCAGAATCTAACAAAACTATTGAAGATACATCTTCAAGAAGACCATCCATGTTCAAGCCACAAAGAAGATTCAATCATGATCATGATCAGTCAAGGCAGAAATTCAGAAGGACTGCACCACAAAGAAGATCATTCACTCCCAGACATGCAAATTTCTTTTATGGTCATTGTTTTTGTACTATTTTTGGGAGCTCCCATCCATAATAAGATGCCATGGTTATCTGCTCTAATCTTGTGTAATGGGTGCTTGTTATCTGTTTAAAAATATTTCGCATTGAGTGAGTTATCTTATGAGAAGTTAACAACACAATCACTTAAGAAGAAACAATAATTTTGGGGTAGAAACATAATATCTACACTTAGCCTAGTTGGGGACATTACACATGCCCTCCCCCTTGAAAAAAAACCTTGTCCTAAAGGCTTGAGATGTGGGAATTGTTGTAGTATGGCAGTCGGCTCCCATGTGGCATCCTTAGGTTGTGTATCCTTCCACTATACTAAAAATTCCTTGATTTTTCTCTAATAAAAACAATGCTCACATTGGTCCAAGGTTGCTTGGGGATGAAACCAAATGGAGCTTTCTTCATCCAATTTAGGGAGACTAGTTTGAATCTGGCACTTGGTTCCAATCATTTTCTTTAAGCATGAAACATGAAAAACTGGATGGAGATTAGAGTGACTAGGGAGAGCTAACTTGTAAGCCATGGGCCCCACATGCTTGAGGATTGTAGAAGGACCATAAAACTTTGGAGCAAGTTTCTGGCAGTGATCTGTTTTGAGGAATGTTTTCTTGTAAGGTTGGTGACGAAGAAACACCCAATCCCCTTCAACAAAGTGTCGTTCTAAATGACCTTGATCATCTTGTTGTTGCATGTGATTACGGTCCATGTCGAAATTCTCTTTCATGGTACGTAGAATGACAACTCGAACTATAAGGGTTCTGTCGACATCCAGGATTATGGAGACACTAGGTAGGTAGGGTAATACATAAGGTGTATTTTGACCATAGACCGCCTCAAAGGGAGTCATGCAAGTAGCACCATTGTAAGATGTGTTGTACCACCATTCAGTGAGTGGTAACCACTAAATCCATTGAGATTGTTGGTCAGATGTGAGACACCTGAAATATGTTTCCAATCACGTGTTGACAATTTTAGTTTGGCCATCAGTCCGAGGATTATAGGTTGTGCTGAGATGCAATTGGGTGCCCTGGAGCTTGAACAATTCTTGCCAAAAGTTGCTTGTGAAAGTTGGATCAGAGTCGAAAATAATAGAGTGTGACATTCCATGGAGTTTGAAATTATTGTCCATGAAAACTTGAGCCACGGTGGATGTTGTGAATGGATGTTGGAGGGAAAAAAATGAGCATATTTGGAAAGGCAATCAATTACAACCATGATGACTGATTTATTGCCTGATTTGGGTAATTCGACAATGAAGTCCATAGAAATATCAATCCATATAGTAGGTGGAACAGGGAAAGGTTGGAGTGCGCATGGATTTTTTACTATTTCTCCCTTATTGTGTTGGCAAGTATCACATGTGTATGTCCTATTTCATTCCTTCCCATAAAAAATAATGTTTGATCCTATCACATGTTTTGTGAAAACCTGAATGCACAGTTGTTGGTGAAGCATGAAGTTCAAAGAGCTTAGTGGATTTAAAGTGAGACTGTTTGCTCAAATACAAGAAACCTTTATAATGAAGCTCCTTATTGTGCCAAGATTATCCTGGAGATGCATGAGAACCTTGTTGCAGTTGTTGGATCAAGTGAGAAAGTTTGGGATCTTGGAACGATTCCTGGTGAATTTACTTTAACCAATCTACTATAATGAAGGAAAGTGAAAAGAGGGACTTGTCTTCCTCGTATTTCCTTGAAAGAGCATCAACAACCACATTTTCTTTTCCCTTCTTGTAAATGATCTCATAATCATAGCGAAACATTTTGGTCAACCACTTATGTTTCTCAGGTGATGAAACTTTTTGTTCCAAAAAATATTTGACGCTACGATGTTTAGTTTCAATTTGGAAGAGTTTCCCAAGAAAGTAAGGACACCAAAGATCCATCACATGGAGAATAGCCAACATTTCCTTTTCATGGGTGGTTTTTCCAAGTGTCTCTTAGAAATTTGTTTGCTAGCGAAGGCCAAAGGTCAATCATATTGCATGATAATGACCCCAATGCCTTTCTCAGAAGTGTCACATTCCAAGACAAAAGTCTCTGTGAAGTCGGCCAGTGCCAAAACAGGAGTCGCGCACATAGCCTCTTTCAAAGATTGGAAGGATTGATTAGCAATTGGAGTCCAACTGAAGGCATTCTTTTTAAGAAGAGCAGTGAGTAGGGCTGCAAGTTTTCCATAATTATGAACAAAATTTTGATAATATCTAGTTAAACCGAAGAAACCACTCAAACTTTTAGGAGTTTTTGGATGGGTCCAATCCTTCATAGCTTTTATTTTCTTAGGATTCACGCAGACACCATCCTTACCAATAATATTGCCCATGTATTCTACTTCAAAAGCTCCAAAATCACATTTAGACAGTTTGAGAAAGAGTTGTGTTGAGACAGTAATTGTAAGACTTGATCCACATGGGCCAGATGGGCTTGCCAAGTTTCACTATAAATAAGGATATCATCAAAGAAGACCAATACAAACAAATGGAGTAAAGGGAAAAAGACATTAGTTGTGAGGATTTGAAAAGTCGAGGACCATGCATTACACAAGATGAAGGGCATGACCAAGAACTCATAATGGCCTTCATGAGTATGAAAGGAGGTTTTGGGAATATCGACCTCCTTCATATGTATCTAGTGGTAGCCCGAACACAGATAAAGTTTGGTAAAGAATTGGGCACCACTCAATTCATCCAAAAGGTTATCAATGACAAGAATGAGAAATTTATCTTTGATGGTAGTTTTGTTGAGGCCTTGAAAATCGGGGCAGATGTGCCAAATACCTTCTTTCTCGAGTACCATGACAACGAGAGAAGAGTAAGGGATGGTACTAAGATGGATGACACCCACAACTAATAATTATTGAACAATTTTATCAATTTTATTTTTTTGGGCAAATGGGTGATGAAAAGGGCAAACATTGGGAGGAAGACTACTAGGGACAAGTGGAATAGAATGATCATGGGGGCCACGGGAAGGTGGGAATCCTTGGGGGTTGTCAAAAATAGAGTGGTGTTTGGAGAGGATAAACTGTATGTTGGGATGAATAATGGGTGAGGGGGTCTCAACTACTTGAATGGTATGGAATTGGGAAATAATGCCAGAATGACATTTTTTGAAGAGTTTATCCTTTCTGTGTGAACTGAGAATCTTGGGGAAACCTGATGCAATGCCTTGGAACTGGTATTGTTGTCCACCCTATTGGAAACTCATGGTTAATTTCTTGAATTCCATGGTGATGGGGCCTAGGGTGCATAACCATTCAACACCCATAACATTGTCACAACCGTTCATGTCAATAGAAAACATGTGGGATTTTAGGCTATAATGACCAATTTGCAGGCGCACATTTTCACATTGATCTCCACATTTCATGGAACTGCCATTAGCAATCATGATTTGAAAGTTATCGACGACACAAATGTAGCACAAGGTATCTTGAGCAATTCGGTGATGAATAAAACTATGGGTGTTGCCACTATCGACTAGGATAATGACTTTTTGATGCATGATATATAGCCAATTGACTTAAGGGTTTGGGGAGCTAAGATATTTGTGAGAGCATTCAGAGAGATAAGTGGTTCAACTTCTGGTGGATCAAAGGGTGGGATATGATCATCGACCTAGGGAAATGCTTTGAAAAGGGAAACATCACCATACTCTTCTGAAATGTCCTTTGAAATGGCCATAAAAAGATTTTTCTCCTTATGTTTGTGCCCTGAAAAATATTATTCATCATAGTTATAACAAAGACCCTTAAGTTGGTGTTTAACCATTTATGCCCGGGTTAATTTTCAGATCTTAAGAAGAGGGGAAGGAGGGGCTGGATTAGTGGGTTGGGAACGAGGAATAAAGGATGGATTTGGGAAGAAACTAATTGTTGTGCTTCCTTGGTGCAGTGAGTATCTTCAAGCCATGTCTAGGGGCGAGCCACTAGGACACGAGATCAGATGTCATCCTTAAGGCCACTCATAAAGCATTCATGGAAGAAGGTCTCAAACATGCCTTCAGTTCGGAAAACCAATTGCTCAAAAGCAACAATGTATTCTTCCACTGTACTAGAATGTTTAAGCTTGGTCAAATGACCCAAATGATGTGTGTCTATGTCAAAGCGTTCATAAAGGTCTACAGTAAACTAGGTCTAAGCAAGATACCCTCTGTGTGAATTCTTACACCATTGCCACCATTACGATTGTCTGGGATCCAAATAAAGGACACTGATAAGAAGTTTGATCAATTCATTAATGGTGCTACGCAAGGAGAAATAATGTTCCATTTGAATGACCTAGCTCGTGGGGTCCAAGCCATCAAATTTATTCACCTCAACTTTAGGAAGATATAGATCACATGTAATGGGGTTAGACTGAAAATCCATGGAATGAGATGATTCAACGCCCTCTTGGTGTGAAGGTTGTGCAGAGGAGATAGGAACTTGAGATTGATTAATCATTGCTGTCAATTTTTCCACAACAACAGAGAGGGTGTCCAGTTGGGTGAGTTGGGAATTTATGGTGTCCAGTTGGGTGAGCCAGGAATTTATGGTAGCAATATTTGAAGTAATTTTGGTGATCTATTTCCTGGTCTACTCATGGGCTTTGTCCAAGGAAGGGATGCCACTGTCAAAGTCTTGGTTGCGAATGTGAGCCATCTAGGAGAGAAGTGGGTAAGAGTAGGGTGGGTGGGTCCTTACGAAAGGGCACATGAGAGAGTGGGATCACTACAATCATTGCAAAAAGATGAATCTAATGGGATGAGTCCCAAATAAGGGTGTCGAAGAGGTTGGGTGGGTCCACAAAAAAATGGCTTGTGAGAGAGAGGTACCATTACGATAAGTGCGGAGAGAGGAATCAAGTGGGATAGGTCCCAAATAAGGGTGTCAGAGAGGGCTGGTGGGTCCACAAAAAAGGGCTCGTGTGAGAGAGTTACCATTATGATTAGTGCAAAGAGAGGGATCTAGTGGGATAGGTCACAAATAAGGGTGCCAGTGGGACCATTGTACTCTTTTTTTTAACTCCCACGAAGTTATACTTTGGTTTGAATAATACTGAAATGACATAATGCCCAAATTCTTAATAGTTAAAATTGTGTAGGAATTTCATGGCATGGATGTAGGAAGCAAGGTTGTGCACACTAGATGTGCAAAAATTCCACTATGTTTCTGTATTGTTACGTGTCGACAACAAGGATTAGGTTTTTGAGGGTTCTTACAGGCAAGGGATTGCCATGTGCTATAGCTCTTTGATATACCAATGGGTTCCAACAGTAGTACTCAACCCAATATCTCAGGGCTCTAACTATGGAGGCTTAACCGTACCCTTAGTTGTACTACCCAACTACCCAGGTACGCAAGAGTAGTCTTCTCAAGTGTTGTTCTCGGTGCCATTATAGAAGCCAGGCAGTCGATTGGCTGACCTATAGCTGGCTTCAGGAAAACTATGAGACTCACTATATACTCGAGGCTATATGGGAGTGAATGCCCATGTACAAGCATTGTCTAATGCGGTAATACTCAAAGGGGCACCAATATGGATTACATAGGTTTCCAACTAGGTGAAATAACGTGTTTCGAGTAACCACATGAAACCTTCTGTATTTCTTGCGTGTATTCTTCCCCTATCACAGTTTTACCTGCCAAACGACAAATCATTGTGCTTTAAAGACGTCGACACACATCTCTAGCATAATTTTTCTTTTCTAAAAGTATGCAGAGGAAAGTGCCCTGATACCACTTGTAAGGTACCAGAGGGAAACATGCAGAGAATAAATACGATTTTGTTCACAATCGTTATCACAAAGAACAAAACAGTAAGCACAATGACATAATTGATCTAGAAAATGATACCTTTATTATCTCGAGAGCAAAGTTCACTTGCCTCTTCAAGGGGGCAACCTCCAACAGATCAAAGCTCAATTACAAAATGAATTCACAAGACAAACCTTTTCCATGATTTCTACCCCTATTTTTACCATTTTTATCTTATAGAGAACATTCTAGAAGCATAACCTTTTAGTAAGTCCTCTTACATTATACATGTTCACATTATTACATAGGCCTTATTTACTAATGTCGGCCTTTATGACATAACACAACATAGTATTCTATCTACTTGAGGGGCTAGGGAGGTTAGGACCCAAAAATATATGAACACATGATTTGGAAATATGAATGTATTGGGGAATTTGGAGGAGATTCCCCTATTGTATAAGGATTCATTGTGTAACTCATCTCTCTTGTTTATTTTGGAGTTGTGCTCCACACTCAGATCTTCTGTCATCATGTGTACTTGGTTTATCATGCTATTTTAAGTATTTGGTACATAACAAATTGCACCATGTAAGAATTCATGTAGTTTCCATGTGTCAAGCACATGGGCTACTTGTACTAACATATGTGGGTCATGTGCTAGCTATAACATTGTTGATTAGACAATCCAGGCTAGCCTTAACACAATGATGAACAAATTGTTACTACTAAGCTTACATAATGTTAACATTGGGTAGTTTGGTTGTTGCACTATTATCATATAACCTCTCATTGTGTAAATGCAATATTGTTTATCATAGTCATAGATGCTAAGGCAAACTTTCTGCATTATGCAAGAACTAGAATTCAGACTAGCACTTAATTCACATGCCATCTAAATTTAGGCTTTGTTTTAATTAGTGGCTCATCCTTATGATTGCTCCTTTAGACCTACATCGATCAAATGAAAGCTTACGAGGTGCTTCTATACATCCATCTTAGATAAATACACACATATACACTAATACTATCACATGAGGGTTTCTCTTGGTTGAGTCATGTGTTCTTAAGGGTTTGTCAATGTAAAGTCTGAAAGGAAACATGAGATGGAGAGTAGACATTATTACAAAAACCAAAATTGTGCTTGAGTGCTCTCTTAAACAATGAAACATAATACATATAAATACACAAAGCTTTGTCTCAAGATAGACAAACTACCTTTATCACACAATCTACTTGGTTGAGCAAATACCTCAACTTCACACCAATCTAGGAAGCATCTAGTTGGAGAGAATCTCTCAAATCCAACTAGTTCCAACAACTTCTCAAAAACTAGGAAATAGACTCTACATAGATACCAAATCTACCTAATCATGACCAATAATAATAATAAGTATAAATATGATCACACCTATTTTTCCCAAATAAAAATTAACTCACAATTATATTCAAATATAATTTTGATCACACCTAAAACAAAAACAACAAGTGGAAGTTACATATTCCAACAAAGTCTTCCATTTCTACACTTATTTACCTCCAATATTATATAATATATCCTTTATACACATTCTAATCATACTATTCTAACTTTATTACTAGTCAAAGCCTCTACACAATATGGAAAGCTTGCAATTGTAATAATCTATAATCGTTCATCTAACAATTATGTTATATCGTAAATTTGATAAAAATTACACGACTTCATTACTTTAAACAATAGTCATTCTCACCATTTTAACTTTGGAATATTTTTTAAAAACAATTTATTCAAATTTACATTTATTATGGTAAATTAGATAAAAATTACTTAAAACAATAATCATTCTCACTATTTCAACTTTGGAATATTTTTTAAAAATAATTTATTCAATTTTTTTTTAATGATGTTTCTCTATTTCTTCACATTTGTTGGCCATTTTTATTTTTAATTATTAATGTTTAAAAATATTTGATAGTTTATTAAACTTCTACTCACATTAAAGTATATTCTAAATATATGGTCATACGAAGGTCTTCACTTGACATAACACCAATAAAACTAGATGGAAGATGCAATACTAATTATTTCTAAATTGGGTTCATGACATGTCAATGTCAACCCTTGGATTTGTATATGTAAGTCAAGTTGGATGGAAAGTGACTTCTTAATTTTTCCTTTGAGAAGTGACTTCTCTGATTACTTCACCAAAGTTGGAGTGACTAGTAGTTATCGTGGACCATAATTTTTTACAATTTTTTACAATTAAATCACAATTAAATCATAATTTTTTACAATTTTTTAAATAAGATAAAAACCATAAATCAAAAAATCAAAACTCCTCTAACCATTAATAAATCAAAATATATAATTTTTAATTAATTGTAAATCCCAAATAATATCATTTTTATTTAATATCATAATTAAATTATTAAATTTTATAATTTTTTAACAAAATAGAAATCATATCAAAACTCTCCAATCACTAATAAACCATTCGTGGAACGTGAATTAATGCTAGCATTAGTTCGAATGTTTCCCTTAACATTTTGTTATGCATTCGTGGAACGTGAATCATAAATTTTGTTATGCATTCGTGGAACGTGAATTAATGCTAGCATTAGTTCGAATGTTTCCCTTAACATTTTCTACTGGGTGGAATACATTCTCCACGATATTGCTATGTCTGATTTTTGCTTTATTGTTGTGTACTTCGAGAGAACAGTCCTGCCACGCTGCATCTTTTCTTAAATGCTTGCACATGCCTACGCCCTTCGATGGTCCTTACTATCTTAACTGTTTACCTAAGAGCTCTACCAGTCTTAAATGTTTATTGTACAGATGCCTTGCAATACAGTTTTGTTCATGCCCGACATCCCTGCTCTTGTGCTCCATCCTTGTTCGTTGTTTCGTTTCATGATTATGGTACTTCTTTGATTCAACTTTGCAAAGTTGAGGTCCTGCACTTGCAGTTTGAGCTCTTCGTGGTTGTTCACTGGTTTGTTGTTCTTCAACTTTGCAAGTTGTTGGACCTGTTGTTGCGGTTTGCATTTTTTTTGGCGCTGAGGTCTTCTCATCCTTTGTTGACGGCTAAGTTTCCATGTTCTTGTTGATTTTCAATATTTTGTTCTAGACCATTTTTGTCTGTGCTCTTAGTTTATGTTCCCGGAAACAATGCGTCTTCATATGGTGGATGTCGCGTCCATAGTTTTTCTGAAAATTGCAATACAGAGGGATTTACAAAAAGTAGTTGGGAGCTATCAGAAGAGGGAACCATCGGACGGGGTGTAGACGCAGTGTATGCTTCTACTCTGCGGGCCGGAAAACTACGTCTGCATGTTTTCTTTCTACTGAGTTAAGTTATGGTTTTGTTTTTTTGTGGTCTTTCTTCTGTTTGGTTCAGTTTACAGTGTCGGTCTGTTTTCTTCTCATCTGTTATGGGAACTAGGGGGGATTGAAGTTGAGAAGAAGAAGGTTTAAAGATACATACGGGGATTGGTGCGCTATTTTGCTTTTCTTTTTTATTTTGCTAGTTTTATTTTTTGCCTGTGCTTTTCTCTATTTTGATAGAAACTTAAAGTATCTAGCAAACAACTTCAAAATGACAGTTGAAAAGATGAAAGAGGTAATAGATGTTGAGTCGTATGAAAAAGATACACAGTCCATTGTACATGATAGCATTGACGTGGTTTTGCATAGGAATGGCCTTTTTAGATTGGATGTATTCTCGTATACTGTTGAGGATTGCCTTTTCGATACATTCCAGGTTCTATTGCATTTCCGGTATTCGTCGACCGAGTTGCGCAATGGATTGATAGATTATTTCTTGGCCTATTTTAAAAATGGCGATGCTGAGGCTTTGCAGTCCTATGAATACGAACTGGAATCTAATTTTCTTCAGCAGTTGCATGGAATACATGATATGGCTACGTATTTTTCAAAGATGTGGTTGTCTGCATCTCCAGTTCTGCCTGCACATCAGAGGGGACTTTAAGGAGATACATTTTGTATTCGGTGGCTGTCTAACTGGCTGAATATATCAGTTGGCATATGGTCATTGACAAGAAAAACAAGATATCTATTATTTAACAAAACTGCATCTGACAATCCATATTGCATCTTGTTCCATGATGTTGATGCCCTCATTGACCATTATGAACCACTGTTGTACAGAAAAATGTCCATATGCAATATAGAAGGTCCTCGTATCTACTAGTTTGTTATTTGCAAAGACCTTCAATCGTAATGGAAACAGATTTTGGATGGCATAGATTGCTATGGTTTACAGCTGACAACAAATGTTGTGTCTAGTTGTGAAGATAGTCTGTTTTCTAGTTGTGAAGATAGTCTGTTTAATGCAATTTGTTGTTTGGTAGTAGCAGAGTTCGATGTTCAGTCGCTGCGTCTTTACACTGTATATTCCTTCTGCAATGCGATTATAGGCGGCAACTAACATGCTTTTAGGTGCTTGTATCAACACCTTTTCCCATATCTCGTGGAAAATATGTCAGCAGTTGGAAGCTGGCAAGAATACCTTGTGAACATGGTGCATCCATATGAAGAAGGGAATATGGAGGGTTGCAGATTATGTTTGCAATGGTTGTCTATGGTATTCAGGGTGAAGATCCAGTTTGGTCAGCCTCGCCAGCTGACACTATCCATTTCTAGGTCACCGATTCAAATTACGATCGAACAATTCACATCCTGTCGTTGAAAATAGATACATCACATATCCATTATGAACCTTTGCTTGGAGATATCGGTAGTTCAAGTTTGAGTGTGCATGCCACCCAAACGACATCGAATTTGCATACACATGGAATGCTTTTTAGTGAAAATGAGAGTCCTCCCGGTTGCGATATGGGCAGATAGGGCTTGAACAAAAAGAACATGCGTATAATTCACTTCAGTTGTGATGAGGCCATAGAGGGCTTAAACAAAAAACATAGAGTAAGTTATCACAATTTGAAAAAAATTATTCGTCAAATTCGTCCGACTTCTGATAAGCAAATAGAGGCCTTGAACAAAAAGCGTAAAATAGTTTATGAGAAATTGGGTGAGAGTGAAATTCATCCCAATCGTCACCAGGTCATCCCGCCCTTGGGCAAGAAATGTAGAGTAAGTTACCAACTTGAAAAAGGTCATGCACGAGAGAAAAAAATACATTGCTACACTTCCTTTTAGAGAGAAACTCACATATGACAATGTAAAGAAATTTGGTTGTGCAAAAAAGAACATAAACATGTGCGATTGCATATCCCAGAATGGTCATGCAACTGTGGCAGTTCGTGGTGTACATGAAAAACATGAAACAATTTCTACCCATACTTCCCTACGAAAAAAAAATGCAAGACAAACCTACATGAAACAAATGAAAGACACTCCTTCCATTGCATGTGATATTTGTGAACAATTAAATTTTTCAAAAAATAGTAAGTCTTTCACGCCTGATTTGCAAGCATAATACCTCCGACTGACAGCCCATGATAAACCATTTTCTAGTGAGAAAGTTTATCTTCCATGCAAACGATCGCTTGAAAATGGAAAACTGCCACAGTTTGCAACCCCTGACCGAATAAGATGTAATACACCGCTAGCAAATGTAAGTGCAATTACGGAACTTGAGGAGAGACTTGTTTCTCTGGGAATTTCATTTTCTCAAATCAGACCTTGGGGCTATAAGCGACCCCAAATGGGCTTAACAGGATCAATTATTAATGTGCTTGTTCAACTAGATGTTGTGCAAAAAGCGTTGTCACAGTTCATTAACAATACAATTACAATCGTTGTGGCTCTAAAAAGACGCTTGCAATACAAAAATGCGTATCAGACAGGCAAAGTGTGTGTGCATGCTATTATGAAAGCATTAAAGGAATTATGTTCCAGGGCCCTGTACAAAGCAGAGAACATTTGTATAAATGCCAACTGGAACAGTGTTCTTGCAGAAGAACATGGCAACTCTGCAGAGACTCTCGAAAATCCTAGTGATTCTGATACAAGTGATGAATCAGAGAATGAAACACCTGCTAAAACATTGGTCCATGGATTCACTGATTCACAGTGCATTTGTGACTTGCAAGACAAAATTGTCGAAATCACACCTGGCGAGGGGCAATGTCCACTTGGAATATTCAAGGACAAATTCGCTGAGGAAATGAACTTTCCAACACTGTTCTACGAAGATCCACGTGGCATTGATATTACATAACGATTCCTTTATCATAAAATGGTCCGATGGGAGCTACTAGATTCAAGCGGCTACTTCTCCTGTCACATAACAAATTTGTTTTTCAAAACAATGCACATAATAATAGAGCAAGTTATGTCCTGCAAGTGGGTTCGAATAAGAAAAGGCCAGTTACAAGGAAGAAAGTTGTTGGCCAAGG
>ML794018.1:135174-152865 GCA_009831015.1 Picea engelmannii
ACATCAAATAAACATTCATAAACCAAAATATATAATTTTTAATTATATAATTATTATATTAAAATATATTTTTACAATCATCACATTTTATAAATGTTAAATATCAAAATTAAAGGATTTAAAAGATGTTGTTAACCTCGTCATACTATACTAAATTGTAAGGTCAAATGGTAATTTGTTTTAAGTTACCGAATTCTTCTTTGACTATTGAATTCAACATAATATATAATTTTTAATTATATACTTATTATATTAAAATATATTTTTACAATCATCACATTTTATAAATGTTAAATATCAAAATTAAAAGATTTAAAAGATGTTGTTAATCTTGTCATACTATTATAAGGTCAAATGGTGATTTGTTTTAACTTACCAAATTCTTCTTTGACTATTGAATTCAATATGGTGATTTGTTTTAACTTACCAAATTCTTCTTTGACTATTGAATTCAATATAAGATAGATAGTGAATGTTTTATCTTTATTATTTTTTTTCTCGGTGGAAAGCATTATCAAATTTTTATTTTTTTTTTAAATTTTTCTTTGACTATTGAATTCAACGTAAGATTAAGATAGACACTTAATGTTTTATTTTTTATTTTATTTTTCTTCATGGAAAATATTATTAAATTTTTTTAAATAAAAGTAGGTAATTGTAATTTTGTTGGGTTGAATTCTGATTTTTGTTTTCGAAATGGAATAAAGTTTTAAGTATATTTCATTAAATTTAAATCAACAAATTGTCATTAAAAAAGGCAAATTGTTAATTAATTATGTAACACAATTGAATTCTTTTAAGTCTTAGTGGAAAAGGCTAGACTTATGTTAGTTATTAAAGGCTAAACATTAACATCAAGTGATTTCACGTAGGAAGAATCTTTACTTGCATTGTATAATGTATTAAAGTTAATTTTGATGGATTTCTTTTACTGTTTTAAATTATTTAAAATGATTTAAATCATACTTCTTCATTATTTTTTGGTAGATAATTATATATCAAATTATTTGAATCATATTTCTTTATCTTTTGGTAGATAATTATCTATAAGGGTGCACATGATGGAATGAACAACTCCTTAATCATGAATATATCTATATGAACATCATATTTTAATAAATATATTTATCAAAATAATAAATTTTATTTATTTTTCATAAATCATAACCACAATGTTCATTTGTTTTTTATTAAAAAAAATCCTTACTTTTAAACATATTTCATATATATGAAGGCCAAAATTTTTGTGAGCAAGTTGAAGGGAGCGACTCCAGGGTTTTTGGCGTTGTAGGTTTCAGAGTCGAGCTCGATATCCAGTCTTGCGGGCTCTATGGCTAGGTCTCACTAGCTGCATCCTTGGCCTCCTTGGAGAAGCGTGGGTAAAGACCCTTCCAGGGCGAGCGAGCAAGGATGTGTTGAGGGTTGGAGGAGGACGACGACGGAGGATTCGTGCCCAACGAGAGTTTTCCATTGCGTCATGTGGACGCGTGATCCTTCTTTGGTGGCTTCAGATGTTCTGTGGCGGCGTTTGGGGGCTGAGGCGACATTTAAGGGGTCGTTGTTTCAGAAACCTTCTCCGAGCCTGCGTCTGCCTGTTGATGAGGCTCTGTTTACTTTTCTGGGCAGCTTTCGTGTTATCGAGGGCTCGATTCCGGGTGCTCATTGTTGATTAGCGACAGAGTTTAGCGGTGGAGGTGGCTTCGAGGTTTTGTTGCAGCCAGTTTCCTGTTGCTCTTCGGTTTTTTGGACCCTCTTGTCTTCTTCCTCCTTGGCTTGAAGAGGTTATGGACCAGAGATTTGAGGTCCACACTGGGGGCGCAAGATGTTTTGGTTAACACTTTGAGGTCCTTTGGGGGCGAGCGGTCTTGGGTAAACACTTCGAGGTCCTTTGGGGGCGTGCGGCTTCTGGTTTAGCTTATTTTCTGGTTTTTGTTGGGGTTTTTAGCCCCGTTTTTGTATCTCCTTTTACAACTTGCGTGCTGGTTTTTGGTGACTTTCTGGGGATGTATGTGATTTTGTTTATGAGCATGGTCTATGGACTARTACTGCTATGAACAATTGTGGGGTCATGAAGATGTAAAAAATTATATTTTTATTAATATAATTGAGCTAATTTTCTACTGGAAAAAAACTATATTACTGAAAGCTCTTTTTTATAATCYCATTAATGAATCCTTTTATAATCTAGAGAGTCTAAAATCACTTTTCACTCATATCTCTTTTTAATCCCATTGATGAGCTCTTCTATAATCTCCAAAATYTGAAATGATCTTTATGTAATTATTTTTTTTCTTCTAAATTTAAAGCTTTATATAAATGTTTACTTTCATAGTTMAATATATTTTAATAAAATTATTTATTTTTATTATAGTTGTTATTTTATAAATAGAGAATTCAATTAAACTTAAAAAAACAAAAATTAAAGTAAAACTAAATTAAAAAAAATTAAGATGGAAATTTGTGGATGTTATAGGAAAATAGAAGGGTAAAGCTCTCCTTTGCGGTTAGGGTTTACCCTAGCCATCACCATCGATTGCAAATTCGTTGCCACCATCGTTGAAGTTGTGTTGATCAGAGCTGGAACAAAGTTGCCTTCTCTTGTTGGAGCTTTCAAGGGTGCAGGGTCTCAGATCAACAAAGTCTGAAGTAGAGTCGTTTAGAACTTTTGAAGCCAATTGCCACCTCTAGTTGAAGTCGAGTTGTTCGTCCAAGATGGGAGATCCAACATCTCGAAAATGGAGGCTTTTTGCTCTTTGGTTTGGTCTTTGAACCCAAATAAAAGAAATCAACCCAAACAAAGGAGATTTGTAAAACAATTAGAAGCCATCCCTCAGTTAGATCTCATGTCTCTCGAATCAAGAAGGAAAGCCCTCAGTTTTTTTTAGTGTGCTTTGATTGGAAATTTTATAGGCCTCTAGCCTACTCCAAAAGCTATGGAAACTTGGGTGGTTGAGTAATGGTCCCCCAAGATTAAAGGACACGTATTGTCTTTTTCTTATGGTCGAGGCTATTGTGTTTTTCTTTTTCTCAATAAAGAAGACTGAGATTTGATCTTTTGCTTGGGTCCATATTTCATGGGATCCATGGGAATGTATCTATCTTTGTGGCCCCTAGACTTCAATCCAAAAGAGAAAATTACAGTAGCCCCTGTGTGGATTAGATTGTCTCATCTCCCTCTAATTTTATGGGATGATTGTATTCTTAGAGATATTGGAAATAAATTGGGTAGATTCATTGAACGAGCAGAACCAAAAAGAAATTTGTTTTTGTGTGTGAGAATATGCATGGATGCGGATTTGGAGAAGGGACTCTTGGAGGCTTTGCAAATCAATATAGATGGGTGGAGCCATCATCGGATGCTAGATTATGAACAGATTGCATTTAAGTGCAATATTTGTCTTGTTCATGGACATTTTTGCCAAAAGCTCCCCAAAAGCCCAAGAGGAGTAGCCTCCCTTAAAGCAACAATGAATGAAAGAACTTGAGTTCAAGATGGTCTTAAGCAGGGGAAGAAATTCTCAACGTAAGGGGCCACCATAGTCAAAGCTACTCCAAGAGGGTATGCCAACCTCAATAAATAATTATTTTGAAGTTCTTGGGAATCTAGATGGTTTAGTAAATCGAGAAGACATGGAGAAGGAAGCCAAAAAGGAAGAGGAACCGACAATAG
The DNA here is from genome assembly GCA_009831015.1 of Picea engelmannii. NCBI lineage: Eukaryota > Viridiplantae > Streptophyta > Pinopsida > Pinales > Pinaceae > Picea > Picea engelmannii. Next base: position 138,845 of record ML794018.1, read on the forward strand.
AATCCAACTCTAGATCAACACATCCTAATAATGACACACATCCATTCCTTGAGGATCTAGAGACCAATGCTCTAGCAAAAGAAAAGGAAGGAGAGGAGGAAGAAGAGGAAAGAGAGGGAACAAAGGAGGAAGAAGGGGAAACATATCAGAAAGAGGAAAAAGAAGTAGAGGCAAAAGCAAAGGTTCACTATGAATATTCTAAATCCTTTGCTGAAATCCTAAAGAATGCTCCAAATCCCTCCCCTCCTCTCACAAGGGGAAGGAAATAGAATTGAGATCAGATAACTTGCGAGGCAGAAAAGAATATCCTCTTGGGATGTCACTCATTTCTAGACTTTTCAATGATTAAGGAATGGATTACAACTAGCAATTGATAACTATGCTCTATTTTTGCATTCTTCTTTATAATCAATCTGTAAGAATATGTCTTTGTACCTAGGAATTTGGTATGAAAACTCTGTAGGAAAATTCATCTTCTCTCCTCCCATTGCTTTGAAGAAATGAGGAGGAAATATCTACAAAAACTTACAAGATCCACAAGATTCTCAATCAATATTATTTAGTTTCTCAATCAATATTATTTGTATACTTACTATTAATTACACTACAACTTTTTTATAATAAAACATTTCCCAATTTCAATTAATAAAATTCAAAAAATCAAAATTTAAATAAGATTTTTTATAATAAAATATTCTTCTTAAGCTTTCTATACTATTTTGAGTTTCTTAAATACATAATAAAATCATCTCTAAAACAAAAATCTTATTATACATCATGAAAATTTTGTTGAAATTAATCTAGATAAACAAAACACAATAAAATATCTTATTATGCATGATGGAAATTTTGTTGAAATTAATGCAGATAACCAAAACACAAAATCACAAACTCAAACCAAAACAAAAATCTTATTATGCATGATGAAAATTTTGTTGAAATGAACAAAACACAATAAAATATTTTATTATGCATGATGAAAATTTTGTTGAAATTAATGCAGATGACCAAAAGAGAAGAAAACCACAAACTCAAACCCTAAGGTGCAGAGAGTAAGTTTTGAAAGAAACTATTCATTATCTTCTTGCCAACTAGACCTCATGAGGATGTCAAGCACATGACGTGTGAGTTGATATGGACATGGCCTTAGTTAGAGATGAATCTTCTTTTGCCTCCACTTATAACAAGATAGATAGGGGCTATTTTCTTTTTTCCAAAATAGAGGTAACTTAAATATTTCATGGATGGACGGATGTGTCAAGAGGCATGCAAATGCGATGGCAGAAAGTCTCGTTGCCATCCCCTTCCAAATGAATAAATATCCACACCGGACCCTAATCTCCGAGTAAACAGAATTGGAATCCGCGATCTTAAGCCGTTATCCCTAGCTCTCATCGCTTAAGTGGCGGTCACAAGGAGGGGCTTCACTTTCCCTCCTTAAGTTCTCCTGCGCCCCTGTTCTTCTCTACAGTCTGCTCTGCGCTTTTCTCTGTTTGAGAGGGATTCTCAGTCCATTTTTCCATTTAATCGTACAAGTAAAGAAGTCGATTGACTGTGGCCGTGAGGATGAAGCCCCCGTAATTCACCCCCGTGGAATGCTTCGTAACAAGTTCTTCTTTGAGGAATTCTGCCAGGAATCGATCCCGCAGGTAACCTGTTTGAAATTTTGTGGCGCAGAATCGACTCAGAAGCATGGAGGGTGCTGCTGGACCTCACAATGGCCGCAGTGTCGAAGAAGTTTTCAAGGATTTCAAGGGCCGTCGAGCTGGAATGATCAAAGCCCTCACCACTGGTCGAAATTTCATTCCTTTCATGTTTTTTTTTTCTTCCCTATTTTTTCTATTCAATTTTCCACAGTTGTGTATGCTTCGAGGTTTTCTGTCCGGGATTTAATGTTTCTGTTATTGGGTATTAGCCTTTATTAATTGTCCTTCTGAAAACTGATTTTTTTTCGTGGACTTGCAGTTTTCTGACTAGTTGATTGTTTTTTGTCATTATTTGGGTACAGATGTGGAGTTATTTTACCAGCAATGCGATCCAGGTTGGTTTTTTTATTTTAACAGGATCTCATATTAGGCTTCTGGGTGGGGTATAACAGTCTCTCTGTGCGTATGGGTAATTTTTATTCATGAGTGGAGATGAAAATACACTTAGATTGCACTGGTGGGCGACTTCAAAGATAAATTATATATATTTTTTATATCATTAATATTATAGGGGTTGAATCATAGGAGCGGTAAATAATATGCAAATCACGTGCTGAGAAATTTGGTGATTGAGTTTTTACCCATCTGACCAGTTTGTTGAGATTTACCCATACCGGCAACAGTGTTTTTGGGTAATTGTGCTGGGTCTAATTAATACAGGGTTTGGGTCTAATTAATACAGGGTTTATCTCGGATGGTGTCCATATTGTAAACGTCTCCAAGTGCATAGGAAATACGATTTGTTTTGTTATTAGAGCTTTTGATGTGTTGCCGAAAAGTTGTTCTTTTTAATAAATCTAGTGATTGTAATGTAATGAATAGTACTTATCCTACCTAATTATAAAATGAGAATCGGATTTATTTTTTAGAGAGCTGCCCCAACTACTCCTTTTGGCGTTAAGGTGTGAAAAGATCACATGCGGCCCCTGTTTTCCACATTTGTTTGTATTAGTTTTCATATTCCTGGGTTTCGACAGTGTCTTACTGGTGCAAGAGTCGGAATTCTTTGGTATTCTCTTTAAAGATCACACGCGGCCACTGTTTTCCACATTTGTTTGTATTAGTTTTCATATTCCTGGCTTTCTACAGTGCCTTACTGGTGCAAGAGTCGGAATTCTTTGGTATTCTCGTTTTGTTTGGTCAAGGTGGTTTGAACTGGTTGCTAAGTACGGTAAAACCTATGTTGTTTTCTAGTGAAATGTTATGGTGGTCATCTTCGTATCCAGGTCATGTAAATTTCTACCTTTACTGTCTGGTAAAAGAAAGACTTCTGTTAGGCACAGTGCGATTTATTTGGTTGTTAGGCAGCATGTTTCCCTTAGTTTATAATGTAGATTCTCATTCCTAATTGTTGCATTTATTTAGTGATTAGACAGCATGCTTATCTTAAGTCTACCGTGTAGATTCACATCCCTAATCTCTACATCCCTCTGGCCTGGAGAATGTACGTGTGTCTTAACACCTTTTTAAGTTAGATCATAATCTACACGAAACATTCTTCTTTGCCTAGGGTAAAATTTGGCAGTTTATCTTTTTGTATTTTGCTTAACTTTGCATGTATCTGGTTATGTAGTTGCATGTATTTCCACTTTTAGATGATCCATTGATAAGACAAACAGCTAGTCCGTATTGCTATTGGAACGCTAAATTCCTATGTTTGTGGACTATCCCTTATGGACAGGGGATGCTTGCATCTTTTAGGGTAATCTGTTTATGTTCCAAACCTCTTTCTTCAGATGATGGAATAGTATAACCACAGAGAATGTTGTTTAGTTGGATGGAAAAGTGAATTGTTTGAAAAGTTTTTACACAATTTCTTTTATAGCGCGCTGCAAACATTATATGTAGTAGTGATCTTTGTAAGGTTGCTCTGTAAACTTGAAAATATAAAATTTTTATTCTTGTCTTTTTAAAAAAAAATCTCATAATACAGTAAAATAGATTGTTTTCTACCAATCGGTTGTTTTTATCAGCATCAAATGTATATGTAATTTAGGTTATCTTACCATATTCTTATCACTAATCAAGTTTCTGACTCTGCTGATCGAATTAAAAAATGCTTGAATCCTTGTAAATCTTTTGCCCTTCTGTATTTGTTTGACTTTGTGTTCTATTGTTGGAGTAGGCCAGTTCTACACAACTAGCGGTTTATGAACATATTTACGATTTATTCCGTGCAGAGAAAGAGAATTTGTGTCTGTATGGCCTTCCAATCGAAACATGGGAAGTTAATTTACCTGCTGAAGAAGTGCCACCTGAACTTCCTGAGCCAGCTCTGGGAATTAACTTTGCAAGGGATGGAATGCAAGAAAAAGATTGGCTATCTTTGGTAGCTGTTCACAGTGATGCATGGTTACTTGCAGTGGCATTCTATTTTGGTGCGCGATTTGGATTTGAGAAAAATGACAGGTAGTTTCTTTTACAACTTGGTGATTTTCATTAGTTAGGCAAAATAGTATTTTCAGTGGGTGTTCTACACATCATTTGGCCGTGTTTTATTTACTTTTGTGTAGTTTTGGGAGATTGTGACAGACTATTGTTTCCCCATTGGTCCTAAAGAGTTGATTTGCTGGTTCTCTGATCAAATCTGTTTTTCTTGATAATGATGAGGTAAAATATAGTAATTTGTTTTTTTGGTAATTTCAAAATGTCAATGGAAGTACCTTTGGTATTTTTCTGGTGTGAGGTTTGCAAGGTATAAACGGCTCTTAGGGTTCTTTTGAATATGACTCAAATTAAGTGGCTACATGCATTCAAATACTTAGCGTAACATGCCATTCTGTGTTTTTGAATGTTTTACTTTTGCAAGTTTTGGAAAACCATGTGTAATGTTTTAGTGTCTAATAGATAAATCAAAGTCATAGTCTTGCCACGTGTAATACGTTACTGATACTACAACGTTACATACTAACTAACTTCACCAAATAATGAGATCATGTTACAGTTTAACATTCTATCTATTGAATTCCGTCATTTATTATAAAAATAAGCTTTTGGCAGTATGAGTTAATATACAAATACGATAAGAGTTGCATATAAATACAGAGAGAGGGTAACGTTGGTTAAGCAGCATCGTCAGTCTCAGCTGCTTCTTTTAACAGACTTGTTGAATTTTTCTCCACGAGGGCCTTCTGCTCCTGCTTGATACCATGAAGAATGTTGATCACGGATGTGTTGTTTGACACTCTCTGTTTGAATGGGGCTTGTTAGCAGCCAACTCATCTCCTCCCGAGTTGCTCTAATATCCTTTGTCTGGTCCTTTATGTGGAGAATGTTCTTGAGCGTCAACAGCAGCTGCATATATTTATTTTTAATGTTATCCCTGCATTCCTCCAAAGGGATTGTGTTTCTTCTCGGATACCTTTGGTTTGATTGAACACGACCTTCCTTTTCTTGATGTTTTGGAATGCATATTTCTCATATATCCCCTGCACTCCCCCATAGTGTTTCCTCTCTAATCCCTTTAGTGATAATGATCATGTTCTTCCTTCTACCTGATTTCCTTGGAACCTGCAGCTTTAGTGTGGGCTTGCTCGAGTTCTAGTGCTACCCTTCTCTCTCAGGGGTCAGAACAGCTTGATGGCGGCTCATACAGAACAACTTCAAATAACATCTACAATATTTGGTTAAGTAGTGACAGAGCAGTTTATAGATCTAACCTTACCCACCAAAAATTTCTTGCTCTTTCTCCATTATTTCCTTTGATGCTTAATCATTCCTACCTTCTACTTGTTTTTTTAATGCATGGTGTATCGAAAATCCGGCATCATTTCTTTCTGTAATGTTAGCTTGAGCTTCTTCTGTCGTGGTTTTTGTTTTCCCTGTGCTTTTAGTTTTGACTGATGTATTGAGATAGCTATTATTATTATTGCCATAATGAGAGGGATAACCTGATACCTTATACTACTCTAGCCAAAGGCATTGCATTGCCTTTTCCTAAACAAGTAAAACTTAATTGCCTCATACGTTCAGATTAGATGACTTGGGATGATTGGTAGAAGTCATCTCTTCGGTCTTTTCCTTTGTAAGTAGCTAAGTTTTCTCTTGGGTACCATTTATGTACATTCCCTTTTCTAATTACTCCGTTTAGCTTCTAATGCCGCCCCTTGATAAATTAACAAGCCTGGTAATTCATTGTTGTTTCTTTTCACACGAGTTCTCTCAATGCCATCATATTCATTGATCGGATCATAGCTTTGTCCGTTCAGTTATTGTTATCTAGCTTCTCTTTACATGGTCAATGACCAACGTGGAGGCTCATTCCACTTTAATCATTTGAATTCCCAGGTTTAGACAGTTTCAACTTTCATCCCCAGAGTTAAAACTGAAACCCCGGAATTAAAACTGAAATCCCAAAATTAAAATTGGAAATTGTAGCTTGATTACTTGAGGATTGACCCAAACGTTGGCTATAGTTTAGCATGTCATTATTCTCAGGATCCTAAATTGCTCTCCTCTATTTACCCAGGTTTCCCTTTGCAGCCCCACTGAAATATAGATAAGAGAAACCTGTTGAAATTGATGTTCGTTTGAGGTCCTCTGTATACTAGATTATTGTTATCTTCCCTTCAAAACAGGTGTATGGTAAATTGTGTTTTATCATCCCTGGAATTGCATGGAGTAATTGTAAAGTTATGTATAATTTCTTCTACGTGTACCTACATTAACTGCATTTTCATTGAACTCAGAAGATTTGCAAAATATGTTGTACTATTGCCATTTAAAAATTTCACTGTGCCTTGGGCATATCTATTCCAAGATTCTGTAATAAATTCACTGTCACCCTATAGTGTCATATATCGCTGAGCTTCATTTCAGTTTCTCTCCCAATCATCCTTATTTGCTAGGGAATGTGATTTTTGGTTGCCAAATTCATGCTTCATCTTTAGATTTGAAATGAATGTACTTGTTTGGAAATATCGAGGGAGGCTTACTTTTCTTTTGGTTAGGGAGGTGTGAAATGGATGTGTGAAATGTATCCCAGTGGTCGATTAAACTCGTCTTATATTTGTTGTCTACGGATGTTTAACAGTAGTTAGAGATGGTACAAGATGTGGCACAACAGAAATAGAAAGGGGGAACTGTGATGGTGTTACCAGAAGAAATGGGAAGATGGCAAGACAAAGTAGGAAGCATTAGAAGTTAAAAACTGCGAGAGGAAGAAACACTAGCTGGGCATGAGGAAGCATAGTACTGGCCATATTATTTGAAGCATATATTGTTTGTAACATTGCTAGTTGATTCCACAAAACCTGTTAATTTGATTTATTGTGTGAGGCTCCTTTAAAACCACTTGTATTTTCAGGTCTTATACCCAATAGGTCATGTCACATTATTCTTCCCAAAAGTGGGTTGGAATTATATCTGTTACTATATGCTCATTTAACCTTGAATATATTGCTTTATTTTACACTCCTGGGCATGTCTTTACTGGTTTGTCTGTGCTAGACAGGAAGTGAAACTGTAAAATTATCTCTGGATATTATTTGTAGGTCTGTTGATATTTGTGCAAGACTATTCTAAAATCATTGGTAACTAGAGATGCATGGAAATGCGATGATGTGTATTCCATATGTTGTGCTTGAGCTGTCCCCTGATTGGGAGAACTCGACATGTACATCAAAATGCCTGGTGCTGTTATATGRTGTTATTTGGAGATTTCTATTTATCCATGTTTTTCATTTTATGTAGACCTATGAGTTRTGAGCTTCTTAGTGTTTCGGAAGGTGCACAGGTCCAGAGTCGCTTGTAGGAATAATAATTCTCATTATGTTTGGTCTGATGTTAACATCTGAACTAAATAGATGTTAATATTAATTTGGGTATTGCCATGAAAGATTTGTTTCCTGTGTTGTTGTGTGTGCTTTGCATTCAAATTTTCATTAAATAAATGCATCATTGAGGCAGATCTGTTTTCTGTTTTTTTTTTGATGAGTAAGATTCGGTTATGACAGGAGGCGTCTTTTCAACATGATCAATGAGCTTCCTACTATATTTGAGGTGGTGACGGGAACTGTAAAGAAGCAAACAAAAGAGAAATCAAGTGTGATCAATCACAATGGCAATAAAAGCAAACCTAATGCAAAATTGGTGAGTTTGTGCCATATCAGAAAGGTCTCTGGGTCAGACTGAAGACATGTAGTCATGCTACAATCTATTTTTTAATTGATGCTCTTGGAAATTTTTACCCAAAGAAGTTTTTCCCTTGGCAATGGATGCCTTCCCGTTTTGATTCTTGGCTACTGTGTTTATCATATTTGCAATGATATCAAACACCTGTATCTAATATTGTTTGTTTTGCCGTACAACAGCGTATTTCTGAATCACAGACAAAAGTATCAAAGTTACCACCTCCACCTAAGGAAGAGGATGATACACTTGATGAAGAGGATGAGGAGGAACATGGCGATGCACTCTGCGGAGCCTGTGGTGAATATTATGCTTCTGATGAGTTTTGGATCTGTTGTGACATGTGTGAGGTATGGTTCCATGGTAAATGTGTGAAGATTACGCCAGCAAGAGCAGAGCATATTAAGCAGTACAAATGCCCGTCTTGCAGCAGTAGTACCAAACGAGCCCGAGCTTGAGACAGAACGAGCCCGAGCTTGAGACAGAGGCATATACAGTACTGTTTTTGTCTGTATTAGTCTGAGACTGATGTTTCCACATGTTGGCTTCAGGTGCAGCGCCAGTAATTGTGATTCACTTGCAATCAGAAGGCTGTAAATTTGGTTCGATGCAGGTTGGGACATTTGCCCCCGGGAATGCTGTATGCAGCATATGTATAAATATTCAGTTAGCTGTTTTTATTTTTTATTTTTAGGACTGTGGTTCAGTTTCAGAAGATTTTGATCAAAATCAACAAAATTCGCTTGGTAGACTGCTGAAAATGTAGGTAACTATTCCAGCCTTTTTTCTTTTTAAATTGTCCAAAGTTACCGAGTTTAGGATGTTGAATCTTATTTGGTATATGGTTAGATCATGATGTTTTTCAATGTTTGAAGATACAGCCATTAGAAGCATGTATGTTTGTGGTGCGTTCTGGTGATTTCCACCATTGTTAGAATGGACTGGTTCTTAGTTTTCTTGATCTTCATAATTTTTAAAAGTGTTTTGACATAGCAAACCTGTGGGGCAAGTTTGGGGCTTTTAGGGTATTCTTAACATGTGTATATTTACCTAAGCCCCTCGTGGCATTTATGTTCACTGCGTTTATTTTTGTACTTTTAATCTTTTTATACGGTGTTTCTCTTGAAATTTGATGACCATGTAAAATAAGCTGCACTGTCTTGGTTGCATCTTGTCCTCGTTTAATGTGGGAACTGGTTATCAGTTACCTTGATGTTCTTAATTTTTAACAGTGGTAAGTTTTGACATACTAAACCTCTGGTGCAAGTCTGGTGCTTTTAGGGTATTCGAAACATGTGTATATTCACCTAACCCTCCTGGCACTTATGTTCACTGCGTTTGTTTTGTACTTTTGATCTTTTTATACCTTGTTTCTCTTGAAATTTGATGACCATGTAAAATAAGCTGCACTCTGTCTTGGTTGCATCTTGTCCTTGTTTAATGTATTATTCAAATAATTACTGGCAGGTTTTCAAGTATTTTCTTTGTAGCATCTTGATCTTGTTTAATATTTATTCAAATAATTACATGAAGGTATTCAAATATTTTGATAATATGGACACATGATTATTAGTGGTCTGGAATTTAATCTTTGTGAAGGATGGTAAAAGTATTGTAATCGTTGTTGTTGTAGGAGTTCTGAGAGGATGGCACCATATTGAATAAATTTGCAAAGCGCTCAAAAGCGGTCATCCTTCGAACACAATAGGAAGTAGATTAAATTGGCGCAGATCTTTTATCTGTGTATAAAAGAGGTGTAAATAGGTTGTATCTCTCAGAGCCATGATACAAATTAATATTAAAGTTGGAAATCGCTTTGGGACCTGTTGGTTGAAAGTCTATCCTATTTGATTATCAAATCTACGTTGATACTATTTGTGAGAATGTAGACGGAAGTGCCTTGTATTTTTTCTTGCTTTATTATTTAGAATGGTCTAAAACTTGATAACCATGTAGAAGATGTCCCTGCCTTGAAAATTTGAGATGTCCCTGCCTTGAAAATTTGATAGCGATGTCAATGAATCACACTTATCTGAAAAGAGTCTCGGTTGCATTTTGATTTTAACAAAACCATGTAAAATAATCCAAATTTGAGATGTCCCTGCCTTGAAAATTTGATAACCATGTCAATGAATCACACTTATCTGAAAAGAGTCTCGGTTGCATTTTGATTTTATCAAAGCCATGTAAAATAATCCAAATTTGAGATGTCCCTGCCTTGAAAATTTGATAACGATGTCAATGAATCACACTTATCTGAAAAGAGTTTCGGTTGCATTTTGATTTTTTCAAAACCATGTAAAATAATCCACTCACTTTTATTTGAGTTGTTCGATCTCGTTATAAGATATTTTCATGATATGGACATGATGATTAATTTCTGGTCCAGAATTGAATATCTGGGCTTCCTTTTGACCTTATTCAAAACCATCTATAAAAGAATCTAGGCATTTTGATGAGATGGACATGATTATTAGTTTCTGGCCTGGAATTGAATCTCTGGGCTGCCTTTTAGCCTTATTCAAAACTATCTTAAAAAATATTCTAAACTATCTTAAAATCTATAAGCATTTTGATGAGATGGACATGATTATTAGTTTTTTGATGAGATGGACATGATTATTAGTTTCTGACCTGGAATTGAATCTCTGGGCTGCCTTTTAGCCTTATTCAAAACCATCTTAAAAAAATCTAGGCATTTTGATGATATGGCATGATTATTAGTTTCTGGTCTGGAATTGAATCTCTGGGACATGATTATTAGTTCCAGATTCTGGAATTGAATCTCCGGGCTGCCTTTTGACCTTATTTAAAATTATCTAAAAAAATCTAGCTATTTGAAAAGCTGGTCTTGGTTGCCTTTTGATATTATTTAAAACCATGTAAAAGAAGTAATTTTAAGGGTTTGTCTTATTTAATAATTACTTCTTTGATATTATTTAAAACCCGTAAAAAAAGTAATTTTAAGGGTTTTTCTTATTTAATAATATAATTACTTGGTTGCATTGTGACCTTATTTAATATTTAAGACCATTATTTAATATTTAATAATGGCGATGGTTAAATGTTATATGTTTTGGTGTTTTTGGCTGGAATCCAACATATTTAAATCTGTATAAAATCTCTATTTTTGTTTTGTTTAAATTTCATTTCTTAATGCATAAATGGATTTAGCATGTTGAAAAATTCTTGAGGTCTCTATTTTTGTTGTTTAAATTGCATTTTTGAATGCATAAATGGATTCAACATGCTGAAAAATTGAGGCACTCGGAGTATATAAATTTAGCCACTCAAATTTGTAGATCCAATCATTTTTCACCGAATTTATGACAAAAGAGTCAAAAGATAGAATGTTTAGAATCATTCCTCACTGAATCAACAACCAAACCATTGCTATTTTAATTGATTCAGGAGCTAGTCATAGTTATATAGATCCAAAAATGGTGGAAAGTTTGCATTTGTCAAGAAGCAAGCATGGGAAACCTTGGTTGGTGTAGCTGGCTACAGGAGCCAGAATAAAAATTAATGAGATGGTTAAGTCATGTCTCATGGACATGAATGGATTGAACACCAAGGTAGATTTGAACATCTTGCTTTTATGTTCCTATGACTGTTTAATTGGGATGGATTGGTTGGACCAACATCATGCTCTCTTGGACTGTCATAACAAATAAATTACTTGTTTGGATGAGGAAGAGAAACTAAGGAAAGTGCAGGAACTTTCCAGAACAGTAACCATTAGAGAAATTTCAGCATTGCAGCTGAAGAAATGTTACAAAAAATGATGTCAAATATTTGCAGCTCATATAGAAAAGACATCTAAAGAAAATGAGTCAAATTTGAAAGATTATGCAGTCCTGGAAGAATTTGAAGATGTGTTCAAGGAAGTATCAGGACTACCCCCAAAAAGAGACATTGATTTCTGTATAAATTTAATGCCTGGAGCAACGCCAGTGTCAAAGACTCCTTAGAGTGAGTACACTAGAATTGAAGGAGTTGCAAATGCAGCTTGAAAAACTTTTGAAGAAGGGTTATATACGTCCAAGTGTGTCACCTTGGGGTGCCCCAATCTTGTTTGTGAAAAAGAAAGATGGAACACTAAGATTGTGCATTGACTTTAGACAGTTGAATAAAGTGACTGTTAAGAACAAGTATCCTTTGCCAAGGATTGATGATCTCTTTGATCAATTGAAGGATGCAAAGATATTTTCGAAGATAATCTCAGATCAGGATACCATCAAGTAAGGATTAAAGAAGAAGATATTAGCAAGACCGCCTTTAGGACAAGGTATGGTCATTATGAATTCACAGTGGTGCCATTTGGGTTGTCAAATGCACAAGCTGTTTTCACGTGCTTAATGAATGGTGTTTTTCGAGAATATTTAGACAAGTTTGTCAGTGTTTTTGGATGACATTTTTATATATTCTAAGTCAGAGGAAGAGCATGAACATCATTTGAGGATGGTGTTGCAAGTATTAAAGGAGCATTAGTTGTATGCCAAATTGAGCAAGTGCTCATTTTATCAAAAACAAATTCATTATTTGGGGCATATCATTTCAAAGGATGGAATAACAGTGGATCCTACGAAGATAGAAGCCATTAGAGAATGGTCAGCGTCGAAGAATGTGACAGAGGTAAGATCATTAATGGGTCTTGCAGGGTACTACAGAAGATTTATTGAAGGATTCTCAAAGATTTCACACCCAATCACTTCCCTGCAAAGAAAGGGAGTGAAGTTTCAGTGGACACTGGTTTGCGAAAAGAGCTTCCAACACTTGAAACAATTATTGACAAGTGTTTCAATATTAAGGATTCCAGACCCAAATGCATGTAATGAAGGACTTGGTGGAGTCCTTAGTCAAAGTAGGTGTGTTATATGTTATGAATCAAAGAAGTTGAAGGAGCATGAAAGAAACTATGCCACTCATGATTTGGAGTTGGTAGCCATAGTGCATGCCTTGAGAAAATGAAGACACTACCTCCTGGGAAAAATGTTCGAGCTAAAAACATACCACAATGGTATGAAATATTTATTTGATCAACCAAATCTAAATGCTAGGCAGAGCAGATGGTTAGAATTTTTAAGCGAATATGACTTTGATATAAAACATATCAAGGGGAAAGAGAATAAAGTGGTTGATGCACTCAGCAGGAGGGTGCATGAACTACATGCTACAACGATTAGCATGTATCAGATTGATATTAAAAACAAAATTTTGGAGGCTGCAAATGCAGATCTGCAATACAGAGAATTGGTAGCAAAGCTACATCAGGGTAAGATACCACAAAAGGTGGATGCTTATAATTTGAGAATAGATGGAACACTGTTGCACAAGAACATAATTTTTGTTCCAAATGTCTAGGACTTGAAACATATGATTTTTCATGAAATTCATAGTGTCTCTTATGCAGGGCACCCTGGATATCAAAAAATCGTGGCAGCGATCAAGATCCATTACTTTTGCCTAGGTATGAAGAGAGAGATCGCTGAATATATCGCTAGATGTATGGAATGCCAGAAAGTTAAAGCTGAGCATAGGCACCCAGCAGGGTTGCTGCAACCTTTGCCCATTCTTGAATGAAAGTGGGAAGTGGTGACAATGGATTTTATTATGGGATTGCCCAGAACAAACAAGCTGCATGATTCGATCATGGTAGTGGTGGACAAGCTTACAAAAGTTGCCCATTTTATTCCACTGAAAAATACTCACAAGGCAGCAGATGTTGTTGATATTTTCATGAAGTGACACGATTGCACAAAATTCCTAAAACAATTGTGTCTGACAGAGACCTGAAATTCTTCTCGAATTTCTGGAAATGATTGTTCAAAGGATTCAGAACGAATCTGAATTTTAGTACAATTTATCATCCTAAGTCTGATGGACAAAGAGAGAGGGTGAACAGAGTGATAGAAGACATATTGAAAATGTATGTGATGGACAAACCATCGAAATGGGAAGACTACCTACATTTGGTAGAATTTGCCTACAACAATGAGTATCAGACATTGTTGAAGATGAGCCCATTTGAAGCACTTTACGACAGAAAGTGCAATACTCCAGTGAGCTGGGATAATCCAATCGATAGGACAATAGTTGGGCCAAAGTTGCTCAAGGAGATGGAGGACCAAATGATAAAAATTAAGCAGAATTTAAAAGTTGCCCAAGACATGCAGAAAAGTTATG
>ML794018.1:155897-183517 GCA_009831015.1 Picea engelmannii
AGACAGAATACCTGCATCTTTTTGAGGATTTATGAAACTTGTTGTATATGGGTATATGATGCAATGAGGCCAGTGCATAAATAAGGGGAGGGGATTGTAATATCCCTCGGTCGAACCCAATTGTAAATGTAATGTAAGTGTACTTAAGCTGGTGCGCTGTTTTGACATCATTTTGTAATGCACCTTTTATGGCACAGTGCGCGCAAGTACTGCGCAGTAAAATGATGAAGTGTGCACATAATCAGATACCGCGCGTAGTAACTAAAGTGTGCGCAGTATGGGGGTCAACAAACCTCATGTATATGATATGTATTATAGGCTGGTGAGCCAGTTATGATAAGCTGGGTTGCTTATGTTTTGGAATTAGGCTAGTGCGCCTAGATGTTAAAGGCCAACACGCCTATTTTGTATATATCTCATGATTAATATAAAATACATTGCTGCGCGCAGACTGACCACGATAAAAGAGATGGGGGACTAAACTTCACCAGTTAGGGAAAGGGAAAGCCAAAAATGAATATTATATTAATATTTCTTAAAATATATTTCTTAATATAATTATTTTATCCTAAGTTCTAAAATTGGGGACAAGTGAACCAAAGTAGCTTCTAACATGACAAGTGTCAAGTTGGGGACATGCATACATGTCGTGGGGACTTAGCGCTTTGAACACCTACACAATCATTTCGACGAACATCCTTACCATCATTCTCACGATCATTCTTACAATGATCTCGCCTATGATTCCTTCCGTCATTCAGTCATCTAGTCAATGATTCCATGACCATTTTCACTAAGACAGTCAATTATCCTTGGGACATTCATTTCACAGTATCTGACCTTGTTTCCATAACCATTTCCTGTTGGTGTACCTGGTTAGCTTGGGAGCAGGATTGAAGAGGCGGGTTGTCAGGTTCGTGGGAAATTGAAGAGGCGGGTTGTCAGGCCCGTGAGCAATTCTCTCGCAATTCTCTGAGTGAGAGAATTGCTGGGGAATTGATTCCTGAAGGTGCTAAACTGCAGCTACAGTGCTCTGAGACTTTTGGTTCGGCCTGTTGCTGAAGCCTTGGAAGGGAAGTGGGGCAGCCGAGGGATTGTTGAGCAGAGAAGGGGCACACTTCCTTGGGTGGGACATGCATGTGGGGAATGAGAGACTGTAGGCTGTTAGTTCAGTGAGCACCTGAGACAGAGTCTTTCCTGTTATCTATGAGCCTTTAGCCTGGTTAGGAATCCTTTTACCCGGGTGGAGTTTAGTCCCAGCTCGGGGGTGACTCATTGTTGAGAGTGATGAACAATGTAGTCTAAAGGCGGAGAGGTTCGTGGACGGTCTGTACGCAGTTGGTGATAATCTTTCTAAGATAAGTACCAATCGTGTGATAAATTTACTTGCTGCATTGTTATTTACGTGCTTATGTTACAGTTTATAATATGTGTGATTATAACTGTCTGTATGTTTATGGGTATTTCCCTGTATATGCTGCATGTTTGTGTTTACTGTTATTTCAGTATGAAATTGTATATTTAAAGAACGTAATTGTTTGTTTACGTTATATGTAAAGCTTTCGCAAGAGTGTTGTATGTATATGCTATAATTGCATGCAGTTTGAAGATAAAATTTATGTGGCATAGCTCAGTTGAATACTGGTTATGTTACGGTATGTTTCGCAGCTAGAGAACATAAGTGTTCCCTCGTGTAACCTGGTCTTTGAAGGCTAGGAATGTTACAAATACTATTTCAAAGCTAAGTAAAGCGTTTGAGGAGTGGCATGCTCGGTCGGTTTGAGGCCAGGGGTAGAATGTTTAGAATCACCCCTCACTGAATTTAGGACAAAAGAGCCAAAAAATAGAATGTTTAGACTACGCTTTTAATAATTATATGGTAGAATGTTTAAACTACATTTTGAATAATTATATGGTAGAATGTTTAGACTATGTTTTTAATAATTATATGTAAGTAGATCTTATTTAATAATCACATGGAGTTCAAGTACATGGATATGATAAATATTTCATAATTATATGGTAGAATGTTTAGACTACGCTTTTAATAATTATATGTAAGTAGATCTTATTTAATAATTACATGAAGTTCAAGTACGATATGATAAATATTTCATAATTATATGGTAGAATGTTTAGACTACGTTTTTAATAATTATATGTAAGTAGATCTTATTTAATAATTACATGGAGTTCAAGTACATGGATATGATAAATATTTCATAATTATATGGTAGAATGTTCAGACTACACTTTTAATAGTTATATGTAAGTAGATCTTATTTAATAATTACATGAAGTTCTTCATGGAGTTCAAGTACATAGATATGATAAATATTTCATAATTATATGGTAGAATGTTTAAACTACTCTTTTAGTAATTATATGTAAGTAGATCTTATTTAATAATTACATGAAGTTCCAAGATAAATATTCAATAATTATAAGGTAGAATGTTTAAACTAAGTTTTTAATAAATATATGTAAGTAGATCTTATTTAATAATTACATGGAGTTCAATTACATGGATATGATAAATATTTCATGGATTCAAATATATGGAATACATGATAATTACTTATTTTAAAAGATATGGACATGATAATTATGGGAGTTCAAATATTTTAATGATAGGGTTATTGTTTAATTATTAAGTGTTTTTTGTGATATTGTTATAATAATAAATATTCAAGTATTTTTAAGATAGGGTTTATTGTTTAATTATTAAGTGTTTAAATATTTAGAGGTTAATATTGTCCAAAATAATTTTTGATTTTTTTTTTTTTTCATTTTGAAGATGGTATTCAAAATCAATAAATGACTTGTGGAACTCAATAAATAATATTTTTCTTTATTTTGTAATTATTAAGTGTTTTTTTATATTATTATAATAATAAATATTCAATTTTTTTTAAGATAAGGTTATTGTTTAATTATTAAGTGTTTAAATATTTGGAGGTTAATATTGTTAAGGAGAATCTTTGATTATTATTTTTTCATTTTGAAAATGGTATTCAAACTTAATAAATGACTTGTGGAACTCAACAAATCATATTTTTCTTTATTTTGAAGATAGTATTCAAACTCAATAAGTTCCAATGACTTGTGGAACTCAACAAATCATATTTTTATTTTATTTTGAACATAGTATTCAAACTCAATAAATGACTTGTGGAACTCAACAAATTTTACTTGTGAAAGTGAAATGGAATTTGGGCAAGGAAGATTAAGAATCATTATTTTCTTCATTTTGAAGATGGTATTCAATCATTTTATTTATTTATTTATTATTTTATTTAGTTTAATTTATTTGAAGTTATTTTATTTTTCTTTATTTTGAAGATGATATTCAAACTCAACAAATTATTTTTTTCTTTATTTTAAAGTTTTTTTCCTTTATTTGGAAGATGGTATTCAAACTCAATAAATTATTTGTGAAATTTGGGCAACAAATTACTTGTGAAAGTGTAAGTGAAATTATAATGGAATTTAGGCAATAAGTGTAATGAAATTTGGGCAAAGAAAATTAACAATCATTTTTTTCAATCACTTAAACTAAATTCAATTAACATGATTATTACTTATTTATATAAACATTATAATTATTTAGTATTAAAATATTTTTTGTAATCACTTGAACTAAATTTAATTAACATAATTATTATTTATTTACATTAAATAGTTATTATAATTATTGTAATAATTATTTAGTGTTAAAATATTTTTACATAAATATGCATATTTATGGATATGATGATAGCTGGGAGTTCCGAATGTTTTGATGATATATCCATATATGGTTAAAATAATATGGATATGATAATATATTTCATGATTGCAAAAAGAATCCAGTTATTTGAAAAATTTGTTTCCATTACATTTTATTTAATAATAATTTGTTTAAATATTACATTTTATTTAATAATAATTTGTTTAAATATGATTTTCATTGTTATTGCTTATTTATAAACATAATTTTATTGATTATTGTTTATTTATAAATATGCATATTGATGGATATGATGATAGCTGGGAGTTCCGAATGTTTTGATGATATATCCATATATGGTTAAAATAATATGGATATGATAATATATTTCATGATTGCAAAAAGAATACAGTTATTTGGAAAATTTGTTTCCATTACATTTTATTTAATAACAAATTATTTAAATATGATTTTCATTGTTATTGCTTATTTATAAACATAATTTTATTGATTATTGTTTATTTATAAACATAATATTTGATAAACTAAATTCATTTAACATAATTATTATTTATTTACATTAAATAGTTATTATAATTATTGTAATAATTATTTAGTGTTAAAATATTTTTACATAAATATGTATATTGATGGATATGATGATAGCTCTGAGTTCCAAATGTTTTGATGATATATTTATATATGGTTAAAATAATATGGATATGATAATATATTTCATGATTGCAAAAAAAATCCTATTTGAAAATTTTGTTTCCATTACATTTTATTTAATAATAATTTGTTTAAATATGATTTTTATTGATTATTGCTTATTTATAAACATAATTTTATTGATTATTGTTTATTTATAAACATAATATTTGGTAATAATTTATTTAAATATGATTTTAAATAAATTATAAACATAATATTTGGTAATAATTTGTTTAAATATGATTTTCATTGATTATTGATTATTGCTTATTTATAAACATAATTTTGTTGATTATTGTTTATTTATAAACATAATATTTAGTGTCAAGTATATGGATATGATTATAGTTTATTTATATTATTTAATAAAAATTTGTTTAAATATAAATTTCATTGATTATTATTTATTTATAAACATAATTTCATTGATTATTTATAGACATAATATTTGGTGTTCAAGTATATGGATATGATTATGGTTTATTTATATAAAAATCAAATATTTTCATAATATGAATATGATTATGATTTATTTATATAAACAAGATCAAATATTTTCATAATATGAATATGATAAAAAATTTGTTTACATTACATTTTATTTATTTAATAATATATTGCTTAAATATAACTCTCATTGATTTGCTTATTTATTGACATAATTATTTGGTATTCAAGTATATGGATATGATTATTATTTATTCATATAAACAAGATAAAATATTTTATAATATGGATATGATAAAAAGTATATGAAAATGATTATGATAAAAAGTATATGGATATGATTATTGTTTATTTATATAAACAAGATCAAGTATATTTCAATTACCTCTTTTTCACACATTTCTCAAGACTTGGCTTTTGTTAAGACTTTTTTTTGGATCATCTTGTTTAAATATATGAATAGTATTTAGAAAATTGTTCAGACTTTTTTGGATCATTTTGGAAAATTAATTTTGATTACATTTTATTTAATAATAGTTTGGTCAATTTTATGTGCTTGATTTCTTCATAGAGATATAAATATTATTTGGAAAATTTGTTTTGATTGCATTTTATTTAATAATTAATAATTGTTTAATAAAAATTATGAAAAATAAATAATTACTTAATCATATAAATATGATTATGATTATTAATTATTGATCATGGATATGGTGAAAGTATTATAGTCATAAAGGAGGAAAGACTCTTTTGAGAGGAATATCACCATATATGGAAAAAGTATTGTAATTATGATGTTATAAGTCATTTTGAAGGATATGGAATTGAATTTTTGTAAGAGATAGGGTGAAAGCATTATAATCATGAAATTGTAGGTGGTATTCCTTTTTAGATGAATGTCACAATGTTGATAGGGATATGGAAAAAGTTTTGTAATCATGAAGTTGTAAGTCATTTTGAAAGGATATGTAATTGAATCTTTGTAAGGGATATAGTGGAATTGAATTTTTGTAAGGGATATGGTGAAAGCATTGTAATCATGAAATTATAGGTGGTATTTTGAAAGAATATCAACATACTAATAAGTTGCAAAGAATTTTACAAAAAATCAAACCATGATACAACCAACATAGATACATTTTAACCTCAGATCTATTAAGTGTCGAGAGTGATCAAATCTTTCGAGGTGAAAACCTTTTTTAGAGTGAAAAACTTTAGGAAAGGTTAAATGTTTTTACCTCGAGAGATTTGAGCCCTCTTGACGCTTGATAGATCCGGGGTTAAGATGGATCTATGCTGGTTCCAGTGGTGGTTGGTCACACAAACTTTGTAGATCAACAACAATATATATATATATATATATATATATATATATATATATATATATATATATATATATATATCAAAGACTAATTTGCTCATTCAAAATTTATTGAGTTACATCATTTTGTTGAGAATATAGAAAGTATGAATCAATGCACCCTATTGTTTTATGTTATATCATTATCACCAAAATCAATGCATCCTATTGTTTTATGTTGTATCATTGTTAAAATGAATATGACTACTTGATTATGCTAAATATTTTTTTATTGTATCATCATTTAAACAATTGCATTTTTTTTGTTGCATTAAACAAATGCAACTAATTGTTCTAAATCATCTAGCACAACTAAGTTCCCTTAAAACTTTCTTAAAGAATATCTCAAAGAGCATAGCTAGTATACTTCATTTTATATTTAATGCTATTGTTTTCAACACATTTTTTTATTTACTCAATATTATATTATTCTTTTTGCAGGGACAGGTGTCAACTCTTCACATTTTATATATCTTAATATATATATTTTTTGTTTGCTAGTTTGTCCGTGACCTGCGGGACTAGCCTGTCGCTGAGAAACCACGACTCAAGGGCATCTAAGCTGTCAAAATCACCCTGGGATCGCACCCGACCTGAGCCACACCAACCCTTAACATGGCCTGTGCCTGAGAAACCACGACTCAAGGGCATCTAAGCCATCAAAATCACCCGGGGATCGGACCCGACTTGAGCCACAACAACCCTTAACATGGCTGGATTTTTTGTCCCCATAGGTTTCGAATCGATGACTTTAACATCACAGAGTGCCTTAACAGCACACTCCATCACCGTCTGTCCTACACCTTGAGGACTTATATATCTTAATATTATAATTGTTTTAATGTGCAAATATTAATATATAAATCACACATAACCAAACTAAGTCCATGACTTCAACTCATAATATCCGTTTTGAAATTATATTATTCCTTTAGGAGGGATACATGTCATTTTTCTTCAATTAATTAATACACTAAATCATTTTTCATAGTATTATCACTGAAATCAATGCACCCTATTGTTTTATGTTATCTCATTATATCAATGCACCCTATTTTTTTTTTGTTATATCATTATTAAAACGAATACAACTATTGGATTATGCTAAATCATCTTTTATTGTATCATCACTTAAATCATTGCATATTTTTTTGCATTAAATCAATGCAACTAATTGTTTTAAATCAGAGAGCACAACTAAGATAGCTAGGATAGTTCACTTAATATTTACTCAATATTATATTATTCTTTTAGGAGAGACATGTGTCAGGTTGAGCAAGTTTTTCACATTTTATATAGTTTAATATTATAGTTGTTTTAATGTGAAAATACTATTAGATAAATTAAGCATAATCAAATAAAGTACATGATTTCAATTTATCTGTTTTGAAATTATATTATTCTTTTAGGAGGGACACATGTCAACTCTAGGTTGAACACATTTTTCACATTTTATATATCTTAATACTATAATTGTTTTAATGTGCAAATAGTAATAGATAAATCACACATAACCAAACAAAGTACATAACTTCAACTTATAATATCGGTTTTGAAATTATATTATTCTTTTAGGATGGACACCTGTCATTTCTATAATTAATTAATGCACCGAATTATTTTTCATAGTATTATCATTGAAATCAATGCACCCTACTGTTTTATGTTATATCACTATCATTGAAATCAATGCATCCTATTGCTTCAATCCTTTGAAAATCTAGAAGGATTGCCTCCACAATAGGGTCCTTGCCAAAGTCTAGAACTTATCCACTGAACCCAAACGAAAGTATAGAAATTGAAAGATAGATCAATAGACCCAAAGAAAAGTATAGAAATTGAAAGATAGATCAATAGATTGATATACGAGGGCCATACCATATTTAACGAAGCACTTTCAACTTATAATATCTGTTTTGGAAATTTTTTCATGCTAAATTCATTTCACTTGATGACTTGTTGTATCTCAATGTTGAAATTAATATAGAGGATTGATTTCCTTCATACAATTTCTTCAATTAATTAATGCAGAGAGTCATTTTTCATAGTATTATCACTGAAATCAATGCACCTTATTGTTTTATATTATATTATTATCACTTAAATCAATGCACCATATTGTTTTATGTTATATCATTGTTAAAATGAATACAACTACTTGATTATGATAAATCATTTTTATTGTACCATCATGCATATTTTTTTGCATTAAATCAATGCAACTAATTGCTCTTAATCAAAGAGCACAACTAAGATAGTTACCTTAAAACTTTCTACAAGAATATTTCAAAAAACACAACTAGGATAATTCACTTAATATTTAATGCTATTGTTTTTCAACACATAATTTTTTGTACTCAATATTATATTATTCTAGACAAAGTACCAGTGATAGAATGAGGTATGGGACCCATAGATTTATCTATTGTGTAATTGTTTGACCCCCAGAAAAAATATCCTCGGAGAAAAAATAAAAGGTTCGCTGCAAATGAGTGAGACGAAGCATACAAAGATCATTCCAAATATCCGATCAGATCGTTTCTATCTGGACCAATTATCGATTCATTTTTTCTATCTTATTCTTTTTTAGAAGAATAACTTGTGAGTTCTGTCAACTCACATTCAACTTATAATATCTGTTTTGAAATATTACAACTTATAATATCTGTTTTGAAATTTTATAACGAAACAAAGTACATGACTTCAACTTATATATGTGGTTTGAAATTTGTTTTCACTAGGTTATTGTTGAATTCATTTCACTTGATGATTTGATGTATCTCACACTTGAAATCAATATAGATGATTGATTTCTTTCATTTTACATAGTATTATCATGAAGTCAATTCACCCTATTGTTTTATGTTATATAATTGTTAAAACAAATACAACTTGATTATGTTAAATCATTTTTTGTTTTATCATCACTTAAATCAATGCATATTTTTTTGCATTAAATGAATGCAACTAATTGCTCTAAATCATTTATCATTGTGTTAATTTTCTTCATATCATTTCCTCAATTAATTAATAACTGAATCATTTTTTAGTAGTATTGTCACTGAAATCAATGCTCCTATTACTCTAAATACTAATAGTAATAATAAATATTAAATATTAAAGTAATAATAAATATTAAATATTAAAGTAATAATAAATATACTAAACTAATCTATTAGTTACTAGGATCACTCTGGTCTGCATGGTTTTGTCTGGATGAGTGATCCTAGTAACTAATGTATGGTTAAGATTTGCCACACCTTGGCTAAGATCTTTGCCATAACCTTTAGAGATTCACATTTCTAGATGGGAAAAGATAAATATGTAAAGGGCCAAAGGATAAACAAGGTTTAGAAGGAACCATCATACCAATGATCGTATATTTATTTTGATTTCCATCATAAAGGAAGCTAAGGCAAACAAGTGTAAAGTAGACAATCGATTCATTTGATTTCCACAAGGCATGTGGCATAGTTCATTGATGCTTATTCATTGATAGGGTTAAAGCTTTGGGTCGTCCACCTTTAGTGTTCTAGCTTGTGAATATTTTTCACAAGATAATTGTTTTAAGGTATGGATGAGTACTGGTGTGATAAAGGAGGTCCAAAGTACTCTAGGAGCTAAATAAGGTCTCCCACTCTCTTAGATGCTTTTTGAACATTGACGAGCTAGAGTAAATCATGTTAGAGTGATTAGGTTCCACATATGGTTGCTTACTCTTCAAAGTCTCTATTTCCATTTTCCTATTTGCATGTTAACTTACCCTCATGTTCGACTAAGTGATGGGCCTCTAGAGACAACTTGACATCTTAGTTTATTTCTATGAAACTCATCAGTGTTAGTGTGATTTGGGGAAAACAAAATCCACGCCTTTAACATGCCTAAAAAGGAGGCAAGTAATTTGCTTCTTACTAACAAAAGTGGGAGGGTTGAGGTAGTCTCTTCACATGTATCTTAGGGATTCCTCTTCTTTAGACCATGCTTTGACTTGGCTCTAGTGATATAGGTTACATTAATAGATATATCGCTATTACAAAAACAATGCTTTCAATGTCAATTTTAGGGCATTCAATTAAAGATACAACTCTCTAACTCATTGGTCACATATCTGTAAGGCCCTAGCCTTGAGGGAATTCGAGTGCTACCACCACACAATCACTTTGATGGTTTTTGATAGGCACATATGGATGCAAGAACATGTTGTAAGGTTGGATGAGCATGCCTTAGGTAGTGTTTCACAATGGCAAGGCATGTCTAAAAGTGATAGAGGGTTTGGAAACGAAACTTGGCTAAGTACGACAAGAAGTCTAAAAGAGTTGTCACTTGAGGTTTCTTATAGAGTTCACATGATGATTTGGATGATGTATATTTCTTAGTTCAAGGGCACATGGGAAACAATGCCTCAAATTGGGTGCAACACCATACTCTATGGGTATAAGTGATTAGATAATTGGGCGTGCATCACAAGTTGAGTGGATAGATGCTTGATAGGCCATGAAAAACAAGTGAAGGCAATGAGTGCCTTGACAACGTTCAAGCAAGACGATGGACCATCAGAGGCATGGGGCAATTAGGACACCTCGTGAGAACAAGCCAAACCTGTGGACCCAAGGGGCTCAAAGACTTAGTAGATGGATGGGTGGATTGTACGTTGGGTCCACTTTGGACATAGAGTCCATTGCAAGGCACCTTAGAAGAAGGAAATGAATAAGTCATGACTCATATATAAAGATGATGCTTCAAAGTGAAAATTTGTTTATTCAAGCTTGGTCATTCCCAGAAAGGTGGACAAGGAGCTTTGGTGTTGTTTTGAGTTTTGGGTTGGCATAATGTAGTACTTGTAGTACTTGGAATTTGGTGGAGTGCACCAAGGAAGAATCATGACCTATAGGAGGTAGGCATGTGGATTCTTTAGTGGCTGGATTGTGTAAGTCATTTGGGAAGTATTGCCTTGGATTTATTGTACATCTATAATAGAGTTGTAAGTAGGAGGCTACACTCCCTTGTTGTATCTTTTAATAATATTCATAAAAATAAATTTAAAGTGATCCACCTTCGGTGTCATCCATGTTAATGTTACGGTAGCTGCAGGATGTATTAACCTCTACGTGTAACCTTTGACAATACTAGAATATTCCGGGAAGAAAGAGAAACCCTAAATAGTTAGTTAACAACCCTAGAAGACATGTCAACTCAAGAGAATAATTTATATTAAGTTATTAGCCTCCAAGAGAAGAAGTCGGCCCAGTTAAGTGAATTGGAGGACCATAAATAGAGGGCGCTTGAGCTCATTTGTACTAACTCACTCTCACAACTGCATAAGGACTAGTGGTGCGCATGACTGGAGGAGAGCTACAGTTGTTGCAGTAGTGACTTGGTCTTTGGTTATGGTTTGGACTTTCTGCTTGGTGCACTAGCTTTGGAGAGAGGTACGCTATCTTCTCTAGTGTTTGCTTCCAGAATTTTTCGAGCTGTCAAGGTTAAGGTGCTTGGGGGTGGCCTTGTGCCTATGATTGGGTGACAATATTGAGATATTGTCTATGGTGAAACGAGCACACCTATTATTTTAATATGTTATGGGCCCACACTATCTTTGGACAGTCTAACCATTGGAAGGTAGATTGGGAGAATTTGCTCAGTTGCAGTTGCAGTCAGAGTTTTGCTGCAACAACGAAACCCTAACCCTCTTGTTGAGGCACCTTAAGTGAAGCGCTTGGCCTAATTCCTGGATAACCTAGTATGCCCTATCCTAGCACACTACCTGGTACTCTCAACAAGCCAATGCGTCAAGTTTGAGTTTTTGGTCAAAGTGAAAGGTTGACCAAGTCAAAGTGAAAGTCAACGCAACCATGCATTACTCTCTGAAGTCATAAAACAAGTTAGAAGGATCTTTAAACTTCAGAGCATGGAAGACAATGATTGACTTCATCCTTGCCAAGAATAAAGTCCTAGATATCGTGAAAGGAAATATCATGGAACTACAGTTTGAAGCAAGAAAAGAGAAGGAACCTCATAACGTTGCAACATTGGAGAAGTTCAAGGATAATGAAATTAATGCAATGTGTATCATAGTAGACTCTGTAAAGGATCACTTGATACTTTACATCTCTCATCTTGACTCATCCAAGAATATGTATGATGCTCTAACAAACCTTTTCTCAGTCAGAAATATTGGACAAGTGATGAGTCTAAAGAATGAACTCCGTGACATAAAGATGAGAAAGGATGACACATATCTTTATACTTTGTGAGGATTTCTCAGTTGAGAGATAAACCACAAGTTATTGAAGAAACCATCCCAAAAAAGGAAGTTGTGAACATAGAACTCAATGGTCTCTCTAGATCATGGGATTCATTTGCTGCACGCATGAATACAAGGAAGGATTTTCCAACGTTAGAAGAAATTTGTACCTGTTGTGCATAAGAAGACACAAGGTTAAACTCCAAGGTAAAACCTTATAAGGAAGAATATGCTCAAGCCTTTGCAACAAATTTTAAAAGACATGGAGGTAAGAAAATATCTGATTCAAGAAAGAAGTTCAAGAGAGATATGTCAAAGGTACAATGCGTTGAATGCCATGTCTATGACCACTACAAGAGGAATTGTCCTAAGCTAAAAAAGAAGAGAAAAGAGAGACATCACACATCAAATGCCAATGATGAAGAACCCTCAAAGAAGACAAAGCATGATGAAACAAATTTATTCTATTATTCAGCTCTTACTGGAACCATTGAAGATGACACGTGGCTGATCGATAGTGGAGCTTCAAGGCATATGATAGGTGACCATAAGAATTTATCAAGCATGAAGGAAAATGAGACACCTCATAAAGTAGAGCTTGGAGACAAGAACTCTTATGCATTCAAGGGAATTGGACAAGCTACTATCAAAATGGAATCAGGTAACTCTATCCATGTTAGTAATGTTTTATATGTTCTTGGTTTAAAAAATAATCTAGTATCTATTTCATGTTTGGAAGAGAAGGAGATAGAGTATCTTTTGTGGATGAAAAAGTTCTTGTATGGTCTAAAGACTCCAATATAGAAAACACTAGAGTTATTGGAACCCATGAAGGAAGGTTATATAAATTGCTAGGTCATAATACTCAAGCCTTAGTGCATGACAAAATCAACCCTAGTGAGTTATGGAATATAAGGTATGCTCACCTTCATTACCAAGCCTTTCCATCCTTGAAACAAATGGTTGTTGTCATACCAGAATTACAATCAATACATGAAGGTGTGTGCAGAGGATGTGCACTTGGGAAGAACATTAAGAAACCTTTCCCAAGTAGTGAGAATAGATCCAAAGGGAGCTTAGACGTAATACATTCATATGTATGTGGACCTATTCCAGTGAAGTATCTAGGAGGATCTCTTTACTATGTAACGTTCATAGGTGACTTCTCAAGAAAGACACGGTTGTATCTGTTAAAGACTAAGGATGAAGCATTTAGCAAATTCCAAGAATTCAAGGCTGAAGTAGAGAACCTAACAGATAAGAAGATCAAGGCAATAAGATATGATAACGGGGGAGAATAAACCTCCAAGGAGCTCGTTGCCTTTTGTAAAGAAGATGGAATTAGGAGGGAGATCATTGTCCCTCACAATCCTCAACAAAATGGCAGGGTTAAAAGAAAGAACAAAACCATTGAAGAATCAATCAAGGCAATGATGAATGATCATAACTTATCTATGTTTCTATGGGGAGAAGCAACTATGATAGCTGTTTATGTTCAGAATAGAAGTCCACATAGAGTATTGAAGAACATGACTCTTGAAGAAGCCTTCTCTGGAAAGAAGCTAAGTGTTGAACACTTAAAAATATTTGGATGTCCTGTATACATTCATGTTCCCAAGGATAAGAGAAATAAGTTGGAATCCTCAGGAAAGAGAGAAATATTCGTTGGTTATAGTGAATCATCTAAAGAGTATAGAATCTATGTTCCAGGTCAATAGAAGATTAAATAAGTAGAGACACAACTTTTGATGAAAGGATTTCATTTAAGAATTCTATAGAAGAATCTATAGAATCCAACGAAGAAGAGAAACATGAAGATACCAAAGAAGAAAGTAAATGTTCTCTAGAAAAACCTAATGAAGAACAAGAACTACCACATGAATTTGTGGAACCAACTATTATAGCTAAGACAAGAAAAAGACTAGCATGGCTTGAAACTACTTTGCAGGAAGCAAAAAAGCATAAGGCTCCCACTGGTACTTTCAGACAAAGTAAGAAACCAAAAAGGTTCTCCAGTTATGCAGYGCTCATGACAAGTATTGTTAATGCAAAACCTTCCACCTTTGAGGAAGAAAT
This sequence comes from Picea engelmannii, assembly GCA_009831015.1. Classification (NCBI taxonomy): domain Eukaryota; kingdom Viridiplantae; phylum Streptophyta; class Pinopsida; order Pinales; family Pinaceae; genus Picea; species Picea engelmannii. The sequence continues at coordinate 170,445 of ML794018.1, forward strand.
CAAACAAAAAGAATGGAAGGAAGCCATGATGGAGGAATACCAATATATTATGAAAAATGATGTATGGGAAGTTGTGCCTAGACCTAAAGAGAAGTCTGTAGTTGCTTCAAAGTTGGTTTACAAGATAAATCATGTTGTAGATGGAAGTATTGATAAATACAAGGCGAGATTTGTGGCTAGAGGATTCTCTCAGTAGGAGGGAGAATATTATGGTGAGACGTTTGCTCCGATTGCAAGATATACATCTAGTAGATCCATCATATCTCTAGTAGCTTCCATGGGTTGGAGTTTACATAAGATAGATGTAAAGACCGCCTTTCTCAATGGAGTGATTGAGGAAGAAGTTTACATAGCGAAACCTCAAGGTTTTGAGGTACATCCAAAAGAAACCTATGTATGCAGATTGAAGAAGGCCTTGTATGGACTCAAGTAAGCTCTAAGAGCTTGGTATGCACGTATTGATAGCTACTTAACAAGACTTGGATTTTCCAAGAGTCATGCTGATCCAAACCTCTATTACAAAGTTGTGAATAATGTACCCATTATTATACTGTTATATGTTGATGAATTGTTCTTGATAGGTGCAAAGCCTCTCATTATTTAGTGTAAGAAGGAGCTATCCATTGAATTTGATATGAAGGATCTTGGTCTCATGCACTACTACTTGGGACTAGAAGTGTGGCAGAATCACGGTGAAGTCTTCCTAGGACAAGAGAAGTACATTGTAAAGATCCTTCATAAGTTTGGGATATTGGATTGTAAATCCATGGAAACTCCCATGGTGACATATTTAAGGAAGTTGAGAGACTCTGATTCTGATCCAGTAGACTCATCCCTATACTGACAGTTGATTGGCTCCTTGATGTATTTGGTAAATACTAGGCTGGACATATCCTTTGCTGTGAACATGTTGATCCAGTTCCAGGTGGAATCCAGAAAAGAGCATTAGGTGGCTACAAAACATATCTTGAGATATCTTTGTGGGACGATAATGTATGGTTTGAGATATGCCTCAAACAGTGAAGTAAAGATGCATGGATTTACCGATTCAGATTGAGAAGGGAGTGCAGAAGATAGAAAGCGTACTTTTGGACTATGTTTCAGTTTGGGTTCTTCTATGATTTCATGGGATATCACAAACATATTTTTTTTGCACTCAACACTGCAGAAGCAAAGTATATTGCAACTTGTGATGCTTGTACAGAAGCAGTGTGGCTCCATAAGATGGTTTTTGGTCTATTTGATCAAGTACTTTTGGATTCGACCGTGATATATTGTGATAACCATAGCTGTGTGAATCTCTTAGAGAACCCGTTGTTCAATGACAAGTCGAAGCACATCGAGATCAAGTACCATTTTCTTCGTGATAAATTCCAGAGGGGAGAAGTGGTTCTCCAATATATCTCCACTGATGAGCAGACTATGGATATTTTGACGAAGCCTTTGTTCAAGATAAAGTTTGCATACTTGAGGGACAAGCTGGGGCTCATGGATATTTCTCCATTGGTCGAAAGGGAGGAGATGACTACCTCGGTTGGGAGGGAGCACTGATATGTGGCACCATGGACTGTCAGTGAGCTGCGGATCTGTATCATGCTAGTACAACTTAGAGATGGTCATAAAACTTAGAGATTATGCTTGTATAATGATAGATATGATCATGCTAATGTAGATCATATGTGATACATATGGTTGGAGTTGTTGATACAATGGCCCGAGGAGAATCGTGCTAGTACAACTTGGAAGTGAACATGCAACTTAGAGATGATGCTTGCATCATGCTAGTTATGTTCACTCTAGTACAACTTAGAGACGATGCTGGTGAGCTGCATCATGCTAGATATGGTCATGCGAGTACAACTTATATGTGACATACAACTTAGATATTATGTATTGACATCATGCTAGATATGTAATGCCAGTACGACTTAGAGATGACCATACAACTTAGAGATGATGCAGGGGGCTTGTTTCCTGCTAGATATGATCATGTGAGTACAACTTAGAGGTGGCATACAACGTAGATATGATGTATTTACATCATGCTATATATGTCATGCTATTATGCCATAGAGATGATCATACAACTTAGAGATGGCACAATGGGGCACTGATCTACATCATGTGAGTACAACTTAGATGTGGCATACAACTTAGAGATGATGCTTGCATCATGCTAGTATGGCTTAGAGATTATGTAGATGATACTCTGAATCACGCCAGTACAACTTAGGTATGATGCATGTACATCATGCTAGTACGACTTAGAGGTGATGCAACTAATGACATTGTTGATGCAGGTTGATATCAGATAACATGATTTTTTTTCTAAGGAGACAATATGTCTATGGACAATAGCTGTATGCTACTGTGATGGATGTGTTCCACTAGTAGTGACCGTGAGTCACTGGTTACTAGCCGTGTGCTACTAGGAGTGGTTATGTACCATTGGATAGTAGTTTTATACTACTATGGATAGACACAATTGTTTTCTATTGGATGGAATTGTTCTGATTTCCATGGAGAATATCTAGATGCATAGTGATGGTGGTGCTCGTGATTTGATTTATGTGATCATAAGATAGCCTGCGTGGCTATGGTGATGATACCGATTGAATATTCTATTTGTGCTCAAGACCATTTCCTTTAATACCTCCCTAGCTAGGAGGGAGTGTTGATGTTATGGTAGCTGCGAGAGGTATTAACCTCTACGTGTAACCTTTGACAAGACTAGAATATTCCGGGAGGCAAGAGAAACCCTAAATAGTTGGTTAATAACCCTAGAAGACAAGTTGGCTCAAGAGAATAATTTATATTAAGTTATTAGCTTCCAAGAGAAGAAGTTAGCCCAGTTAAGTGACTTGGAGGACTATAAATAGAGGGCACTTGAGCTCATTTGTACTCACTCACTCTCACAACTGCATAAGGACTAGTGGTGCGCATGACTGGAGGAGAGCTGTAGCTGTTTCAGTAGTGACTTGGTCATTGGTTATGGTTTGGACTTTCTGCTTGGTGTGCTAGATTTGAAGAGAGGTACTCTATCTTGGTTGGATATCTGCTCTAGTGTTTGCTTCCAGAATTATTCTAGCTTTCAAGGTTAAGGTGCTCGAGGGTGGCCTTGTGCCTATGGTTGGGTGACAATATTGAGATATTGTCTATGGTGAAATGAGCACACCTATTATTATAACAATCCATACCACTATGTTGTGGTCCCTTTGTCATTGTTGGATGTCACTATTCATTGCATTATATTGAATGGCCAAGTCTTATTGGATATTGGATAAGCATAATAGATCTGGGATGCTTTAAAGTCATGGTTGGACATGTGCCTATTGTGAACCTTGTTGTATTGAACTTAGTTTCAAATCTAACCAATTGTGGCTTAAGGTGTAGATATGGGAAAAGATTGATTGAAAAGGTGTAGTCTAGTTGTGTAGGAACATGTTGGCCAAGCCCCTAAATTTAAGGAAATGAAGTGGTACATGACTCTAGGTGCGGAAACAAAGTTGGGAAACCCCAAGTTTGCAAAGAAAAATTCAGCCATGACTATAGTTTTGTGACATATGGTATTAGACCATACTCTTTATCACTTTCTGAAGGAAGTGTGGTATTAGAGAAAATCAAGCACTCTTCATCATGTTTGGATGAACTTGAGGCAAAACATAAGGTTTTGGGATAAATCTAGCAGGGGACCACAAAGTGACTTGAAGAAAATTATAGAAAACTTAGTGCCTTGGCATAGCATGCAACCAAGACAGTTCATCTACACAAAAGGTGAAGTGAGTCTTTGAGACTTGGATAAACTTGTTAGTGGTGCCAAGAGGGTTGGCCCATTTATGGGTTGCGACATGAAAAACATAAAGAAAGAGTCATATAAGACCAAGATGGATGCTGTAACGACAAGGTTTGGATAGTGATTACAAGAGTACAACGATGTGTCCCAACAATGCAAAGCATACACTAAATCATTGATACAAGTGTTGCAAGCTATGATGGAGTTGCAACCTAAGTTGGGATCATTCAAGAAAAAAGATGCCCAAGATGATGGCAACATCATAGAAAGGAAGAGAACAAAATCCTCTAAGCATAGAGGTGGTTGTTGATTGTTTCCATTGTTATCAAAACCATTTCACAGTTGATTGTCCTTTGAAAATGAAGTTGGAATATTTGGAAGAAGTATAAGTGAAACCAAATTTGACGGTCAAGCCAACAACCTTGGAATAATTCCAAACACAACAGACTTCATAGAAAACAATGGAGGTTTTGGATGCCTTTACATGTTCATGGTAGTGGGTCAAGAACACGAGTTTGTAGGAAATACAAAGGCAACGTCCATTCCCCACTTAGATAGTTTGATTAGATTTTAAATCCAAGATATGTGCATCATTCCTACAATAAGGAGGAAAAAATAAGTTATCAGTGGGATAACTACCTCAAGAATTGTTCAAGGCACTATGTGACCTTGCAACAAAGGACATGTAGATTTTGGATTTGATGGAGGAGCGACACATGGATATTCAAGTGGAGTTATATGAAAACTTTGGTGGACAATTGTTTAGTGAGGAATTGGAACATAAGCTTGCTAGGCCATATCCTATAGTGGATTTCAGATAGATTATTGACACAATTGTTGGTGATGGCCTTTGCAACCACTTGCCATATTCCTTTAAGTAATCGATGCCACATGTGGCTACCTGCCTAGGGTGCTGGTGAAGGTGTCGAGTTTAGTGAAGGGTTGGACTGAGGAGGAATTTTATTTTATGAGGAGGATAAAACTTGCGATGGACACAATCCATGTTGGCCATCCTCTTCTTCACATTGTCATTGTATAGGCAATCTGTGGTCCAATAAATAGGATAGTGGATAGAGAGGTGCTAATGCATTGGATCCTTAAATAACTTCTTGACTTCAAGGATGTGACTTGATGGCTTTGAGGAAGAGGCGAGAACATCTCTTTTGTTTAGCAACAACGACAATGCCGAAGCTGCAGTGGATGCTTTCTTGGGGGAGCATGGTAGTTCATGCTATGTGGATAGATGGATACAATGAAAGAGTTAACCAAGAAAACATGCATGATTAACTTGGGTGCCATTTAGAGTAGAAAAAAGACCAAGTTGACAAGGAAGATAATTTTCCACCTTCATGTATAGGAACTTAGGATGAGGCATAATGCTTCTTGGGTATATTTGAGGATGATTGCTTGGATGACCCAAAGATCATGATAATGTTGGTTGAATGTGATATAAGGATTGGTGCAGACATGCCTCTCTCAAGAGGTATGGAAGTATTTCAGTTGGCTTATCGAATTTAGTGGACTTTGGAAAAATTGTTGGAGCATTTGAGGGCAATGGCTGTGATCTTCTCATTCAATGTATGCCTTAGTGTGACTTGCCACCTAGGTGTTGTCATTGGAGCCTAAGTGCACCAAGAAAAGGTGCCACATTTAATGCAGACGTTAGGAGCATTGGGTTGTAAGAGTCAACTTGATATTTTGGAGGAAAATGTAACGACCTTGCCTTGGTCCAGTAGAGATGTACAAATAGATTCAAGTGCATAAGGAAGTGACTATTTTGAACATGAAGAAGTGCATTCTCATGGAGTTGATTTGTGGATGGTTGGGTTGCAATAGTGATGGGGAAGTACATCGACATGGCGGATTGGTCAAAAGTACTAAAGAAATGTTAAACAATTAAGTTGTAGTAGCACCCAAAACATTGAACACTTGAGTTGTAGCAGTGGAAAAATGTAGCAATAACAACATTGACAAACATAATGAAACAATAGAATTAAGCAATGACAACAAGCAACAACAACTTAGACATACATGAATCAATGTTTGGTAGAGTTAAGAAAAGAAACTTATGTTCAAAGGGAGTTTAGGCAATGGGTAGTTGCACAACAATTCTTGCAGTGGCATTATAAAGTGGTTGAATGATTTGACCATGGATGGATGTATGAGGTTGAGTAACGAGCTTTGTAGAACAACAAAAATTCTTGAAGATGTTGTTGGAGATGGAAACAAATTTAAGTGGGGGAGTATGTAAGGGGATAGATTTGAGGGACTTTGGGTGCCTCCAATGCATGATCACTTTGGTGATCATTCCCTGGTAAGGGTAGGCACAACAATATGTTGTAAGGTTGGATGCACATGCCTTGGGAAATCTTGCACAATGGAAAGGAGTGCATGAATGGTAGATGGTTTGGAAAAACAATTTGGCTAAGTATGACAATGAGACAAGAGTTGTCACTTTGAGGTTTATTATAGAGACTACATGGTGACTTGGATGATGGACATTCCTTGGTTCATGGGCACATGGGAAACAATGTCTTGACTTGGGGTGAAACACAATAGTTTGCGAGCATAAGTTCCTAGACAGTTGGGAGCACATCACAAGTTGAATGGACAAATGATTGACGAGACATACAACATAAGGAAAGGCAAGACACACCTTGGACATCGTTTAATCTAGATAGTTAACCATTGGATGCATGAGACAATTGGGACACCTTGGGTGCACAAGGAATACTTTCGGACCCAAGGGGATTAAAGACTTGACAAATGGATGGGTGGATTGTATGTTGGGCCCACTTTGGACATGGAGTTCACTACAAGGCAGGTCTTTAGAAGGAGGAAACAATTAATAAATGAATCATATATAGATATTATGCATAAAAGTGCAAAGCCATCCATTTAAGCTTGGTCATTTACACAAGGGTGTATGAGGAGATTTTGGTTGTGCTAAGTCTAGGATTGGCACAATGGAATACTTGGAGATTGGTGGAGTGAATTGAGGAAGAGTTGATATTTGTAGGAGGTAGGATTATGGATGCTTTAGGGGTTGGATTGTGCAAATCATTTGGGAAATAGTTTGTAGGAAGTGTTTCCTTGGATTGATTGTACATATGTAATAGATTTGTTGACAGGGGCTCACGCTCTCTTGTTGTATCAACATAGTTACCAATTTGATGAGAACTCTCAATTTTATTTTTATTTTTTTAGATGTTGTAGCTAGTGGTTGTTTTTAACCCCATTTCAAAAATCAGTGCTACCGATAGCACATTTTTTCTTTTTGGGGTTAAAATTATAAATTTTTTCTATGATCTGTAATGCTTCTAAAAACCTTAAAATTGACTCCCAAATCAAAAAGTGGTGTTCCTAAAATCACCATTTTTTTGGGGCTAAAATTACGATTTTTTTGAGGTCATGCCCTTGACAAGTGACATTGTTACAAACAAAACCCTTAGAATTAACACAAGAATAAAAATAATGTTGCTACTAGTGACATCCATTTTTTTTTGGAGTTAAAATTACAACTTGTTTGAAACCATGGCTTTGACAACTAGTACCGTTGCAAACCAAAATATTAAAGTCATCTCCTCAAATTGAAAAATGGTGCCACTAGTAACACCTTTTTTGTTTCAAACTGTAAATGTGTTGAACCTGCACATAATAGATCTAGCTAGGAATTGACATACACAGTTGTAGAGAAAATATGAGAAAAGAGAAGCATGCGAGAAATAATGGAAGAATTCTCATTAACCAAATGAATGAATGATAATTTACACATAATATACTCTATATAACTCAACTAATGCACACTGGAGGAGAAGCCAATGCGCCATAGTGGTGTTCTAGAGTGATCTGGACACACACCAACAATTACGGGAGAAAACTGCCACTAAGTCTAGTCTCTCAGGAAATTACGAGAGTGAACTTCCACCTAGTCTGAGTTAACTAGTCTCTTAGTCTTCAGTTAACTGAATGAAACATGGTGAAGTGAGGAGGAGATCACATAATCATGAGTAATGCGCTAGTCTAGTGATGATTCAAAGGACAATGCACATTAGCTTGTGATGATCCCAATGCTGCATGGTGATAATCCCAATGTGGCATCTAGTCTCCACTCAACTGATCAAATTGAAGTGTGAACTAAAGAGAATATTCTCCTAGAGGAATATTCTCCCTAAAATATAGGATACTGGATAATGACTAATAAACATAGGTAAAACCTTAGGAAAAATAAATCCTAGGCGTGTGTGAAGTACTCCAACACCCCCCCTGAACATCACTATGGTGAAAATAAAGAATGGGTCCCAACAATGAGGCCATGTTAGTTACCGAAATATAAAAGATAGACTGAAAGAAACGAGAAAAGATGGAAAACCTCATGGGAAAACCCCCCTTAAAGTACAATGTATGTAAAAAAGAAGAACTGACAGTTGCTAGGAAACTGTGTCCTTCACTCCAAGACGACTGCGTAGAGAATGGAACTTTTGCTCAGTGGAGGTCTTGGTGAAGATGTCTTTAGTCTGTTCTACTGAAGGAAAAAATAGTAGGTTGATGATCCCATCGTGTACTAAGTCCCAGATGTAGTGCACGTGGATCTCGATGTGCTTCGTCTATTGGCTCTGAATTGGATCTCTACAGAACTTTAGAGTGCTCTGTTTGTCACACCAGATGACGATCGATCGATGAAACTGAATTCCCAACTCAGTGAGAAAATGTTGTAGCCACATAGCCTGAATGGTTATGTTAACTACCCCTCTATACTCTACCTCGGCTGAAGATAGAGAAATAATATCCTGCTTCTTGCTCGACCAATAGATAGGCCTAGAACCAAGAATGAGTGAGTAACCAGATGTGGAATTGCGATCAATGCTATCGCCACCCCAGTCAGAATCAATGAACCTGATGAGGTCCAATGTAGAGTCTGCTTCATAGTGAATCCCAAAGGTGATGGTGCCCTGTACGTATCAAAGGATACACTTTTCATCCTTCCAATGTAGCTCATGCAGCTTCTGCATGAACCTGGAGACTGCTGCAACTGCATAGGAGAGGTCTGGTCTAGAGTGTGTGAGATACAACAAGATCCCTAATAGCTGTCTGTACAATGTGTTTTCAACTAGTGGAGTGTCCCCGCCATCCTCAAGTATGACTCCTGATAGGAAAGGAGTCGGGGCAGACTTGCAGTCTGTCATGTGAAATATCTCAAGGAGATCTTGTGCATACTTGGCCTTAGATGGTTTGATGCCTGATGCATCCTGACTGATATTGAGTCCAAGGAAGAAATGTAGCAGACCCATGTCCATCATCAAGAACCTATCATGTAACATCCTCTTGACCACAACAATCGTTGAAGTCGAGCAACCGATAAACAATAAATCATCAACATACAAAACTAAGAGTAGAAGTGAATCATCCATCCTGAGCATGTAAACATCCGTGTCTGACTTACAACGTACAAAGTTCTGTGACAACAGGTAGGAGTCCATATTTTCATACCATGCCCTCGAAGTTTGCTTGAGGCCATAAAGAGACTTCTTCAGTCGATAGACCAAAGACGAATCATTCATAAATCCCCGGGGATGCTCCATATAGATCTTCTCAGAGAGATTTTCATGAAGAGATGCATTCTCCATGTCCATCTGATGGACTTCCCATCCCTTGTCTACTGCAATGGCAAGTGCCAAACATATGGAATCCATCTTCGCTACTGGAGCGAAGGTCTAATATTAGTCAATGCCATGCACCTGCTGAACGCCTTTCAAACTAGCCTGGCTTTGTATCTGCTAACCTATCCATTCGCTGTGCTCTTGGTCTTGTATACCCATATGCAACCGACAAGTTTCCTTCCTGAAGGAAGGGGAACTAGATACCAAGTCTGGTTCTCGAGGAGGGAGTTGTACTCCTCCTGCATGGTGGATTCCAAAAAGGGATTTCCAACAACCTCGCCATAATATTGTGGATCTTAAGACTGAACAAAGAAAATATTACTGAGTGGCATCGGTTCAGTGGCAGTGAGTGCAAGAGGAGGCTCCTCGAAATTAGATTGAGTCCTCCTAGTATCAGGTGGATCCCCAACAAGATCCCCTGCTCCCTGAAGACTAATATTGGCCCACTTGGGCCTTTTCTCTGGCTCTGCATCTGCATCTGACTATACTGACTCTGTATCTGGATCATCTGAATCCTATGAATCAAAATTCTCATCTGAAGAAGAGTCCGCATGTGCATTCTCATCATCTATGACAGGTGGAAGAACAAAGGTGTCTGCATGCAACTGCTGAGGTACATGCGAGACACTTTCCTCAAATTGGACACTATGCTCAATGATGACCTGGTCCGAGGAAAGATTAATGAGTCTATATCCCTTCAAACCGTCGGGGTATCCAACAAATATACACTCTGTTCTCTGTGGATCAAGTTCCTTCCTCTTCTGAGAGGGAATCTTGGCCCATGCACGTGAACCAAAAATATGAAAGTGGGTCACTTCTGGTTTGTGTCCGCTCCAAGCCTTGTAGGGGGTCTTATCCTTGACAAATATATGGGGAGATCTATTTTGTATGTAGGTTTCACAATTAAGTGCTTCAACCCATAATCTCTGTGGAAGTGACTTTGCATGTAGCATGCAGGATGCCATCTCTTTTAGAGATCTAATTTTCCACTCAGCGACTTTGTTTTGCTGCGGAGTATAAAGAACCGTGTGCTGCAACTGAATCCCTACCTCATGACAAAGATTCTGTATCTCATGGTTAACATACTCTCCCCCGTTATCTGTTTAGAGGAATTTGATTTTATTTCTTGACTGTGTATCAACAAGGGCTTTGAAATCTTTTAGGTGTTGAAAGACCTTTGATTTTTGCCTAAGAAAGAAAATCCATGTGAAGCATGAGAAATCATCAAAAACATGAGCACGTACCTTGCTTTACTGATTGATGGATGCAGAAAAGGGACCATGAGGTCACTATGGATAAGATCTAAAGGAAAGGAAGCCTTCTGAGTCTTTCCTTTGTCAAATTTCTCTCGAGGGTGTTTTCCAAGAACACATCCCTATGAAATTCCTTTGGAGAAGTGGATGTTGGGTAGACCATCAACCATTCCCTGCTTGCTAACCTGTTTCATATATTCGAAATTTAAATGCCCAAACCTTTCATGCCATATCCTACTGCTTTCATCAGCATGGGTAAGTAGTAATGCAGAATCTGGTTCAATAAATTCAGAAAATATGTAGAGTCTAGATCGATGATTTACCTCACCGGTAGAAACCCTGGAATTGGTTTGCATGTCATAGATATCCACTGCATCAAGTGTGAATATGACTCTCTTTTTGGTGCTAGAGTTTGTCATCTGATACACAGAGAGAAGATTGACGAAATTTTTTGGAACGTGTAGCACATTCTCGAAGGTTCCGTTTGTGAGTTCAATCCTTCCTTTGTCGGTGACCTCGATTGGAGAGTTGTCCCCCATCATAATAGGAGGACCTTTGCATGCATCCAATGAATAATAGACTTCTTTTTTAGTAACCATGTGGTGTGATGCTACTGAATCTACGATCCAAGCATTGGGAGAGGAGTTGATGGCAATCAAAGAATGACTAGAATTGCCTTTCTTGGGATTATGATCTTCTGGCTTCTTCTTCTTGACACCCTCAGGGATGCGATCTCCAAGGTTTTTTTGCTGAAGTATTTGGGTCATTAGATCTATCTGTTTTTGCGTACATGCAGATTCTGGATGGAATCGTTTATGGAAGTAAGTGCATTTCTCCCCTTTTCTTCCCTTTCCACCTTTGGATCTGGAGGCATCGTTGAATGGTTTTGAGTACCCTTCATTTTTTGGATTTGCATGTGCTTTCCTTTTGTCTTTATCTTTAGATTTCGGATATTGATGACCGCTACCATCTTGCATAGTAGGTGCATGCACCTTTAGGTCTTTTATTTTTCACATATTGATGAGCTTGTTTTTCTCTTGTGTCAGAGACTCAATAAAGGCCTCAAGAGAAGGCATTGTCTAGGTGGATCCAGAGGTGAACCTAACTGAATGAAATGTGGATACAAACACTTGTTATTCTAGACCAAGTTTGGAGAGAATGGTGAGAACCATTTGTTTCTCCTCCTTAGATTTATCAACCCCGCAAGCCTTGAGTTGTGAAAACAAATCCTTATATTTGGTAAAGAAATCTTGGAGATTGTCGAAGGTTTTTGGATCCAATGTGAGAAATTACACCTCGACCATGTGTCCCCTCATATTGTCCTATTTTCCAAAAATCCCTTCCATGGTGGTCCAGGCTTCATTGAGAGTTTTACATGAGGATATGTGAAAGAGGAGTTTAGGAGAATGGAGATTGCAAATTGTTCCAAACGCTTCATCCATTCAATTTAGATACTTGGATTTTTCTATGGATGATGTTGGTTATGTCTCCATGTTCATGGTTAACCTGTATAATCCTCTACCTCGAAGATGCATTATCATCTTCTCCTTCCATGCAAAGAAATCATATGGTGTAAGAATGAATTCTTTGGGAAATTCCAATTTTTTTTGCTGTCTTCAATCTTCGGTACCTACAAAAATAATTTGGTGTGTATTTTCCCTAGAAGTCAGTCGGCTCTGATACCATGTAAATGTGTTGAACCTGCACATAATAGATCTAGATAGGAATTGACATACACAGTTGCAGAGAAAATATGAGAAAAGAGAAGCATGAGATAAATAATGGAAGAATTCTCATTAACCAAATGAATGAATGATAATTTACACATGATATACTCTGTATAACTCAATTAATGCGCACTGGAGGAGAAGCCAATGCACCATAGTGGTGTTCTAGAGTGATCTCGACACACACCAACAGTTACAGGAGTAAACTGCCACCTAGTCTAGTCTCTCATGCAATTATGGAAGTAAACTGCCACCTAGTTTGAGTTAAATAGTCTCTTAGTCTTCAGTTCACTGATTGAAACATAGTGAAGTGAGGAGGAGATCACATAATCATTAGTAATGCGCTAGTTTGGTGATGATTCCAAGGACAATGCACATTAGCTGGTGATGATCCCGATACTGCATGATGATAATCCCAATGTGGCATCTAGACTCCACTCAATTGATCAAACTGAAGTGTGAACTGAAGAGAATATTCCCTTAGAGGAATATTCTTCCTAAACTATAGGAGATTAGATAATGACGAATAAACATAGGGAAAACCTTAAGAAAAATAAATCCTAGGTGTGTGTGAAGTACTCCAACACAAACTTAAAATTGCAACATTTTTAAAATCATGGCTAAAAAACTAACATTGCTG
>ML794018.1:190380-210896 GCA_009831015.1 Picea engelmannii
AACCAATACAGAAAATCCTCCTCCAAGAGATGCGCCACCCTTCTCCTCCTCTCACCAACTTGAAATAACAACTTGCCTCATAAGAGAATGAGCAAGTGAAGTGTATGTTAGAAGTGAGGCGCTAGCCTCTTATTTATATCAATATGGCACGTGTGAAGAGTCACCATCTGGCAGGGCCGACCTCTCACACTGGGTGGGTAAATCCACCTTTAATTAAATCTGGCCCTTTCATTATAACTGCTGGGGACGACTTCTTATTCTGCACATTGTAATTGTCTGATGACCAATCCACAAAAGGGGATTTGGTCCTTATACAATTACCGACTTGATTAATCCTCAATGGGGATTAATCTAATAATAAAAATAATAATAATGACATGATTAATCCACAATGGGGATTTAATCCAATAACAAAATAATAAGAATGCTCTTCGCAGTTACATTATTTCAACAAAAACAAGATCTCCATCCTTAAAAATCCATATTTTTGGGTCAGAAACACCAAAATCAACCCCCAAATTGAAAAATAATGATATTGGTAGCACATTTTTTTCCCGAAGCTAAAATTATAAAATTTTACAACCATGGCCTAAAAAGCTTAATTTTACTAACAAATACCTTAAAATAAATCTCTAAATCAGAAATTTGTGCTATCAGTGCCACACTATTTATTTTTTGGTTAAAATTACCACATTTTGCAACCATGACTTTAACAACCTCATAATGTTGCCAACTAAACCCTTAAAATCAACCCATGAATTGAAAACTAACTTTAACAACAATACCTTCTTTTTGTACCAAGGTTAAAATTACAACTTCTTTCAAACCATGAAATCAATGACAAGTATTATTGCAACCAAAACCTTAAAATTAAACCTTGAATTGAAAAATGGTACTCCCAATAACACATCTTTTTTTTGGGGGGGGCTAAAAATGTAACATTTTTGAAATCATAACCTTAACAATTGGCATTCTTGTAACAAAAATCTTAAAATCAACCCTCAATTTGAAAATATATGTTATCAGTAGTGTTGATGCCCAAAAGCGCAACATGGAATCCATGCCTGCAAATAGGTTGCAATGCCTTACTACTTATATATATTTAATAATTTACTAAATAGGTGGGACCCCGTTATGTGAATAGTGATGAAGGACGCTTTTATTTGATTGCGTTCATGGCTACCTTGCAAAGATGATTCTACAATTTGAAATTGGGAACCACTTCCGTGTGATATGAACGAGTGATGGTGTATTGGCAATTTAATTTGAAAAAGAAATGCAAAGGGAAACATGTGTGTTTTAATAAGAATCTTGGTTTATTCTCGCTACACATATATATTTTGACTTGTTGATTCAAACTCCAAGCATGATCCACATATAGTTATGGAATATTGCACTTATGGTATACTTGTTATTATCATAGAGAACTGATAAGTTTTATAAGGTGGCAATCCTTCATTAGCAAGGAATGTGGGACATGACATGTTTTGGGGCTAAGTGTTGAGTATGCATATAAAACTTATGAGCTTAATGGAAGGTGGAAAATTCGATTTTTGGATTGAAATGTTATGTGGCAAACATAGTGGACTATGCATTGGATGTATTGGGTGTGCTCGTACTTGGCTCTAGTTGATGAAAATTAATGTGAGAAACGACGTGCAATTACTGCACGTAGCTCTAACCCTACCTCGAGGTTGCCACCCTCACTTGGTTTGCAATTGTGTTGGTTGCTTTGGCTGGTACTACCTCCGTTTTGCTTGGCCTTGGAAAGAATAATGGTGCTTGTTGGTTTTCTGGCATTCTCCATACAGGTATGTTGGCTCTTACCTCTCCATTCATGAATTGTAGCTCCGCTTTGAATAAAATCATGATGTTGGCTCTTAGATTTTCTCACAGACTGTGTTTTCTTTCCAAAGTTTATAATGGATGTATGTGATTATCATGGTTGTGCAAATTGCATTTATATTTAGTTTCTTCTCTATTGGCATTTAATTTTTTCAAGATGAGAATAATGTTCAAAATTCCTTTCTGTTTGGATTATGCGATAGCGTTTTCCCCGTAATGTGTGCTGCTTCTGTTTCTATGACTAGTGGCAAATAATTATGGCAAATATGTTTTTGGTTTCACTCATCTCTGGTCAATAAAATTCAAGGATTTTTCCTGAGAAATAAAATAATGATTTTTTTTTTTTCTACATAACGCCATACCCTTTACTCATCCTTTGGAATATTTACATCTCCTTTAAATTATCTTTGAATTGTTGTGAATAGATAGGTGTATTTTCCTTGAGGCCACCATATGAGTTCTGTGGAAAGTTTGTTGTGGAAATAAATGGTTAATTTTTTTTTTGCAAATCCCTTATGAATGTTTCTCCTTTTCGTGCCCAGACCTCGGTTCTTTTATCTGGTGTATGGCGATTTGTAAGATTCAAACTCTGGTCTTGATATGGGTTATAGTGATTAACCCGACAATGGGGAAGACATGTTATATGCATGAAGTATTGGCTCGTTTTTTATGTATCCATGGGGGTTTGGTCGATTTTGAAGTTATATGATGTTAAATTAAAACGATGAGCACCAATTTCATATGAGATTTCAAACCTAGTATGTTTACGCAACAAGTATTGAAGGTTGTGATACCATCGTTGTATAGTGAAAGGTCGATGTATTATGTTGTGTTCTCAGCCTCCCATGCACACTTGATGTAGTCTGGTTTTAATTGTTTTGAGTGACTCTGTTAATAGTCTCTTATAAAAGCTCTGCGAATAAAAGAAAAGGAAGAGGAAATTGAAGTTGTAAAGTTTGACAATCTTGAAAATTCCTGGGGTTTTATATTGGGTACTATAAAAACTGATGTGTCTTGGATTTAAACTATTAATAGAGAAAAGTTTTGGAAGTCGATGGTGATGGCATTTTTTAAAATAGAAACTATTGCATATAATGGAACAATAATCATCTTTTTTTCCTTTTTTCCCTTTCATTATCTCACTTTTCGCTCATTATATGCCCCTCGCCTTCCCAAATACATTTAAAACATTCACTGTTCTATTATTATGAATTTCATTTTTTTGAAAAGAGGAAGGATTAATAACAAAAGAAAAGGCTAGTTGATGACTGGTGTTGGAAGTTTGGATATGGATACATTTTCTGTTACTTCTGCATTTGCTTGACAATATTCGTTGGTCGTTTCCCATTCATGCTACCATTTTTTGCACATTAGAATCCCCTCATCTTCTCAATAGCCCTACCACTCCCTGTTCAAATGACAATTGATTGTTGAGCTTTAAGATGTTGATGGATGTATTGCATGTGCTTCTGTGGTGAATGATAGAGGCAACCTTTTTATTTTATTTAGGTAGAGTATTGATGCATGGATTGTTAAGATTTATTCATAACATGTTTGGAACATTTCTTTAGGATGAGTTTCTTTAGTAGAGACAACAATTTCAAAGGTGTTAATAGAGGTAGAGGAAATTGTCAAAGAGGCCATAGAAGTCCACGGTTTTCGATACATTTTGATGTTGATCCACAAGAACTAAATCAACACTTTCAAGTTAGGTTCTTCAACCTAGTTGTCCATGGGATTCTCCAGCCCTGACCTGAGAGGCCTCCCTTCTATCCACATCAAAAATTTTCTGATATCCGTATTCCCCCTCATGTTTCTATGCAGCCAGAACCACCTACCAATGATGGTTGGCAAGATATTGTCCATCAACCTGATGCTCATCACCATGGTTGGCCTATTGTGTCTTTTCCATTATCCCCTCCTCCAACGCCAAAAAATCCAAATGACCAAGCTAATCATGTTGTCTCACTCGTACAATCTTTTCATGCATGTAAGAAGATAAAAATTGATGTTCCCAAGCCAGATCCAGATAAAGCAAAAGGAGTCGCCACTCCCTATAAGTCATCCAAAGATTCCTATGGATCTGTGTCCTCTCTTCTTCGTCTCAAAGACAATTGCTCCCATGTCATCAACGAGATCCACCCTCGAGGTTCCGATCAACTTAAGGCTGCAACAGAAAGATCAAAAGAGGGAAACAATGAAAAGAGGCCAAATGCCTCTCACAACAAATATGGTTTTTAATGCTTATTAATATTATTTTCTATTGAGGACAATCTTTTTATTTTGACAATGTTTTGGACAACAAATACATGTTTAGACAACATGGATATCATGCGATTTTTGGATATAGTCATGTTGTATTTTTTTGATATTAAAATATTTGATCATTAATATGAGAATGGGAGTTACAAGGAGGATGTTTGAATCAAATGTTTGGGGTTTTATACTTCATGTTTTTATAACTATTAAAAGAAATTGAAACGAGAGTCACAAGGGGTCCCACCTATTTAGTTATTATTTAATTAGACCCTTATTTATATATATTATTATTTATTTGTCTCAACTAATTAGTTAAGCTAATTAATCTTAACTAAATAAAGGTAGTTGAACTACGATAAATTATTGAGAAAGAATAAAAACTCAATCAAATGAAGAGACAAGGGCAAGATATAATAGAGGGAGAACTTCTACTATAAGGTTTGCTCTATACTTGGGAGATACTTTCATTTTTCATTCATTCTGAGTTTACTAGAAGGCTTAACCATCTTGATGACAACAAGTTCTTATTGAAGGAAACATGATTCAAAACTGAATCATATATTTCAAAATCTTGTCTTTAAAGGTGTATGATTTATCTTTGACAGTATGCGTGTTCTTGTCTATTTATGAATTAAATTTCATGACCGATAAAGAGTATTTTGCAGAGTCAAGTGACAACATTTTATGGAAAGTTGATACAGATCTTTAGCTTCAGTTTTCTTTTGTTGTTAGAGTCTTTTTGTATGGTGCACATTGGAGGCTTCTAAATATGACTTTGGTCCCTACCCTCGCAGGGATTTGTAAAGAGAATTCAACCATGTATCTCAGAATGAAATCAATATAAAAATAAAATATCTGATTTCAGTCTCACATATGTATTTTGATGATTTGGTTAATTTTTGATTTTATATTCATGTACATATCCATGTAATTTCTATTTAAGTTTATTTCTTTTCACAATTACATATAATATATAAAAAACTAGACTTGGTCCCTCGTACTTAATACCTGTGGATTAAGTGATTGTTTCTTTTATTTTTAGGCTATAAATCCCGGGTAACATTCCCAACTATCTTGCCTTAGCCTAGGAAGATCTGAAAATGCTTGAGTAAGGTTCCTCATACCTTTTTTTCAACATTTATTTGGAAACCATACTGGGGAAATATTCCATATCTCTCTTGTTGATTGTATCACAATTGTATTTTATTTTTTTGTTATATTGGATTACTCTTTGACCGATTTTTCCATGACAATACTGGTTACAAGACAACGCAATATTGGAAACGGTCTTGATGACCAAACCGACATTGCATTGACTTTATTCATCACTATTTTAGAAACTTCTAGTATTCGTGTTGAACTTGAACGCTCTTGGGAAGTAATTGAAAGGGACAAATATTCGTGAAAATTGGGAAGCCAGGAAAAGGCAGCCCAGGAATCAACAGTAACCTCCATTTTCATACCTATTTGGTCCTTCATTTCATGTTCTCTAATCCTCGCATCTCTTGAAGGAGAAGAGGGTTGTCCCCTAAAGCTACCCTTATTTTTGAAATAGGAAGGAGGAATATTGTCTTATCAACACAAGAAAGTGCTCTTAGGTGAACTTTATCTGATTCTGCCAGTTCACCTTTATCACCCATACCTATCAATTTCAACATGAAATCTGCAGGTAATGGTAGTGGCACTGGAGGTGCCTCCTCCTCGCAACCTTCGGCTTCATAAGTAATTGGTAGTATATACAGTCATCAAATCCCTATTCATTCCAATACCAATCCTTCTAAAGTCATAAAAAATATGGACTTTTATAATTTGAGGAAGATTCTACGACCACCCAATGGCACGTATCTTCTCCCTTGAATCTCACACCAGCCACTCACCCATTACCAAAATTCAAAGACTATTTGCCTAGGTTTTCGGGAAATGGCACCGTTACTACAAATGAACACCTGGTAGCATTTTCTAATGCTTTCCATAACATAGGGGATAACTATAACGACACTTGCATGCATTTATTTGTCAATTCTCTCGAAGGGAAAGTTGCAACAATTGTTTTTGACCTCCCTCCCAAAATCCTTTCCACTTGGGAAGAATTGGTTTATTGGTTCAAGTCCACTTATGGACAGTCCAAAAGTCTAGTTGAGTAGTTAAGGGATTAACACAATATTGCATTACCTTCTCCTTATCATCATAGAATTGAAGAGAATGCTATTGATAATCTTGGTTCCTCTCTTCATACTTGCCTAGAATACGAGGAGAAACTTGAAAGAGCGGGTCTCCCTAAGAGAGACTTGGTTAAACAAACAAACATGTTTTCCCTCCTATAACTCGTGCAAGATATGGGTAATAGGATGATAGACTATGAGAGAAAAGGAAATGCCTCTTCCCTTGCCCCTGGGGCATATTCTTCTTCCTTAGTGCCTTTTGGGAATACTAATGAAAACACCTTTCAACCAAAGGCCATAATGGATCACAGTTGGTGTAACTTCTGTGAAGAAAATCATGAAGAAAGTACTTGTGAAGTTAAGAAAAATGCTAGAGATAAGATCTTTGGAAAAAGGCTCGATACCACAATCATTGTTTTAGATTGTGTTGAACTAGAATATGTCATGGTAATAAATACCATGAATAAATATTACATAGCCAAGGGAAAATATGACCTTCCCCGCACTTCTTCCACCCCAAGCTCATCTTCTCAAAGTGTTGATACACAAGCTGTCATAATTTTGGATAATCAAGGAGTGTCTTCTCCCCTACCCTCTTCTAAGTATAATATCCTTAATAAATTGGATAATATTAAAGCTGATGCTACTCTTTTGGGCATGGTTTCCTTCCCAGAACAACAAAAGCATCTCAAAAAATTTATGGAAGGTAAAATTTCTACCATAGAAAATCTATTTGAAGAGTCAAAGGAAGAGGATTCAACTGTAAATAAGTTAGGTGTAAATAATTTTAGGAACCCTGTAAAAAAACCCCCTTTCTATATATCTGTAAAAATTATGGATAAAATAGCTCATTGTTTCCTAATTGATGGTGGGTCCAGTCCAAGTGTAATGTCAACAATTATCATGGAAGAGCTTGGATTATCATGCACTAACGGAAATTATAGAAGCATGCTCTCTTATAACAATTTGCAGCAATCAACTATAGGTGAAATCAAGGATGTAATCTTAGTTTTGTGCGCACATCTCGAGATAAGAACAACCCTCAACATCCAAGTAATTGATATGCCAGTGAGCAACTATTCAATTATTTTAGGAAGAGATTGGAAAGCTTTAACTAGTGGATACCTTTCACTTGATGGAACACTTTTGTCCGTCCCTCGGAATGGAAAGAACATTATAGTCCTTAGGAAAGGAAGAATTTCACCGTATATAGAGAACGTTCCCCAACCTAATGTAAACTATCTCGAAGAAGATTTGGGAGTGTACTCTATCTTTTCTGATGAGAGTGACACTATGATTGAACCAATTTATTTAGATGATGGCATGTGGCACATGCATTTCGATGGCTCATGTTCAAACAAAGGTAATGGAGCCGACATAATTCTATATTCCCTTATTGGAAAAATCCACAATTTCTCTTATAGGTTGGAATTTTCTTGCACAAACAATGTCACTGAGTTTGAGGCATTATTGTTAGGCATTGAAAATGCATATAACCTTGGTTGTGGCCACCTTACAGTTTTTGGTGATTCTGAACTTGTTGTGAATCTTGTACTTAAGATTTATTCACCAAGAAATAAGTTAAACATTATACTCAAGCTGTTTGGATGTTCATTTCAAATATGTTATCATTTAACATCACTCATGTTAAGAGGTAACTTAATTCAATGTCTGATAGGCTAGCTGTTTTTGTAGCATCCCCTACCCGACATATTTTACCTCAAAGACCTGATTGTATGTTTCAATATATATATCGTCCTCACATCCCTAATAATGTAGAATCATGGTAGGTTTTCCTGAGTGATGAAGGAATTTTCGCTTTCATACAAAATGAACCGTTTAAGCCCAAATAAATGATATCTATTGAAGATGACAAATTTCGTAAAGGCTTGACTCCTCTCGAAAGTTCATTTTCGTCAAGTGATGTAGGAAACAAAGAAACACATAAGGAATATGAGTCGAAAAGGAAAGTTGGTGATACCATTTCCTTGAATATTGGGACATCCGAATCTCCAAGATCATTAAATTAGGTGCCTAATGTTCTGATGAAGAAAAAGCGAAATTCAAAGAACTACTCTGTGAATTTTAATATTTTTTTGCATGGTCATGCGAGGATCTTCGTTGTTTTGATCATGATCTCATACAACATGTCATTCCTATCAAGGAAGGGATAAAACCAGTTAGGCAAAAACAAAGACCTATTAACCCTGCAATTGAAGCCACCATTAGAAAGGAACTAGAAAAAATGTTGAAAGATAATATAATATTTCCAGTTAAGTATTTTGAGTGGGTTTCAAATCTAGTCTCTGTTCGGAAAAATATTGCCCAGATCAGATTATGTGTTGATTTCCGTGCATTGAAAAGAGCAAGTGTCAAAGACCATTTTCCGCTTCCTAATATGGAAATGATTTTACAACAGGTTGCAAGGTCTCAAATGATGTCTTTATGTGACGATTGTTTTGGGTATAATCAAATCAAGGTAAAAAGGAATGATAGTTATAAAACCACATTTACCACACGCTGGGGCACATTTGGTTATGAACACATGCCTTTTGGATTTTCTAATGCAAGTGCCACTTTTTAAAGAGCTATGCAAATATATTTTTTCCATCTAATCGTTAAGATTATCCAAGTTTATCTTGATGATTTGACTATTTATTCCAAAACCCGGTTGGATCATTTTGGTCATCTTAGAAAAGTTCTCATGCGCTGCAAAAATTTTGGCATTTCTTTAAATCCTTCCAAATCTATTTTTGGTGTCATGAAGACCAAGATCCCTAGTCATATTGTTTCTGATTTAGGGATAAGCATATATCTCGAGAGGACTACTGCCATTCTAAACCTCCCTACCCCCACCTCCAAGAAATAAGTTCAATCTTTCATGGGCATTATTAATTTTGTTCGTAGGTTTGTTCCAGATTTTGCTGTCATGGTTAAACCAATCCATAATCTTCTAAAGCAAGATCATTCTTTTTCTTGGATAGATGACGTCAAGAATGTTTTCCTTAGGATTAAGAAAGCAATCAGATCCTCACCTGTTCTGGCAAAACTGGATTTTGAGAAAGACTTTATCATATATACCAATGCCACCGAGGAAGCAATTTCTGCTATCCTCTTAGAAAGTGATGACCAAAACAATGAAAAACCCGTAGCTTACATGAGCCAGAGTTTATTATATAATTAAATCAAATACTCTTATATTGAGAAACATGCTTTTGCTCTTGTCAAGGCTATAGAAAAATTTCACCATTTTATTTTGGGCAAACATACGTAGGTAAAAGTCCCTTTGCCTACTGTCAAGTTTCTTCTTTCACAAACTTATCTTTCAGGAAAACTTGCACACTAGCTTGCCAAAATTTAGGAGCATGATTTGATAATCATGACTTCGAAGACAATTAAGGGACGAGACCCAGCTCTTCACTTAGCTTAACACCCTGAACCAAGTGAAGAACTTGACGATCAAGATAATCGTCTTTCAACGCTATTCTATATTGAAAATCAAAATCTTGCTATAATTGAGCATCCTTGGTATAAAAATATGGTGTATTATTTGCAGCATCAAAGGTGCCCAGTTAACTTAGATCCTCACTAGAGAAGTATACTCCGCCTCAAATATTCCAAGTATATCATTTTAGGAGAATATTTGTTTAGGAGGTTTGCTGATGGTTTGTTACTTCGATGTGTAAATGATGAAGAAACACATAAATTGTTACATGAAATCCATGGATCATCAACTTCCATCATCCACATCGGTGGTCATTTTTCTGCTAAGGCTACTGATTTTAAGATCATAAGAAATGGTTACTACTGGCCTTCGATATTCCACGATTCATATAAATTTGCAAGATCTTGTGATAAATGCCAAAATTTGGCTAGGAAAGAACGCCTTTCTGCCATGCCTTTACAACCCGTCCTCCCAGATTTTCCTTTTTATAAATGGGGTCTAGATTTTATTGGTCCTATCAATCCTCCATCTTCTGTAGGGCATATCTTTATTTTGAAAACCATTGATTACTTTACTAAGTGGAATGAGGTTGTCCCTCTTATACGCGCATAGGTTGAGCAGGTAATTTCTTTCCTAGAATCTAATATCTTTTCCAGATTCGAGATCTCATTAGAGATCATTACGGACAATGGCCTAGCCTTCATTTCTGCAAAATTGACCCAATTTCTGGCTAAATTAGGTGTCAAACATTTTACTTCATCTGCTTATTACCCTCAGGGAAATGGGAAAGTAGAGTCCACTAACAAGAATATGATTAGGATCATAAAGAGAATCGTAGAAGACAAACCTTGCCAGTGGCACATGCTTCTCACTTATGCTCTCTGGGCATACCGTACAACCACCAAAGAAAGTACATGATTTACTCCCTTTCAACTCGTATATGGCCAAGAGGCTATTCTGTCTACTAAGGTAGAGATTTCCTCCTTACGACTGATGTTAGAGACTCAAGAATTAAATTATTCTAATGTTCCCCAAAGGATAAATGCATTGTTATCCCTGGAAGAACAAAGAAACTTTGCCTTGGAGAACCTCAAAAGAAGGCAACAAAAATGAAAAAGTATTTTAACAAATGAGCAAAGGCTGCTGAATTCAAGATTGATGACAATGTCCTACTATGGGACTCAACCCATGCTGAAAGAGGGAGACATTCTAAATTCAAAAAATTATGGCTAGGTCCTTTCAAAATCGTTTTTATCCTGGGCACAAACTCATACCTTCTAAAGGATTTGGAGGAGGGATTGTTCTCTTACAGTACTAATGGTTCCCACTTGAAACATTATGTGGAACCAACTTGATCATTAACGCTTGTGTAAACATGACTGCTGTATATATTCTTTTGTCTTACTATTTTTTTTTTACTTTGGTTTGTTGAGTTTTTAATTTCTGATGTTTGTTTCTCGTAATAATCAGAAATAAAGTCTGGATCAGTTTTTCCATAACAATGTCATTATGTAAATATTGTTAATCGATATAAAATAAGACACACACAACTGTCACGTTGTACTCCTTTCAGACCTCGCTAAAATAGATTTTTTATTTCAATACTATTGTAGGATAGTTGATTTTGTCTTCTTCCTTGTTTATGCTATCCCTTTCTTCCCTCCATCCTGAGATTCAAGAGCATATCAAAAACATTCTCCTCAAAATTCTAAAAAGTAATATCAGTTATGAATCTTTGTGCATACATGACAAATTCCCCTCATACATCTCACTTTCCATAAGTTATTCCTTGAAGTCCCGTCTCATTATTTCCCTTAAACCATCTTTTTCCCCCTGTTTCACAACTATTGTTTTCAGCAGTTTTCGATCACCTACTTCTATTGGTCTGTGAAACCAAACATTCCGAGTTCTAAATTTTTTGGGAACATATTTCCCTATGGAGTCACTAGTTTGTTGACGCCCAAAAGTGCAACATGGAATCCCTGCCTGCAAATGGGTTGCAATGCCTTATTACTTATATATATTTAATACTATACTAAATAGGTGGGACCCCATTATGTGAATAGTGATGAAGGACACTTTTATTTGATTGCATTCATGGCTACCTTGCAAAGATGATTCTACAGTTTGAAATTCGAAATTGCTTCCATGTGAAATGAATGAATGACGGTGTATTGGCAATTTAATTTGAAAAATAAATGAAAAGGGAAAAATGCATGTTTTAATAAACATCTTGGTTTATTCTTGCTACACACATATATTTTGACTTGTTGATTCAAACTCCAAGCATGAGCCACATATAGTTATGGCATATTTCACTTATGATATACTTGTTATTATCATAGACAATTGATAAGTTTTATAAGGTGTCAATCCTTCATTAACAAGGAATGTGGGACATGACATGTTTTGGGACTAAGTGTTGAGTATGCATATAAAAATTATGAGCTTAATGGAAGGTGGAAAATTTGATTTTTGGATTGAAATGTTATGTGGAAAACATAGTGGACTATGCGTTGGATGTATTGGGTGTGCTCGTACTTGGCTCTAGTTGATGGAAATTAATGTGAGAAACGATGTTTAATTACTGCATGTCTCTCTAACCCTACCTCGAGGTCGCCACTCTCACTTGGTTCGTATTTGTGTTGGTTTCTTTAGTTGGTGCTGCCTCTGTTTTCCTTGGCCTTGGAAAGAATAGCGATGCTTGTTGGTTTTTTGGGATTCTCCATACATGTATGTTGGCTCTTACCTCTCCATTCATGAACTGTTGCTCTGCTCCAAATAAAATCACGATGTTGACTCTTAGATTTGCTTACAGACTGTGTTTTCTTTCCAAAGTTTATAATGAATGTATATGGTTATCACGGTTGTGCAAATTGCATTTATATGGAGTTTCCTCTCTGTTAGCATTAAATTTTTTCAAGATGAGAATAATGTTCGAAATTTCTTTCTGTTTGGATTATGCGATAGCATTGCGCCCAAAATGTGTGCTGCTTCTGTTGCTACGAATGTTGGAAAATAATTATGATTTTTTTTTTTTTTCTGGTTTTACTAATCTTTGGTCATTAAAATTCAAGGGTTTTTTCTAAGAAATAAAAGAACATTTTTTTTTTCCCTTTGTAACACCATACCCTTTACTCAGTCTTTGGAAGACTTAAAACACCTTTAAATTATCTTTCAATTGTTGTGAATAGATAGGCATATTTGCCTTGTGACCACCATATGAGGTCTGTGGAAAGTCTGTTGTGGAAATAAATGGTTAAATATTTTTTGCAAATCCCTTATGAATGTTTCACTTTTTCGTGCCCATACCTCGGTTCTTTTATCTAGTGTATGAAAATTTATAAGATTCAAACTCTGGTCTTGATATGGGTTATAGTGATTAACCCGACAGTGGGGAATACAGGTTATATGCATGAATTCTTGGCTTGTTTGTTATGTATCCATGGGGGTTTGGTCGATTTTGAATTTATATGATGTTAAATTAAAACGATGAGCACCAGTTTCATATGAGGTTTCAAACCCAGTCTATTTACGCAACAAGTATTGAAGGTTGTGATACCAACATTGTATAGTGAAAGGTCGATGGCTTATGTTGTGTTATCAACCTCCCATGCACGCTTGATGTAGTCTGGTTTTAATTTTTTTGAGTGACTCTATTAACAATCTCTTATCAAAGCTCTGTGAATAAAAGAAAAGGAAGAGGAAATTGAAGTTGTAAAGTTTGACAGTCGTGAAAATTCATGGGGTTTTATATTAGGTACTATAAAAACTGCCGTGTCTTGGATTAAAACTATTAACAGAGAAAATTTTTGGCAGTTGATGGTGATGACATTTTTTTCAATAGATACTATTGCATATAACATAACAATAATCATCTTTTTTCCCTTTAATTATCTCACTTTTCGCTCATTATATGCCCCTCACCTTCCCAATTACATTTAAAACATTCCCTATTCTATTATTATGAATTTCATTTTTTCGAAAAGAGGACGGATTAATAACAAAAGAAAAGGCTAGTTGATGACTGGCGTTAAAATTTTGGATATGGATACATTTTCTATTACTTTTGCATTTGCTTGAAAAATATTTGTTGGTCAGTTCCCATCCATGCTACCTTTTTTCACACATTATAAGCCCCTCATCTTCCGAATATCCCTACCACTCCTTGTTCAAATGGAAATTGATTGTTGAATTTTAAGATGTTGCTGGATGGATTGCATGTGCTTCTATGGTGAATGATAGAGCCAACCTTTTGATTTTATTTAGGTAGAGTATTGATGCATGGATTGTTAAGAGTTTTTCATAACATGTTTGGAATATTGCTTCAGGATGAGTTTCTTTAGCAGAGGCAACAATGGCAGAGGTATTAATAGAGGTGCTAATAGAGGCAGATGAAATTGGAAAAGAGGCAATATAAGGCCAATGTTTTCGATACATTTTGATGCTGATCCACAAGAACTAAATCAACTCTTTCAAGATGGGTTCTTCAACCTAGTTGGCCATGGGATTCTCTAGCCCTGACCTATGAGGCCTCCCTTCCAGCCACATCAAAACTTTTTTGGTATTCGTGTTCCCCCTCACGTTTCTAGGCAACCATAACCACATGCCAATGATGGTTGGCAAGAGATTGTCCATCAACCTTCTGCTCATCACCATGGTTGGCCTACTGTGTCTTTTCCATTACCCCCTCCTCCACCACCAAAAAATCCAAATGCCCAAGCTCATCATGTTGTCTCACCTATACAATCTTCTCATGAAAGTAAGAGGCTAAAAATTAATGTTCCCAAGCCAGAGTCAGATAAAGGAAAAGGAGTGGCCACTCCCTCTAAGTCATCCAAATATTCCTCTGGATCTTTGTCCTCTCATCTTCGTCTAAAATACAATTGCTCCCATGTCATCAACGAGATCAACCCTCAAGGTTCTGATAAGCCTAAGGTTGCAATGGAAAGATCAAAAGAGGGAAGCAGTGAAAAGAGGCCAAATGCCTCTCACAACAAATATGGTTTTTATTGCTGATTAACATTATTTTCTATTAAGGACAATCTTTTTATTTTGATAATGTTTTGGAAAACAAATACATGTTTAGACAATGTTTTGGACATCATGGATATAATGCCATTTTTGGATATAGTCATGTTATATTTGGCTGATATTAAAATATTTGATCATTAATATGAGAATGGGAGTTACAAGGAGGATGTTTGAATCAACTGTTTGGGGTTTTATACACCATGTTTTGATGACTATTAAAAGAAATTGAAATGGGAGTCACAATGGGTCCCACCTATTTAGTTATTATTTAATTAGACCCTTATTTATATATATTATTATTTATTTGTCTCAACTAATTAGTTAAGATAATTAATCTTAACCAAAGAAAGGTAGTTGAACTACCATAACTTATTGAGAAAGAATAAAAGCTCAATCAAATGAAGAGACAAGGGAAAGAGATAATAGAGGGAGAACTTCTACTACAATATTTGCTCTATACTTGTGAGATACTTTCATTTTTCATTCATTCCGAGTTACTAGAAGGATTAACCATCTTGATGGCAACATGGTCTTATTGAAGGCAACATGATTCAAAACTGAATCATATATTTCAGGAACTTGTCTTTAAAAGTGTATGATTTATCTTTGACAATATGTGTGTTCTTCTCTGTTTATGAATTAAATTTCATGACTGATAAAGACTATTTTGCAGAGTCAAGTGACAACAATTTGTGGCAAGTTGATCTAGATCTTTAGCTTCAGTTTTGTTTTGTTTTGTTGTCAGAGTATGGTGCCCATTAGAGGCTTCTAAATATGACTTTGGTCCCTACCCTCGCAGGGGTTTGTAAAGAGAATTCAACCATGTATCTTAGAATGAAATCAATATAAAATTCAGATTTCTGATTTTAGTCTCACATATGTATTTTGATGATTTGGTTCATTTTTTCTCTTATCTCCATGTACATACTCATGTAATTTCTGTTTAAGTTTATTTCTTTTGCACAGTTACATATAATATATAAAAAACCAGCCTTGGTCCCTCCTACTTAATACCTACGGATTAAGTGAATGTTTATTTTATTTTTAGGCTATAAATCCCAGGTAACATTCCCAACTATCTTGCCTTAGCCCAACAAGATATGGAAATGCTTGAGTAAGGTTCCTCATACATTTTCCTCAACAAGTAGCACCCTATTTTGTTTTTAAACTTAAAAATACAACATTTTTGAAACTAAGGCTTAAAAGTCTAGTACTATCACAAAAAAAATAAAAATCAATACAATAGAAGGAATAAAACAACAAATAGAAACACACACACACATACACACACACACATTAAATTAAAAAAACAATAACATAATGAATATATTGAAAAAAAAAAGCATTGCACTTTCTTTTTAATTTAATAATAATAATAAAAAAACGTGATTTTAAAACAAACATAAAAAAATAAAAAATGACTTAAAAGGTCATTTGTAAAAAAAAAAAACTAAAGAAAAGAACATTAAAAAAATAAAAACAAAAATGGAAAAATAAAAAAACAAAGTAACAAAAAAACCATTTTGTTTTTTGTAATTGGGAGATTTTATAAGAATAAACACTATAGAAAAGCTCACAACAAAATTACATCAAAATTCTTATTATGAGTTCAAGCAACTAACTAACTTACAATGCAAATCTTCTCCCATCCAAAGAACAAAAGGGAGGGATCTAACCTTTGACCTACTGTAAGTAAGTCTTACTATTTTCTTGAGTAATAAGATAATGCAACAACAAAACATAATTATCTCTTTTGAGGAACTCCTCCCCCACCAAACATAGTATAGTCCAGAGTTCCTTGGTTACCCAATAAAATGTTTGATTCAACCTCTTTCTCTCTTCCTTCTCGGGTTGATTTTCTTCCTCTTGTTAGCAGGGGAGAGGGGTGGAAGTATTTCTTGGTTACCCAGTAAAATGTTTGATTCAACCTATTTATCTCTTCCTTCTCGGGTTGATTTTCTTCCTCTTGTTAGTGGGGGAGAGGGATGGAAGTATTTCTTTAGAACCTCTGTGAAGCAAGGGGAACACGAGACTTTAGGGTATTCACCCAATGATTCATCCTCTTCCTCATATTCTTCCAACTCCTTCTCGTCTACTTCCGGATCCTTCCCTTGGGGGATTACTGATATTTCACCAAAAGGGGTCCCATCCATATTATTGGGAGTTGTTTTCTATGTGTCCTCTTGAAATTTAGTTATTGGGCTAGTTTCGAGATTTGAATGGGTATTTCAAGTACTTTCTCCACCCTTTCCTCTTCCACTTCATCCTTCTTAATAAATTCAAATTTTTTGTTTGAGGGGTTAGACGAACTTGACTAAGACCTTTTTATGGGTTTTGACCCCTTGGGATGCTACTTCTTGCAACTTTTTGAAACTTATTTGAATGGTTCTTTCTCATTATTGCTTTGGGAAGTTGGATCATGCTTTGAAAGAGGCTATATTCCTTGAGTTATTAGGCATCTTTTTGCGAAATGTTTAAGCTCATGGTAGGATTTACACTTGAAGGGGACCTGATCATAATCAAGGGATTGGAGATGACTCCAACTATCCATATTGAGTTGAATCACCTTCGTAAAGGCCCTTTGTAAGTCCATTTCCATACAAATTCTAGCACAAGAAAATATATTCCCTTTGGCTCAGCTAGTTCAATATAGTGGCCCAACTTGTCTCTAATATATTTGAGATAAGTTGCATTCCAAAAGATGATAAGGAGGCGCGAAGACCTGACACATACATGGACAACCGAGTTTTCCATTTTTAGATCAAAATCTAGGGTCAAGTGGGTATGGAACCATCCCTTGTAACCCATGAACTAGGGACCCAATTTGAAAATATGGTCCCTCTTCTCTTTGTGGTTTAGTGGAAGTGAAATGCCCCCATAACCCATTGGCCCATGTTTGATCCTTGGATTTGATACTTGTATTAAGTGCATTAGCTATACTCATTCTTATTAAAGATATATTGATACAAATATACGTTTACATACGTGCCTTAGTGTCTAGTATGTCCTATCAATTAAATCTCTATGAACTCTACAATCATCTATCAATATGGACTAGTTAAACGATTCCTCTAGACTACCATTTTATTTATTGCCGATGATTATAAATTTTCATCTCCCTTATTGATTCTTCACTTGCCTCCCAGGGAATAACCATTGTAATATTACGCAATGTGTTTCCTTCTTGGGTTGTGCACCATATTGGTGATAATGGTCTTTCTCCTTGTGCCTAACACTTCACCTTCCATGCCCGCTACATCAAATTCCATAATGTAACATTCTTCATGTAATATTTCTACATTTCTATGCCTTTTGTGCACTGCTCTATCATGTGCTCCTCTTCTAGGTGCATATACCATATGTTCCTAACTTCTTGTGCACTTGAACTCTATATGTATAAACTTTCATTTGGATTCCCTTTCAACTCTTCCTCCATGTATACTTATTCCTTTTATAGATGTTCTTACATAAAGTGACCGACACCATTCATTTTTAACCTTACATTCTTACACCCCATATACGGGTATCATTGACAAGGATTCTACTATATCAACTAACACATGGAAACTATTATAGAATTCTCTTAATGATTGATGACATGGGAAGAGGTTGTGAGATAGAAGTATTTCTAGGAATGACATGTGTGAAACCATTATTTATATTTTCTACTTTTGTATGTGTGTTGAACCTAGATTGTGGAATATGTGATTTTTCCCTTTTACCTAGTAGTTATTTGGCATATTAAACCTAAACTATGGGACAAAGGGGAACATTTTTGTGTGAAGTAATTTTCATAATTATTAAATGAAAATTATAGGAAAAAATACTTGTAGAGTCATGTGTAGGCATGACGAATTTTTGAACCGTCATTAATACTGATCATTGGAGGTTCAGAATAATCCTTGGAGTTACCTTTAGGACTTATCATTGGGGATTCATATTTTCCTTAAAATTGTCATTAGAAATTATCATTGGAGATTTGTAATTATCCTCAAAATTATCATTGAAAAATTAGAGAGCCCATAAATTCAAGGATAATGAGAGCCTTTAAACACGAGTAGAGATATGTATGTCTTTTAGAATAATCATATGATTTATATGGAGATATGAATAGTGTGACTTGATAACTTTACTATGAGGGTGTCTCTTACTAGTTTGGGTGATTTGGGTTGAGATTCCACATCACTTAGAGTTGATTTGCAAACTATAGGAGATGTAGGTGTGGTGTAATATCCTTGATCCCGCTAATTGAGATATTTTCTACTGATCTATTATTCTGTCTTGCAGATATGATACACTGGGGGTTTCTGGATGCGTTTCAGTTGTATGTTTGAGATCTTGATGGTTATTGCATGTGCATGTGGGTTATTTCATGTGCATGTTGGTTATTGCATGTGTATGTTTCATATTTATGGTTTAAACAACATATAAAGGATGCATGCAGAAGTAAAGAACATCAACTGCCCAATATCATGTATAATACGGTTCGAGCATGGAAATACAATAACCTACTGGAAATATAGAATATAAACGTTAGCCAAATCTCATGGATCAGTACTAGAATACAATCAAATAGCATAAAAATACCCGTTATCAGAAGATGATAGTAGATCTGATGCATGCACAGATAGATCGACGAAAATATGCGATTCCGACGAAGTACGGTAATCGCTACCAGCTGGAAAACTCGTCCGGAAGTTCAAACTGTCGGAATACATTGGAAACTACTCCAAAGGAAGCACCCTGGCCTCTAGACTTAAATGGGTGAGTGCCAGATCTCGAATCTAGTCTCTAAGGCACTGGATCTGGACCCCTGGGGGGTTTGCGCACTTCCTGGAGCATTGGATGCGCCCCAAAGGATTCCACCAATGGAATCTACTGCTATATGGCTCAAAACGATTGTCTCTCCAAATAAGGAAATGGGTTGGAAGGATTTGTCCGGATCTGCTCTGAAACTCTGCATGCAACACCAAATGTTTGTCTGGAAGAGATGCGCCCTAAATGGATGAATGAGTCAATATGAAAGATTCCACCGTCAGAATCTGACGATAGATGGCTCAATAGAAGCACCCTGGATGGATCTCAAATGGGTTGGAAGGAAACTGCAATCTGGATATGGATCTCGTGCAGCTCTCCAAACCCTCAAACTTACTTGCGCCCTCACTAGCTAAGCTGCACACTCTGCAATGGATACTCCTGAAAAGTACGGTGAAATACCTGGATGGTATCTTCGATGGGCTAGGGTGTGTCTCTCAACACCAAAACCAATCAATGGTGGTGGTTTCCTCCAGAAATCCACAAAACAGTAAGGTCGACTCTCCTCCTCCTCTGGGAACTCTCAACATAAAATCATAACAATGCATAATGAATTAGGTTTCTTTACCCTTCCTTTATAGCTTCCAGAAACTCTAATTTGTTGTTGACCTTTTCCCCCCAAGTGAATTTTACTTTATTTTATTATTCCTTGATTATATCACTTAATTAAATAATTAATTAACCATTTTGCCTCTAAAAAGTGATTTATCCATCCTGATGGCTTCTCCGGCCACTAAAAGTCACTTCTCATCATCTTATCCCGTAATACTCTTCCTCCTGATTCCGATGAGCTATTACACTAAGATGTTTCTCCAAGTAATATGCCCATCATGACCTTCTTAGTGAATTTAATTAAGATATGACCCATAATAACTCAAAATTACGGAAATCGTCGGAATGCAACGGAACCAAAGCCCAGCTGTGCGGAATGGATCCTGATGATGAATGATACAAGT
>ML794018.1:246822-270542 GCA_009831015.1 Picea engelmannii
ACCTAAAAATTGTGAATAAAACAAAATCTAGAACAATAAAATAAAAAAAATGAATTTAAACTAACAAACATTGTTTATAATTTACTTTCAAATATGATCTTAAAATTATAGAAGCTTCAAGTTAATGGAGAAGAGAAAAATATTAATTTTGTTTTTTTACAAAATCAAACAAATGATGGATAATTCTTTTTTATTTTTTATTATTATTATGAGATGCAAAATGATATATTTTTTTAATTAATTAATATCACCAAATGATTTTATGAAAATGAGAAATCAACCAATATATTATTTGATGAAGTATTGAACACATTATTCAAAATAGTCAAACTTGCTAATGAACAAAATAATGAATACATAATCATAATTTAAACGAAAGTAAACATTTGATAAAAATGAACGTTTTTGTTTAAATTGAGATTTTTATGCTCGTTTCTAACTTTTGACATATACTCTTGTAATGAATGTTTCATACTATAGTGAATGTATTAAGTTTGTCTCAAAGCAAGCCAAGGTATGAAACCATTTGAAAAGGTTGATTATGTAGCTCATTATAATTATCAAGATTCTAATGGGGGCCCTTTAAATTTTGTAAAAATTTAGGGGGAGTTGTTGGGGCCCAACAAGTATATGTGACAAATATTAGGATTGTTGATGGGACCTCATCATGACGTCGAAGAAATGTTGCATCCAAATCATGTGTCCACATAATTATGGAATTGACCACCCCTTGTTCCTAGACCTTTGTGTGACAACGTTACAAGTAAACAATCAAATTAATAAATACATACTATAATCATTGTTTCAAAAATTGATGTATAAATTGGATTTGATTGAATTGATTCAAAAATTGTACCTCATTGACTAGGTGTTGAAGTTGAGTATCTATGTTCACATCGGGGATATGTGGAGACTCAAGCTCATGCATGAGTGGAGGACCATTGGTAACAAACTTGCCTTGACCTTTACCTTTTACAATATGAATGAGGGACATGAACAAATTTGTAATGAAATAACCAAAATTTTGAATATATGCAAACACATACATTAAATTTATATGAATTGAAACTTCTAGAATTCAACCACATACTAACCTGGTCTTCTCTAATTGTCATGTGTGGACGATAAACTGATTGTTCACTGGAGTGAATCTCATCCAGTAATGCAAACATATACATGTGACAAACACAAAATAATATTACTTAATGCATTGACTCTACATGTATTGATATGATCAATTGATGACTAATAAAGAACCATTGTCTGACACAAAAAATGCGGTTTAATTAATGAAACAAAGGCTTTTAGCAACCTTTGCTTCAAGCTTAATTAATTTGAGGCTTTATTTCGATGCATTAGGGGAATGGGACCAAGTCACAACCATAGATAATATGTATTATAGGTAGGAATAAAGAAAACCACACTCAACACAAAGCAAGAGAGTGCACAAGGCATGCTTCAACCATAAATTCTAGTTCTCCTCTTCATCACTTACAAAAGGAAAAGTTCTCTATTATTTTTTAGAACAATGCCATTCATTCTCTATTTGACTCAATTTATTTTCTACAGAATCCAACTCATCTTCTTCCCACATGAAAAGGTCCCTCCTAAAGGAATGGATTCAAAGAGGACAGTGTGAACCTTGATGATCCTATTAAGCATAAATAATTGTACAAAACTATACCTCACCTCTATGGGATGGCCTACATCTCTCGTATAGCCGAAAATACACATCCTAGACACTGATAGAATATTGCAATAAACAATTGTGGTGTAACAAATCAAGTATAATATCATCCACAAAACACAAATCATGATCTACACAAACAAGTGGTGGTTTGGACCTCTCCTTATCTAAAGAAATGGATACACTACCCAATGTAGTGCACATGGTTTCTACCATTGCATCCCTCACCTCAACTTCGAGAAGAAATTAGTCAACTAAATCTTGAGTAAAAAATAATACTCCCACTTAGTAATGGTACCAATATCGTAGGAGGCAGTACAACAATAGGGTCTCTATGAGCCCTAGGATGATCATAAATATATTTCTTACTAGGACCATACAAATGTGATGGTGTGCTAGTATAGTTAGGGTGCATGTGAAACACAAACTCAATATAGATATGTGTCAAAAAATACAATGAAACCTCATAATGGTGGGAAACATGCCCCATGCTCCAATAAATCTATCATAAATATGAGTTTCTCCAACCTTAAGCTTAAACTATTAAAGTTTAATAAGTTATCCCCTTGCACGATCACAAAGGATCTCAAATAGTGTACCCCTCACATCATGCTCTCTTGTATCATTTTTCACCAAATCCCAGTTATATATCCATAACACATCAATCCTCCTCCTCACAATGACACTATGCCAAAGGAAATCTTTGGTCCCACCCTCCAATAGAGATCCATCAACCGATCATCACTCTCTATCATCATCGGCATATATTGTCAAGTGGTGTTATCATGAGGAATGGATAATATCTCTTTGCACAACTAGTTGCGTTACCTAGATATCTTCTCAGGTATTATTTGTGACACCTCATTTTCCCATGGAGGGGGAGATGAAATACAATCATGTCCCCTAAGGACCTCTAGAAGTTATAAAAAAAACATATATACATTAAAATCTATGTTTGTTATGAATTCAAACTTTGAAGATTAAAGATATCCAAAATTAAACAAGAATTATTCCACATTTTATACTTGGGTCCTAGAAATCCTTGGTTCCTTAGATGATGCATGTATAATCAAGGATCAAAGAGGCAAATTTCCTCTTTGACTACTACTACCACAACTATTTCTATCTAGTGTCACCTTAGGGCTAGATGGTGGGGTCCCTATGAAATTAAAAGAAAATATTATTCATGACAACAATAATTCACTTATATCTTTAACTCATTAATAGAAAAAATATATGTAACACATAAGTTTCCTCTCGCGAGTTGGACGAGGAACAACTCCAAGTTGTCTAGGAGAAATATGTAGAGACTATCCAAAGCTTTGTCTCTCATGAGAAGAAGACCCTCACTTTGGAGAAATTTTTGCATAAAATAACCAAGATGAATTAGACACAACTAAAAGCTTTAGTTGAAGAAGTAACTAAGTTGTAATATCATAAACAAAAACCAACATATGGGTTACCAAATAAGGGTTTTAAATGTGAAGTGCTATAGTGTTTAAGGTCCATATAGTTTAAGCATTAGGTAAAATGACAACAAAATTTTCAAGTGGGTAGAGGTCTAAGTGGTCACCACTTAGATTTTCTAAGATGAATTGCGAGCCCAAATTGGAAAGCTTGCTTGTGCACAAGGAAGGAGCGAGAAGACAAAACAAAATCAGGGTTTTCCTCTTCCTTTAGATGAGTGGCATGGAATAAATAATCTACCGTCATTATTCCCTACCAAAAATATGGGGTTTCCAATACAAGCCACAAGGAAAGAATACCAAACACTAAATCAAAGATAAGGGAACACTACGTGAGATGAGAAGAGGAAGACCAAGATGAACAACAAGGTGAAGGAAAGTGGCTTGGAATAAATGAGCCACCATCCTTACACCTACCAAAAACATGGGGTTTCTAAGAAAAACCACAAGGTGAGAAGGACAAACACTAAAAAAAACACAAGCCAAACACCATGTGTAATGAAGGTGAACAATAAAGCAGAGACAATGAAACCACATGGGAGTTCTTGGTAAAAAGATGGAAAAATTGTCAAGTAGGGAGAGGTCTAAGTGGTCATCACTTATATTTTTTGAGATGAATTGCAATCCCAAATTGGAAATCTCACCCATACACAAGGAAGGAGTGAGGAGATGAAAAAAAATTAGAGTTTGCCTCTTCCTTGAGATGAGTGGCATGGAATAAATGAGCCACTATCCTTACACCTACCAAAAATATGGGGTTTCCAAGACAAGAAGACCAAACACTATACAAAACATAAGACAAACACCATGCATAATGAGAAGAGGAATATGGAGGAAAACAACTGGGTGGACATAATGACACCACAAGGGAGTGCTTGGTAAAAATATGACAAAATTGTCAAGTTAGTAGAGGTCTAGGTGGTCACCACTTAGATTTTCTATGAAAACTTGTAAGCTCAAATTGGAAAGCTCACCCATGCACAAGGAAGGAGTGAGGAGATTAAATAAAATTGGGGGTTCCCTCTTCCTTGAGATGAGTGAAATGGAATAAATGAGCCGCCATCCTTACACCTACAAAAAATATGGGGTTTCCATGACAATAAAAAAGGAAAGAAGACCAAACACTAAACAAAACACAACATAAAATCAATGTGGAATGAGAAGACGAGGATGAAGGAAAAAAACAAGGTGGAGGCAAGTGGCATGGAATAAATGAGCCACCATCATTACACTTACAAAATATATGGGGTTGTTAAGAAAATATGTTGGCTCGCTTCTTGCATATATCCTAACATTGGGGGTTGAATAACCAGTGTTTTTCAAGAGATGACCAACAAAACCCCAAGGAGTCATCATATCAATCTTTAGTCAAGGACCGAAGAAGGTCTCACCCGAGAATCCATGAGAATCATAGAGACCATTTGGTCTTATGTCGGATGTGAAGGGATAATGCATAAAAGGAAAAATCTTGGGATTTATTCATTCATTTAGTCATAATACATTAACATGATACTAAGAATGAACCATTAATACAAGCATCCATTTAACTCAAAAAACACATATCAATCGACAAAGAGAAATGTGGTATTGTATTATATTCATTAATCTTCAAAATACATACAGAAACAATCTCATGTCATAGAAAACTATGCTCCATGCTCTAATTCATTCAACAAACATTGCATTACCCTGCGTTATGCACTCTCTTCTCATTTTCCATACAAACTAACGCCCTTACAGACTCTTTCTAGAACTACTACAAGACTCATCCAAAACTGGTACAAAGCTTAGACAAGACTCATATAAAACTCATACAAAATTCTACTTGGAACTGAATTGTTCTTCTCTCTTGCACTCAACTATGTCTGCCCATTTTGCTTTGTCTCTTTGTTGCTTTTTTCTCTCCTCCACTCTCTTTAGTGATTTCCAGTTCTGCACGCTTCTTCTATCTGCATGCAACTCACTTATCCTCTTAGAGAATGGAAATCATAACTAACTTGTCAGCTCATCCATAATATTTTCCACGATCCCCCAGGATGTCTTTGTTCACCATTCAAGAATATTCCCAAAGATATTATCTGATTTAGTCTGCATGTGGTATCTTGTAGATATTTTGCACGCAGTACAAAACTTAGTTGACATGCACGCCTTATTCTTTCATCCTGTGTAGTTGCTGATATTCCTTACGCCACGCAGTGTAAGTGTGTGTGTAGTGATTATTTGTGCACACGTGAAACTAACCCAAAACCTTGGGTGGAAATAGGCCCAAAAAAATATTAACCGGATCGTCCTAGAGCCAATGACATAGTTCATGGCTGGACATAAGCAATTGATGACACCATCATCATGAGTTCCTGGAGGAACTGTTGAAATTGTCCATCAACATCATTAAAATTTTCTTGCATCCATTCAATGAGCCGAGCAACCTCCTCTGTGTCAATGGCTATAACTTGTGGGGACTGAAGGCTAATGAGCTCCATATTTCGAGCATTGGATCTACTGCTACTCGTGATTTTTCAAGTTGAGTATAATATACTTGGGCTTTGTCAACAAACTTATTGGTGATGCTAGAGAGGGTCTATTGTTCTGACTGAGCTGCCATAATCTCCTTAGTATTGTTGGTGATCACTGTCATCATGACTTGTCTCTCACCTATAGGTAAGGATATCAAGGAAATATTTTGTTGCACGACCTCTATTTCCATAGTGTATATCTATTCCTCGATGGCACCGATTTCAGGTGGATCCTAGAGGTAATTCCAGAGCATGATGCTATACTCAACAAGGCCTGCAAAATGATTTATTTGTGATTGGCGCTTTTGCAGTGATTCCTCGACCATAATGATCTTCTACTTCAACTATTGATCATTTTAGATAGGCCACCTGAGCTTCTCGCTAAGCTCAAGATTCAGTGTCTCCAAAATATGGATGTGCTCTTTGACTCCATGATGTTTATGAGGCACAAAAATATCTAGTTGATCATCCCTTGACCTCTTTACATGCGAGTACACCTCATCCATGTTGCTAAGGATTTCCTTATGGATTGTGATCATTGCATCGTGTTGTACATTGATTTCGACGTGTGCAACGACCTTCGTAAGATGAATTTCTTGGAGATCCTGACATGCATAATATAGATCTTGTATTGCATGTGCTTCCTATTGATCCTTTAACTAAGTATCCTCATGCACAACAAATTTTTTCTCATGCTATTGCCATAGTTGTTCATGTAACTGACTTAGGGATAAATGTCGATCTACAAGCTTTGTCATTATTGTAGTCATAAAATTATGCTG
Organism: Picea engelmannii; assembly: GCA_009831015.1. Classification (NCBI taxonomy): domain Eukaryota; kingdom Viridiplantae; phylum Streptophyta; class Pinopsida; order Pinales; family Pinaceae; genus Picea; species Picea engelmannii. The sequence goes on from ML794018.1 coordinate 253,271, forward strand.
GTCCTCTATAGGCACTTGCGAGAGGTCTAGTTTGGCATTGGCTGAGTCACCAGGGACAATGGACAATGGACTAACCTGAAACACTCTTTTCTAACTAGTGCTACTAACTTCCATGATTTGTTTCTCCCAAGGGGGAGAATCAACCATGATGCAATAACCAATTGTTGACATAGGGTATCGAATTTTCCCACGATGTCTTTTTGAAAGACCTATTGCATCATGAGTTGTCCTCTAAGCTCCTTTACCAACTTAGAAAGAGTGTCAACTGTTTGATTTATATGTAGCGCCATAGTAATTTTATCCGGTCTTGTTCTTGTGGTCCTCTGTTGACACTTTCCGGGGACTTGATCAAGCCAGATGTTTTGTTGCACGTATGGTGTAGGGACCTCTTCCTCTATGCAAGTAGTTTTTGGTGTGGTCGAGGGTGTAAGTTCTTACTCGATGATGGGATCTAAATTTATTGGGGTAGGATTATGCGTAGATGAGGGCCATTTTTGCTTGTGGACCCTGTCTTCATCCTCCTCAATTTTCATATGCTCTTCCAAAATATGTTTGTCTTTTCCTTTGGAGGTGGCGACCTTCTATGACTTAGATCCTGAGGCCTATTCTTTCTTTCGGGTTACTTCTTAGGCCCTTTCCCTCTCATGTTTTTTCTTTGTTTGTGTCTCAAGATGTTGTTGCTCGTTTGCAAAAGGTGGTTGGTAGTCCTTGGGCCATTCAATGACACCTAGATGTATGCATTCCTTCGTAATGAAAAAAGGGAGAATGGTGGTGGATTTGTTTTGTTTGCAAAGGGGTAAATATTTTTTTATGGAAATCACACTCAAATTCAATATATTCCTCATATCTTTTAAGGATATGCTTTGAAATATGCAACAACGCATAGGCTTCTGGTATCAATTGTGTGAACCATTTTTGAAAATCCCTTTTGTGCTCGACTTGGACTGCTTGTTCTTTGGTATACTTGAGCATGAGAAATATGGGTGCGGTGAAAAATGGCACACTGATTGCATCCTCCTTGTGGATAGGGAGGGGGGGGGGGCTTCCATAGAATCATGCCAAGTAATAAAATCAACTCACTGTAGTGAAAATATTTTCCCAAGTTTCGAGCCTCTAGACAATCCTCCAAAAACTCATTCAGGAGGTATCGAGCCCAAGCCATCTGTATCCCTGCAACACATCTCTCATGATGATGATGACTCCAATGGGAAATTCTTCCATATGAAATTTCTGAAGTAGCTTGCATGCAAGCAATTGCATCACGAATCTTATCGTTGAGTTATTAATATCCAGAATCACGAGCCCATGCTTCTCTCTATGCATCCCAAATATGGTGTAAATATCTTCTTCAGCCACACTTTGGCTTTAACGATGTTGGTTGGGGCATCGCCCATTGTTGGAAATACTGAGACTCGATACATAGTATTTTCATCTACTTGATATGGCCAATTAAGCCATAGATACCATCCATGCATTTGACTTAGCAGGAAGCGCACATAGGCTTGCACTACTGGGATCCATTTGAAATGTGGGTAATCGACCAAATTTAGGACACCAAACTACTGACAGGGATTTACCCATTTCTGAATATTTATTTTCTCTGACCCATCAGAATGATGAGCTATATATTCATATTGATCAAACTGTAGTTTTGGAAATTGGTTTGGATCGCAGATATTTTGATCAATACACTACAATGCCAACGCTTTTTCCTAACTTAAGACCTTTGAAACTGACATTGGATGACATTATTGACTCTAAAATGACCGCTCCTTAGTGGATTTGGACTTTTGTCTTGCATGTGGCTTACTAGGGTTGGCCATCTTGGTCTACAACTATATCACGCTTCTAGGCTAGATTGTTACCTGACGCAACTCCGGTAATGGATTTCACTGTTGAACTCTCTAAACTATATCTTGACGCTTCTTCCCTTGGCTTGTCACCTATTCTTCACTTCGTTGGGTGAATATATGAACAATGAAAACATTGCATGGGAAGTTAAATATACATATGGGGAGAGGACCTTGAGGGTACAAGTGGTTAAGTAGTCATAAAATATAAATATCATTGATGTGCCTGATTATAAATATCACTTGCCGCGAAGCCGTCTTACCATCTTGGTTTTTGTTTACTGCAAGGTCATTATTGTCGTTTGCATGCTAACAAACCCAATGCCCTCCACTGTAGTATCCTAGACCTGTCAGATGGCTATTAGTTCCCACAATTTTGTCCTTTTGGCCTTATATAACAATTAAACTTCAATTATTTCCAAATTGTGCAAAATCCCAAGATTTGACTGTGCCATTTAAACCTTGGTTATTCCCAAAACATGTAAAATCTTCGTGGGGGTACGACCTCTCATGTTCACCTTTATTATGCCAAGGTGTCTATACCTCCTATTATTTATTGCGATGTTGACTAATTTACTCATGTGAAAAGTATTATTCTTTGGGGGTGCTACCCTCTGTGTCTATGCCAAAGATGTCAGCCTGTCGCATCTACCCTCGGTGGGTTGCGACACTTCTTTACTCAGATCCAGTTTCTTGTGCCTTGCCATGGAGAATCATCGGTATTTGTGGTTGGGACTAGGGGAATTTTTGAACCACCAACCTTGGTTGAGGTTCAAATTTTGTCCCTCGTTGGGCACCCACTGTCACATATGTAGTTGAAGGCATTTTAAGGATGGAACTACTTGCCGAAACTGCACGTTTGGAAATTTGATGGATCTTTCATGTATTTAGATCCTACTTATCTAGCTAGTTACTTTCATAGGAACACATATATTTTTGTATATTAACCCACAACCTGAACCTTCACTTAATTGGATCTACTACTTTCTCCCATTTGTGTAGATGTTCACGATGCGCTACCCACCATGGCTTGGGTATTCTTTCCATCACTATGTTGAGGGATTGTATCTGGTGGGTGAAGGGAATTTTTTTCATTTGTGAAAGGAATGTATCCACCAAGTCCATTCCATCAAACCAATATAGAGTATATAGACCTATCCCAACTTTGCATGCCACAATGGTAATCCTCATGCATCTCCTTGTTGACACCTCATAAAGATTTTGATACCATGTGTCCACAACATCTTCCGAATATGTATCATAAGATCACACACTTCTCTAGCTCAACTCACCATCTTCTATGGGATTGATTTAATCCTCTCTGCGCCTTGTAATCTAATAGACATTTTCAATAATGGAGATTTGCACACTCTCATTCATGGGCTCATTGTATATGTTGCCTTCATTTGGATCCAACAATGCATTCACATGTAAAGTATTAGTCTCAAAGGATATCTATTGTTTCTTTATATTCAAACTACATTATTGTCAAATTCCCAGTCAATTCCAAGTAGTGGGGGGTTGGGATCTGATTCATCCATGATATTGATCACCTCAAATTTTTATTTAGTCTTTACCCCTTGAATGTTCAATTCTACTTTCTCTAGCCTACTAATAGGGTAGATTATGTATTAATTATCCAACCTAAGTTGAATGGGGTACCACACCAATTTGGGCTTTCCCATCGACTCCAAGGATTTATTTGGCAGGATGTTCACATCGGATCCTAGATCCAACATGACACTGCCCATCTCATAGCTTCCGAGTTCAGCTGTCATCTTGAACTCTCTTCCATTGCACTTTTTTTTTCTCACTTGGCACACATCTCTTCTTGGTTACGGGGTTGATACAACTACAATTGTTTCTTCTTCTCCCATACATCTTATAAACATATGTGTTAACTTCCTTGCTGCATCAAGATCGCTTAAAAATTTCAAACAATAGCCCAAGAAGTTACTTACTTGATCCTCTGCTTTCTCCTCATGGCTGCAATATACCAGATGAATAATAATATGCATACCATAAATATTTAACAAGCAATAATGGAACAACCATATTATAGCTAGAACAATACCAGAATAACATTGTCAAGAACACCTTTATTAAAGATAGTAGTCTTTACTTGCCTCTTCAAGGGAGAAACCTCTAGCAAGGCAGAGCTCTATTACAATAATCTCCAAGACAAAAATATCCAATACCTCCTACTCTTATTTATACTAATTCTACCTTCTAAGGAAACTTCTAGAGGAATATCTTTCTAGAAGCAGAAGCTTCTATTAGGTCTTCTTACATTAACTTATTCTCATTTATTTATTAGGCCTTATTAACTAATGTTGGCCTTTACTACGTAGAAAACATATCCTACTAACTAATGACCCACAAAGAGGGGTTAGGATCAAATCCTAACATTCCCTCCCCCTTCAAAATCAACCTTGTCCTCAAGGATGAAGGTGTGGAAACTGCTGGAGTATGGCCGCTGGTTCCTAAGTCGCGTCCTCTGGTGATGTGTCCTTCCACTTGATTAACACTTCCTTGATAGTTTTTCCATGCAATTAAAATTCACGGGTATTGAGTACTGCTTCTAGTTAGAGCCAAAGGGAGCCTTTTTCATCTAATTATAGAAGGATGGTTTGGACACTGCAATTATGTTCGACCACTTTCTTTAGACAGGAAACATGCAACACCAGATGGAATTTGTAAGTAGCTGGAAGGGCCAATTTGTAGGCCAATGAACTAATACGCTTGACGATATGGTAGGACCCATAAAACTTGGGTGTCGACTTGTGATGTACCTAGGATTTGAGAGATGTTTGTTTGTAAGGTTAGATCCTGAGAAACACCTGATCATCTTCCTGAAAAACCCTTTTTGAACGATGTTGGTTTGCCTGTTGCTTCATGCAATTTTGGGCCATGTGGAGGTTATCCTTCATATCCGCTAGAGTGACTGTTTGACATTGAATCATTGTATCAATAGATTGGACCTTTGATGTGCTTGGAATATAGGTAGTGATTGTAGGTGGGAATTTTCCATACACTACTATTATAGCCCTAAAATTCCCTACTCATGCATACATGGAATTGGCCATACACTTCTATTATAGCCCTACAATGCCCTACTCATGCATACATGGCATTGGCCCTCTTACTTGCATAATTTTCCAAATCATTGCTGAGAAGCTCTACTTGAAAAACCCTTTTTTAGAGCATGTACGCGCCTTGCACCACTACAGCCCACGTACATACGCTCGCTGTATGCTAGAAATCCCACGTACATACACTTGTTGCACACTAAACATCCCGCGTATGCTTGCAAAAGTTGCAAAAAATAAAAAAGGTTGTGAGGAATTCGGTGAAATTCACGGGCTATTGGAGGTTTCCAAACCAATTCACCTGCTATGGCCCATCCCCCAACTGAATAACCATCCTTTTGTCATATAAAAGGAGGTGTCAGGGTCTCATTTCAAAAACAAGCATAAGAACAATGAAACTTTGCTCAATTTCACTTCCCTTCCTTGCCCAAGCGTTTACTGCCTTTTGTGAGATACTGCCTCAACATTCCCTCTTCAACCCCTTATTCTTCCATTCAATCTATTCCCTTCCCTTAAGGTGATCAAAATATTGATAGAGGAGGCCTATCGAAGGTCCACTTGGAGCATTGTAAAGAGGAGCCCGAACGAGGTTCGCAGAATGGTGGCCGACATGGATTGTAAGTTTTAGTCTTTTCTTGATGAATAAAAAAATCTCTTTTCCCTGTCCCAAATGATGATATTTTGTGTATTTTATTTGATTTATACATAGAATTTGATATCTAACCCTAATTCATGTATATAAATATCATGCTTGTAGCCCTTGTTTTCCTAGTTTTGGATGTAGGTCAGCCTTGGGAGAAGACTTGCAGTCTTTGGAACTACATAGTTTGAGGAGATCATCACCAGACGTGGGATAAAAGGTATAATTACTGATATTAATTCCTATTTATTTATTTTCATTTATTTTGGTATGTTTGGGGTAGAGAATAAATTAGATTGAATTTTAGATGGTAATTCACTTTGTCTATATCTTAAACCCTGGTATAGCTAAAGGGGGGGATTTTTCTGCTAGCAGAACTGGCGACCATACTGGGGATCTCTCTAGGGTTTTTTGTGTTATTGATTGGTTTTTTGTTTGCGTTTCGAGTTTCAGTCAAGTTTACTGATTCGTTTTAGGGTTTCTGGTCACCTCCAAGGTGCATACCAGCCTTCCCTTCCCTGTAAGTTTGCCTTGTCTTTTTATTTTTGAAAAGTCTCAGAGGTGTATGCGACCTATTTTGGATCTGCCCGCGTACATACACGCTCTGCACAGTGGACAACCCACGTACATACGCAGGCTGCTGATGCAACAACCCGTGTCTTTGTTTCATGCATTTTTTTTTTTTTAGTAAAGAGAGAGTTTGTGATCCAAATGGATCTAGGTAACATCACAAAAGTTTTAGAAGTGTCCCAGGAGGCTCAAAATGGCCTCAACAGGCAAAAAAAGGGAAAAAATTCAAAGTTCCCAAAACTCAATTAAAAGGACATGACCGCGAAGATCATTTCGAAAGATTTCTAACGATGCAAACGAATCGTCAAACAAAGTTACGAATCAAAAGATATAAGTGGTCAAATTTTTGGTCAACCTAGCCCAATCAACATGGATGAGTCAGCATCCATACTGCTGACGTCAACATCAGTACAGAGGATGTCAACGTCTATACAACCTACGTGGAAAGCGAAGAGGGTGACACATGTCATGATGATGTTAGCATGCCATGTGGCAGTACCAGAGGCCTCCATGTGTCAATCAGATTTGGGATTTTTAGGGTGCCACATAGACTAGTAAAAAAGTGCCACGTGGAACCCCAAGGTGACGCCACGTGGCACCACCCAGAAGGCACCACGTGTCACAAGGTGACATGGAGGTGATGTAAGCACACATGTGGACAAGTCAGTGGATGCCATGTGGCCCAATAGGGATGCACCATGTGGCACCCCCAAAATGCACAAGGAGGCTCAACAAATGAAAAATGAAAAAATATATAATAAAAATTGACCGCTAAATATGGCGTCGGTTCCACCAGAATTGGCGGTATATTCCACCTCCGCAAAACTAACCATCACTGGAACCTCCGCTAACCTCCCTGCCATATTTAGCAGAGTGCGCCAAAACAGTCTGCCAAAAGGAGCAGATTCCACGGGATTCGACCCCTGTACCTCCGCTAACCTACGCCCTAAACTTAGCTCCGCCAACCACCACACCAACGAATTCATTATTACACAACTGCATGAGAATTGGTATAAGAAGGGCCCTTCGGGCAGAGTTTGGGACAAAAGATAGACACCAAGAATGAGAGAGGAGTTTGGGTGTGCCCGTACGGATCCGTATGGACTATACGGCATGGTACAGATTTTGGCATGCAAATCGAGGTAAGGGAGCCTCTTGGGTCAAAAAGTGTCAGACTTAGATCGAGGCATGGAGACCGTTAGTTTTAGGTAAAATGACGCCACGAACATAGTGGTGGTATTATTTTTATGATCAGAGAAAAGATTTTGTATCTTAACTCCAGAATGAGTGATTTATTGCATACGCAGTGGCACAATAACCGAGGCAGAGGTGTCTCTTGGGGCTGAAAGTGTACGACTTGGATGGAGACAATTTGAAAGTCGTTTTTAGGTAATTCAGTGATGCAAATCCAACGACGAGGCCTGTTTTTGCAGTAGAGATTCAGATCAACAAGCTAAGTTCTGGAGAAGAATGTAAGCATGCTTTTCATTATGCTGTTTTGTCATTAAATGTTGCAGCATAACATGCATATTACAAGTCTGAAGGAGCATAGAGAGGCTGCAACAAGGAAACACGATCAACTTATTCCTTCTATCTATCATTTTCTTCTCTTCTTTCACATCAAACCAATCAGTTACATGTGACAGAGAAATTATGGCACTTGCATGTTAAGTGGCCAATGAAGCAGTTCTAAATCTCGTGGTTTCAGGATCTTGTATGGGCTGTATATTTATGCTTGGATCTGAGCAACAAATCTAAGGCTTTGATGGCTCCATGTTGATGGGGGTCATATTTTATTCTTCCTCTTTTTATTTATTGAGTATGTGGGAATGATGTCCATGTCAGCATCATGGAGGCCTCATGAGTATGAGAACTTGTGAAGCTGTATACACTCCTGATCACATTCTTCTCTCTTGTTGCCATCACCGAGAAGGAAATTTGTCCTTACAACTTGTAACGGAGAGACATCATTACAACGAGGAGAATAAAGCGGTTAGGATTTGGAGCATGACCCGGAGAGGTAGCCCACATCGGGTGAACTCCGTTATCAAGGGAAGTGTCATATCCATTATGCGTCTTATGTTCTTATGTTGCTTTTCTATGAATTTCCACACATAGGATATTAAATGCAAGCATGAGATATCACACATAAGGAAAAATAAAGAGGTTTCATTCACTTCGAATTCAAGCGCATAAGACTTCAAATTTACCTTTAATTTCACATCGCTCAAGTAAAATGATCTATAACTGACCCTTTTGAAGGAGTGACACCCTCGGGTTCAGATCATGTGGTATCCGAGAAGGATTGATACCGATTGCAGGTGTTGAAGCTAAGGATGGAAAGGTCACCAAAACAATCATGGTTCAATGAGCTTCAAGAGCTCAACCAAATGTTTCAAGAAAAGAGTGTTGGATTGAATACATTGTTGCATGTTGGAGAAGAAGAGAACCAAAGGTTGCAAGAGCAGTTGAAATCCATGAAGATGCAGACAGATGAAGGCTCTACGAATGACACGGTGATAAGACCATCTTGTGACCATGGCAACTTCACTAGTTATGGGTGAGAGCATGACAATGCAAATACATGCACACTTTTTCAAGCAAATGAAGATGACCTACATGCATCCATAAACCAAGGAGGATTCATAGAAGCATCTTCCACTGATCCTTCTTTCCAGTCTAACTCCAAAGGAAACTCACCGAGGTATAAGAAATCTCGAAACTCTAAAATGCCATTTGATTATAAGCATCTTAATCATATAAAATAGAGCTTTTGGAATCAAAGACCATGCACTTTTTGTGGATTGAATAACCACGTAGTGTCCCAGTGTTGGAAGAGAAAATCCTTGTGCAGGAAGGTTATGGCAACCAGGAGAAGGACGAGGATGACAGATTGTTTTCCACACACGGAAAAGAGCAAGGGAATGCACCTATGAAGGAGAAAGGCTACTCTAGGCATTGTAGCAGATATGGGAATCATCATGCCACTTGTTGGGCCTTACATCCAGGTCTATGTCCAAAGAGGGACAAGAAGAATAGGAAGACACCTCCGAGGGAGACAACCAATCAGGCAGTGTTGCAGGAAAACCTGCCACTAGGAGAAGACCAACTACCAGAGAAAGGACAACTCTGTAAAGAGGACATGTTCGAAAAAATGGTTGAAAAAATGGGGAAAATMCTTGAGTTAGTCGAGAGTGGCCATATTTGTAAATCACATGTTGTGATTCAGACCCCGTAGAAGGGTATTGTGTAAAMGTGATAATTGTTGATATCARTTCTTTCTTTTTCTGGCACATGTTGATATTGTTAGGCCTTGTGAGGTAGTTTGGGTATGGGTTTATTATTGTAAGTCCAATGGACATGAAACTTAATGTAATGAATTTTGGGGACCAAAAKTCCTTTCAGTTGGGAGGCGTGATCCAKATGGATCTAGGGAACATCACAAAAGTTTCAGAAGTGTTCGAGGAGGCTCAGAATGGCCTCAACAGGCAGAAAAAGGGCAAAAATTCAAAGTTCCAAAAAATTAATTAAAAGGGCATGATCGGGAAGAGCACATCACAATATTTATAATGTCGCAAATGAATCGTCAAACAGAGTTAAAAATCAAAAGATATAAGCGGTCAAAGTTTTGGTCAACCTAGCCTAATCAACATGGATGAGTCGGCATTCGTACCACTGACGTTAGCATCAGTAAAGATGACATCAGTTTCCATACAACCTACATGGCAATGGAAGAGGGTGACACATGTCATGATGATGCCATCATGCCATGTGGCAACACTAGAGGCTGCCATGTGTCACTCAGATTTGGGATTTTTAGGGCACCATTTGGACCAGTAAAAAAGTGCCACGTGGCACCACCCAGAAGGCGCCATGTGTCATGAGGTGACGTTAGTTCACATGTGGAAGAGTCAGTGGATGCCATGTGGCCCAATAGGGATGCACCACGTGGCACCCCCAAAATGCACAAGGAGGCTCATCGAATGAAAAATTAAAAAAAATATAATAAAAACCGATCGCCAAATATGGCGGTGGTTCCACCAGAATTGGTGTTATATTCCACCTCCTCCAAAATAACCATCGCCGGAACCTTCACTAACCTCCCCACCATATTTAGCAGAGCGCACCAAAATGATCCACCATATTTAGCGGAGTGCACCAAAACAGTCTGCCAAAAGGAGCGGAGTTCACGGGATTCGACCCCGGGACCTCCTCTAACCTATGCCCTAAACTTAGCTCCACCAACCACCACACCAACAAACTCATTATTACACAACCACCTGAGAATTGGTATAAGAAGGGCCCTCTGGGCAAATTTCAAGACAACAGACAGACACTGAGCATGAGAGAGGAGTCTGAGCGCGCCCGTACAGTTCTGTACAGACTGTACGACCTGGTACAAATTTTAGCATGCAAATCGAGGCAAGGGTTCCTCTTGGGTAAAAAAGTATCAGACTTAGAGCAAGGCGTGGAGACAACCATTTTTAGGTAAAATGATGCCACAAACGCAGTGGTGGTATTATTTTTCTGATCCGAGCAAATATTTTTTTATCTTAACTCTAGAATGATTCATTTATTACAGACGCAGTGGCATGATAACCGAGGCAGAGGTGTCTCTTGGGCCTGAAAGTGTATGACTCGGATGGAGACGATTTGACAGTCTTTTTTAGGTAATTCGACTACGTGAATCCAATGACAAGGTCTGTTTTTGCAGCAGAGCTTCATATCATAAAGCTAAGTTATGGAGAAGCCAATGTAAGAATGCTTTTCATTATGGTTTTTTATCATTAAATGTTGCAGCATAACATGCATATTACAAGTCTGAAGGAGCATAGAGAGGCTGCAACAAAGCAACAAGATCAACTTATTCCTTCTATCTATCATTTTCTTCTCTTCTTTCACATCAAACCAATCAGTTACATGTGATAGAGAAATTATGGCACTTGCATGATAAGTGTCCAATGAAGCAGTTCTAAATCTAGTGGTTTCAGGATCTTGTATGGGATGTATATTTATGCTTGGATCTGAACAACATATCTAAGGATTTTGATGGCTCCATGTTGACAAGGGTCATATTTTATTCTTCCTCTTTTTATGTATTAAGTATGTGGGAATGATTTCCATGTCAGCATCATGGATGCCTCATGAGTATGAGAAGTTGTGAAGCTATATACATTCCTGATCACATTCTGATTTCTTATTGCCATCACCGAGAAGGGACTTTGGCCTTACAAATTGTAAAGGAGAGACATCATTACAACGAGGAGAATAAAGCGGTCAAGATTTGGAGCATGACCAGAAGAGGTAGCCCACATCAAGTGAAATCTATTATCAAGGGAAGTGTCATATCCATTATGTGTCTTATGTTCTTATGTTGCTTTTCTATGAATTTCCACACATAGGATATTAAATGCAAGCATGACATATCACACATAAGGAAAACTAAAGAGGTTTCATTCACTTCAAATTCAAGTGCATAAGACTTCAACTTCAACTTTAGTTGCACATCGCTTAAGTAAAATGATCTATAAATAACCGTTTTGAAGGAGTGACATAATCAACCAATTATTGGAAACTTATCACCCCCGGGTTCAGATCAATTTGACTCTTTCCTGATAGAAGTTCAGACTTCTCAGGACTTTCTTGAACCTGTCAAAGTCTTTGTATGTGGCCATAGCTTGGGTATAAGTTATATTTTACTTGTTTCCTTAATCTTCTTGTGTTTTCCCTAAAATGTTTTGAGCGAGCTGTCAAGTCTTAGATCCACCTTTTGGTTTCTTGATTGAATCCTTGCGATCCACATTTGGCTTAGGGTATTTATTAGTCTTGTTTTCAATTTTCTCTTTGGTACTTGTTCCTTGCTTTGAAAAAACAAAAAAAAGTTTTTACTTCATTTTTTTCTCTTGAAGCAGTTTGAAAAAATAAAGACAAGTTTATTTTCTTGCATTTAGTTTGGTAAAGTAGTCAAGGTTGTTATTTGAAAAAGAAAAAGAGTCTTCATTTCCAAGTTCTTTTCGATTTCCTGATACATAAGTAGTTTGTAGTGAAACGAAAGCAAGTTTTAAGATTTGTTCATTTACAAGATCTTGAAATATCAATTAGAAAAGTTGAATTTACAAAGAGTTGGTTACAAACTTTTCTTTTAATTTCGAAGTAATTTTGATTTCAAGTACTTTAATGTTCTCTTCCTTATTTGTCTCTTCATAACACCATCAGTTTCACTGCCGTACCTTTTGTGTAAATGAAGCCTTAAAAATAACTCCTAATCTAAAATACATTAGACTTTTCAGTTTGTAGGGTTCACAAACTAGTTTAGGGTTTTAGGGCCTTGAATTAGGTGTGAAGAGGAAAGTATTCAAGGCCACTTTAAAACAAAAATTGGAGTCTGAGTTAGGGAGTGTTTTAAGTCTAGTGTCATAAGAGTTAGTCAGGACCCCCCTCTAACACACGGGATAAACATGAGGTTGCGTGAAGAAAGTTAGAGGAGATAACCCCTCCAAAGATGGACTGAACGTAATGGGGATTGTGTATTGAGGGTATTTCTCAGGAACAATACCGATCACATTTTCTGACGGAGCTTTGTGGACCTTGAATCCATTTGAGATCCTTAGTTGTATTCCATACCATTTTATTTTGATACCCTTGAGGGGATTCAAACTTATTATCCTGCTCATTACGATCTGCCCGATTGTCGATTGTACCCGCCTGGTAACTGACTGCGAGCTGGAAACCTAGTTTCCCATATTTTATGGACTTACAAAGGTGACTGTTGGGGTATACCGTGGTACCTAGGGTAGAATTCAGTTCACGGTTTGCAAAGTATACCTGGAGGGTGCTTCCATGTTCGAGTTTCACTTGCACCGGTTAGTTTCTCTAGTGTCAATTAGCGTAACCATCCTTCCCACTAGATATTCGACTGCTTGATTTATCTTTTGATCATTTCAAAAAGTGGAATATAAACAACTTCGTCGGTCGTGAATGCTTCAGGTCTTGTTTCTGGTTACTTTGGAGCCACCTTCGCCACAATTGAGGCAAATACTTGATCAATAAGGTTCGTTCGAAGCAATCGGGCAGCAGGAGATTGTGCTCGAGCCTACTCCGAGAGGATATTTTTTGACTCTGGAGGAACCTACCATTTTTGACCTTGAGGCAGAAGGTCTCAGGCCATCCAACCCTATGATTATCGACTTTTCGAAGCCAATTTCGATTCATATTGTCCCTCCCGAGGTGACATCTTCTGAGCGCCAGCTAGTCCTACGAGTGACAATGGAAGCAAATGCTGCTACTTCGTCCGGGAGTCCTCATATTCCTGTTATGGCTACTACTACAGGGGGCATCCTACCTCCTCTCCCACCTTCACCGGTCAATACCACGGTTGTCTCGACTCCCTCAACTTCAAGGAACAGTCTGATATCTTTATTGACTTCAACCACTATTCCATTTACTCAGAATGCGATGGGTCCTCCCTTCTCATATGGGATGCCCGACTTTGATAAAAACTTGGTTCTTGCTTATTCTACCTTACAGACCATGGGTCTGGGGGCAGGGAGCTCAAACATTCCCATGCAAGGGTCAACCAGGGGCACTACTATCCCTTTTAATGTTATCCCTTATGGTGGGGGTCATATACCTCCTCTGTCACCTTCACTTTGTGGTGCTTTTCAGTAGCCAATCAAGCCAAACACTAATTATAGCTTGTTTGGTGGAGGAAGTTTAGGACCTTCATCTTATACAATGCCGATGGGATCTATGTCATTCTCTTTGTTCGGTGTGTTTGGGAACAATGCTTTTTCTTCGAATGTTGTCTCGACTGGGGAAACTTGAGATTTGGTCAACATAACTCGGTGCAAGGTACTATTCCTTCATAGGGAGTGATGACTGAAGTTTTCTCCGCACAGGGTCTTTGGAATCCTTGGCAAGGATCATTCCCCTCGCAAGGGATGTCGGTCAGGGGAAACCCCTTCCATACTCAATGGAACCCTGGGGAAGGATCCCTACCCATGCCCATCGTATCGACTGGGGGCATTCCCTTCCAAGGTCCTTGGAATACAATGCTGGGAGAAATCCCCACATAGGCTATGTGGTCCAATTTATGGAGTCAACCGATGACACCCAATCAAATGTAGTTTCCCTATGCTAGTCAAGGCCACAGTTTCTACCAGAACCCTGGCCAACAGTCCAACTTTTACTGGCAACCTGGTGCTAGTCAAAATTGAGGACCCTCTTTTGTTGTAAATAGTTCACAACTGAAACTACCGTTTCTTTCATCGCTACATCTGCCAGATTTGTCGACATTACTGAATGACCCGATTTGTCATGATCCACGTTGGCTCCCCATGCCGACTAAGTTACCTTCATATATTCAAAAATTTGAGGGAAAGCCTGGAAAATATTCAGGTGATCATGTGATGAATTTTCATTTATGGTGCTCGTCAAACTCGTTGAAGGACGACTCTGTCCAGTTGGGCCTTTTTAAACTCACTCTTATAGGGGGTGCTGCGAAGCAGTATATTGAGCTTGATAACTCGAGGTACTCTTACTTCAACGACTTGGAAATGGTCTTCTTTAACCATTTCCAGTTACCTGTGAGAGACGATGCCGACACTGAATTACTGGTCAAATTTGAGCAAACAAAGGCTGACCATATCTCTGATCATATCCAATAGTGGCAGCGTAGAAAGAGCTTAATTAAGGTCAAGGTCCCTCCTTCTTTCTTGTTTGAGTGGTTCTTGAAGTCTTTGGTGCCCTGCGTATCCAAGGACGTAGCGACTTCTAGAGTGTTTTTAGAATAGGAGGCGATTATGAGAGCCCGACAACTTGAATTGATCTACTCTCAGTCTGTCATGCTATAAAAGATATTTCTAGATGTGCCTCGGTCTACTCTTGATAAGGCCAAGAAAAATTCTGGACCCCATGTCGACGACATTGTGGGATAAACACAAAGAAAGTCCACGAACCTATTGTCGAATCAGTTGAAACAATTTTTGATACAATAGACTGTGGCCAACCAGACTCCGAGTTCGACTATTCCCCCTACCCAAACGTCAGATGACACAGTGTGCAATTGATGAATCCCAAGGTCAACCAGTAGATCGAGGGAAAGAAGAAACAAAAAAATAAGAAAGGTAAATGGGATAAAAATGTTACCAATAATGCTAGCGGGGGAAAAACATAGAAGAAGAAGTGGAAGTATCCATGTAATCTCTGCACGGAAGACCACCCAAATCATCTGTGCCGTCATCTTGTAGAATCCAAGAAGCTATTAGTGCAACAAAAACTTTCTGTGCTGAAAAACCCTTTTCCACAAGGGCAAAACATGGCTCAAGCTTCAACATACACGAGCATGGCAGGGGGCAGTCAAGGACCCCCCACACCTACCAATAACAACACAACCGCAAATATTTACATGATGAATGCCGAGGCTCATTTAGCGACCAAGGATCGAGACTACGGAATGCCATAATCTACTGAGAAAGGAAAGGAATCCACTAACGCACCGACTCCTCTCCAAATTGAGAAGGTGATGGGAGAAATGATGACTCACATCCCTAAAGGTGCGTTTAAGAAGGCTTCTCATAATACAAACGTGAGGGTTGCCCATAACTACTTCGTTGTAGAGGATCTGGCACATACCCCTTGCGTGATGTCTTCTTTGGAAGTCCTCCAGAGTTTCCCCTCGCAGAGAAAAACTTTGCTATCCGCCTTTGGAGTGACAAAGACTTGTAACCCAGGAGCCATTGTGTTCGATCCAACAGACTTAAAGCCCCATATTCCTCACCACGTTGCCTTTCAGATAGTAGTGTATTACACCACAACATATTTTACGCGTAACATTTTCATTCAATGGTTGATGAGGGTGCCTCGACTTGTGTGATGTCGTTGGCATGTTGGAAGGCCATTGGCCAGCCTGAGTTATCTCCATTGCCTATGTTTCTTACAACGTTTGACAATCAATCGTTGGGAGGTAAAATTGTGTGTGTCGAAGATGAAGTGGTCGATGCGCCTCTCGACTACAACTTGTTGTTAGGAATAAGTTGGACTTAAGCAATTCATGTGATGGTTGCTACAATTTTTTGGTTCTTGTGTTTTCCGCACAAGGTCCGTATTGTGACCATCGACCAGTTGTATTTCTCTCATCCTGACCCTTCATCGAGGGCTTCCACGGTCCTGATGATTGATAATACGCAGCCTAGCACTGTCAACTTAGGTGTCAGTTTGTTTTCATCATTGATGGGAACCTTTGATTACCCACCAGCTTCTAGCAATGTAAGGCTTCTATCGGTTTTTCCCAACCAGCTGAGGGCTGCAATTTTGCAAGTATTGTCATTCTGAATGAGATACTTTAATGATCCATGGACTTTACCTTCCCCATCGGCCTCGATCGAGGGGATAGAGCATTGTGGCATGGCCACGCCCTTATCCACAATTGAGGTTTCATACATCATTTTCCAATAGAGTTCGTCCAACCCCAGATGGCGAAATGATGACTCTTTTCATTTTTAATCAGATAGTAGCAAGGTTCAGTATCCCGAAGGATATTATCACTAACCATGGTAGTCACTTCCAAAAAAAAATGATGACTGAATTAACGTCAAAGCTCGAGTTTAAACAGGAACATTCGCCACCTTATTACCCACAAGTGAATGGTCATGTTGAAGTTGTGAATAAGTCTCTCAAGACTATTCTTCAGCGGACAATCAATTTTGCCAAGTCATTGACATTTGATGTTATATTCAGGGTTGTGGGCCTACCGAACTTCTGTGAAGACTGCCGCCAGTTTTTCACCTTTTCAACTCGTATATGGGCTGGAAGCAGTCTTACCTATTGAGTGTTAGGTTCCTTCTTTAAAGTTGGTAGTGGAATTACTGCCAGACACTTCACCGCTTGAGGAACACCTTCCATAGCTCGATGAGCAACGTCGTGATGCAGCCTTAGCCAATGAGGATCATAAGCAACGAGTCAAGTGTCAGTACAATCAGTTCGTTTGTCCTCAGATTTTATTCGAAGGCGATCTTGTCCTGGTCTATGATCAAGACAAATATCCCCTGGGGGTAGCCAAGTTTAAACCCATGTGGTTCAAACCGTTCATTGTGAAAGAGGTCTTGGAGAAGGGTTCTCACTGT
>ML794018.1:270592-293878 GCA_009831015.1 Picea engelmannii
AAAGCCTCAAAAGTGATCAGTATACATCATTGGGCTTATCCCCTCAAAAAATATATATAGTACAAAAATTTCCCTCAACACATCAACGGTCTAATGATATCTAAGGATGAGGCCTATTGGCCATCCTATAGTGTACAACAACGTTGGCCAAACGCTAGAATAACTGTATGCAAGTCTGAGGCACCCCTACTACATGAGGCTGCATAGCAGGGGGGAGATCCTCGATCTCGACCATAGGTACAACACGAGTGAGCGCAGTAAGGTTGCGCTCCACCCGTCACATAACTCTATTAGCCTCTCCGGTTGGGGGTCCCTCTGCAGCTACTGGTCCTCCGGATGCTACTAGTCGATCCTTGCTACATTTTTGGCATCCATGCTGTCAATAATGACTATATGATTGGGACTCCTTGTTAGTCCTGTCATGATTACATATCGAAACCTCATTCTTTTGATTCACCATTATCCTATGCCTTACCCCCGAGACTCCCTAATGAGCATGGTTTGTTGTCTTTCAAGCTCGCCTTGAAATTCAAAAGCAACATCCAACAAGATTGTATTTATTCTTCTCAATCTCATCTAGATTAACTGAGAAAAGTATCCCTCTGAAGTCTTCTTTAATCCCTTTTCAAACTCTCTAAAAATGAAAAGATTGTCGAGTGGTCTTGTTGCCCTGCATGCTCGCCAAACTCAAATTTGAAGGCACTCTGTCTGACGGTAGTTTACCCCTTTTTCGGTCCGGATTGGTAATTTTATGAAAAAAGGTATGCTCTAGGAACTTTGGTTTGCTAGAAGAGTATTCTCAGGCGTAAGTTTATCCATTTTTTGGGCCTGAGGGACTAAATATTCTAAAAAGGAACATTCTCCTTGGTTTTGGTTTATCACCTTTTTCAAGCCTTGGAGATTACTTACGAAAAAGGAACCCCCCTGGAGTCCATAGTTAATCTCTTTTCAGACTCCCTAAAATTAAAAATATCGCCGAGTGACCTTGTTCCTTCACACTCGTTAAATTGGTCCAAAAGAACATCTACTGGCATGAGTTTAACCCTTTTTCCAACTTGTAGATTATAGCATAAAAAGGTACGCCTCGGGAGATTCGTCTTGCCGAAAGAATTCTCCTAAGTTACTTTTATAATTTTTTGGGCTAATGAGACTAAACACAGAAAAAGACCGTGAATCCATAGTTAAGCTATTTTTAGACTCCTTAAAATTGAAAAGATTGTTGAGTGATCTTATCTTTGTCACACTCGTTAAAATAGATTTGAATAGACGTGTTTTTGGGGTAAGTTTAACCCTTTTTCAAACCGACTAGACTAAATCTGAAAAAGGTACTCCATGGAGTCTTCTTTTACGTTTTTTCAGACTCTCTAAACGTGAAAAGACTACCTACCTTCTCTGGGCTCGTAAAAATTACATAGAAGGGGTCTCATTGTGTCATGCTTAATCACATTTGCGGGTCTCATATTTGCGTATTTGGTCTAATGTCCGGTCCATGTTACTATCAATTGAACCTTTGAAGCATTCCTTATACGCAAGCCTTGCAACACTTTTTTCCTTTGCGACCTGACACCTTGACCCATGGAGGAATTTTCCCCAAGTGTCCTTATCCTGCACATGTCTCCTTTCCTGGAGAATTAGTGTATTCCATGCACTTGGAACTGGTTTTCTTGTCGCGACACTCATTCCTCCTTTGTAACGTAGCATTCTTTTATTTTTTTTCAAGCTCTTAAAAAATTGAAAAAGACAAAAATATCAAATATTCCAAAAAGAGGGGATGGGAAATACACATTCTTTTCTGGGCAGCAAAGAGAGTCACCCTTGGACAAAGCACATACTCTTTTTTGTTCGTCAAGCATTGGGATCTAGTATGACCTTAGGAAGATGTTCTTGCTACATAGATCTATGTCCTCCTCCGTTTGGTTACTCTTCCAAACATATGGAGAGTTTGCGTTGCCTCCTGCATCACAAAATTATGTCATTGTAATGTTGCCTAAGTCTGATCATGTTTCATGCTTTTGTCCAAGGGAAGTTTTACCCAACCGGATTTGGCCTTTCTACAGTTTGTATCTTGACCTTCATGAGTCGGCCATCTCGAGAGTCCAATCAAGTCCATATTCAAAATCAATGAAGTTCTCTGCCTGATCATTGGCCCTGTTACTTGCATAATTTTCCAAATCATTGCTGATAAGATCTACTTAAAAAACTATTTTTTAGAGCATGTACGAGCCATGCACCACTAGAGCCTGCATACATACGCTTGCTGCATGATAGACAACCCACATAGATATGCTTGATGCACATTAAACAACCCACATATGCTTGCAAAAGTTGCAAAAATTAAAAAGTTGTGAGAAATTTAGTGAAACTCACGAGCTATTGGAGGTTTCCCAACCAATTCACCTGCTATGGCCCATCCGTCAACCAAATAACCATCCTTTTATCATATACAAGTAGGTGTTGGGGTCTCATTTAAAAAACAAGCATAAGAACAGTGAAACTCTGCTCAATTTCACTTTCCTTCCTCGCCCAAGCATTTGCTACATTTTGTGAGTTATTGCCTCAACATTCCCTCTTCAACCCCTTCTTCTTCCATTCAATCGATTCCCTTACCTTAAGTTGATCAAAATATTGAGAGAGGAGGCCTAATGAAGGTGCACTTGGAGCATTTTAAAGAGGATCCTGTACCAGGTTCGCGGAACGGTGGCCGACATGGATTGTAAGTTTCTATCTTTCTTTGATGAATAAAAGAATCTCTTTTCCCTGTCCCAAATGATGTTTTTTTGTGTATTTTATTTTATTTATACACAGCATTTGATATCTAACCCTAATTCATGAATAGAAATAACATGCTTGTAGCCCTTGTTTTCCTAGTTTTGGATGCAGGTTAGCCTTGGGAGGAGACTTGCAATCTTTGGAACTACAAAGCTTGAGGAGATAACAACTAGACATGGGATAGAAGGTACAATTACCGATATTATCTCCTATTGATTTCTTTTCATTTATTTTGGTGTGTTTGGGGTAGAGAAGAAATTATTATGAATTTTAGACGATCATTCACTTTGTCTATATCTTAAACCCTGTTATATCTAAAGGGGGGATTTTCCTGCTAGCAACTGCTTCATATGGGGTAATTTTAGTGGCCCTATGATAGGAAGTATTGTACCACCATTCTTTGAAGGGAATCCATTGCACCCAATGGTGTTGTTTGGCCAAATAAAAACACCACAAGTAGATTTCCAAACATTGTTTGAACAGTTCCATTTGGCCATCAGACTGAGGGTGATAGGCTGTGTTCATGTTCAGTTGGGTGCCCTTCAATTTAAACAGTTCTTTCCAAAATGTGCTAGTGAAAGTTGGGTCACAATTAGATAAAATAGAGGTGGGAATGCCATGCAACTTTAAAATATGATCAAGGAAAACTTGTGCTACTAGTGCCAGTGTGAAAGGCTGGGGTAAGGCAAAAAAATGAACATACTTGGAGAGGTGATCAACCACCACCATGATGACAGACATGTTCCTAGATTTATTAAGACCCACTATAAAGTCCATGGATATGTATTTCCACATAGAAGATGGAATGGGTAGGGGTTGTAGGGCTCTTGGAGACTTGATAGTTTCACCTTTATTATGTTGGAACACCTCACATTCGGTGACAAAATGAAGGATATACTTCTTCATTCTTGCCCAGAAAAATGAATGATGGGCACACAAATAGGTCTTTTGGAAGCCCAAGTGACCCGCAATAGCTGATGAGTGAAACTCATTTAAGAGCCTTGACTTGAGTGCTGAAGAGGGAGATAGAACCAAATGATCCTTATATATGAGAATATTGTCCTCCCAAGTGTAGTTGATGGGAGGATTAGGGTCCTCCTGAAGGCACTGAATTAACTTGGAGATAGTCAGGTGTGTGAGCCACTCTTGGCATACGTATTCAATCCAACCAGGGATTGGTAAGGAGAAGGAAAAGAGGGAGTTGTCCTCCTCATTTTGTCTTGACAATGCATCAACTACTCTATTGTCTTTTCCCTTTTTATATATGATTCATAATCATAACCCAATATTTTGGTCAACCACTTGTTTTGTTCTAGGGAGGATAACCACTACTCCAAAAAATACTTCAGACTATGGTGATCTATTTTGATCTGAAAATGATGCCCCAAAAGATTTGGCTGCCATGTGTGCACTGAATGGATAATGACCATCATTTATTTTTCATACGTATATTTGCCCAGATTGTGGCCACTCAACGCTTGGCTAGTAAAGGCCAAAGGTCGACCATATTGTGTGAGCACTGTGCCTATACCAGTGCCAGAAGCATCTGATTCCACCATAAAGGTTTTGTTGAAGTCAAGAGATGCTAGGACATGAGTAGTTCACATGAACCTCTTTAATTATATGAAATATTGCTCAACAACAGGTGTCCAATGAAATTCATTCTTCTTAAGAAGGTCGATCAAGGGCTTAGCAATTTAGCAATAATGGTGGACAAGTTTCCTATAATATCCCGTGAGATCAAGAAAACTCCTTAGGAACTTTAAGGTCACGGTTCACGACCAATCATGCATAGCTTGTATCTTTTTGGGTTCCACTTTCACTCCTTCTCAACCCACAATGTGTCCCAATTATTCCACTTTGATGGATCCAAAGGAACATTTGGTCTTTTTGACAAACAATTGGTTGTCTTGCAGCAGGTGAAGGAATTTGTCTACATGAAGAAGGCGGTTATACCAAGTGCGATTGTAAATGAGGATGTCATGAAAGAAACCTAGGAAAAACTTCCAAAGGTAAGGTTTCAATAATTTATTCATGAGAATTTGGAAGGTGGAGGGGGCATTGCAAAGGCCAAAAGACATGACCAAGAATTCATAGTGTACTTCATGAGTTTTGAAAACAGTATTCGAAATATTTTCCTCCTTCATCTGGATCTGGTGATAACCAGAGGAAAGGTCTAATTTGGTGAAGACACAAGCACCTTGGAGTTCATTCAACAAATCATCAAGACATGAATGGGAAACTTATCTTTGATGGTCAGTTTATTCAAGGCATGGAAATCGATACACATGTGCCAAGTACCTTCTTTCTTTAAGATCATCACCATAGGAGAAAAATATGAGTTACTACTAGGGAGAATTAGCCCCACCTCTAGTAATTCCTGTACCATATTTTATATATCATTTTTTTGAGAAAATGGATACCTAAAGGGATGTAGATTGAGGGGTTTATTGTGTGGAAGGAGAGGGATTCTATGATCATGCTCACCCCTGGAAGGAGGTAAGTCCATTGGAAATTCAAATACCCTGGGGTACTTGTCCAAGATTAGTTGTAGGATAGGAGGGACTATCATAGAGGTATGATCGGTGACCTGGATGACATGCAATTGAGAAATCACACCATGGTGGCCTTTCTTCAACATGTTTTCCATCCTGTGATAGATAATGATTTCAAGAGAGCCCGCTTGGAGACCTCGGAGGGTATAGGTGTGAACCTCTTGGGTGAAGTTCATATATAACTCCTGATAAGCCATTATGATTGGTCCCAGAGTGCAAATCCATTCCACACCCAATAATATATCACATCCCCCCATGGAAATATATAACATGTGGGTTTTCATATGATAAACACCCATTTGGATTTTGACATTCTCACAACGGTCCCCACATTTCATTGTACCACCATTAGCGATGAGAATTTGAAAATTAGAAACATGGTGGACAAAGCAATGGATATCCTCAACAAACCTACAATGAATAAAATTATGGGTGCTACCACTATCAATCAACACCACAACCAGCCTATGTTTGATGTAGCCCTTGATATTCAATGTCCATGGGGCTGAAATACCCAAGAGGGCATGACAATACATGACAGGTTCCTCTCGTTCCACAGGGGAGGACACAAAATATTCAACATAAACACTTGGTTGAGAAACCTCTAGGTCAGGAGCCTCATATGCTGGTATGTATTCATAGGAATAGGAAGTTGATGCATCAATCTGGAAGAACTTTTGTTCTCGACATTTATGTATCGGTGAATACTTTTCATCACAATAATAACAAAGTATTTGCTTTCAACGTCCACAATTTCTTTTGGAGATACCTTTTGGACCTTCAAGGTTTATGTTGGAGCTATGTTAGCCCTGGGGCGAGGATGGTTTGGGAATGTATCCTTTAGGGGTGGAGCCTAAAGGATGGTCTATGCTTCTAGTGATAATTGGCATGCTTGCAACTAGGTACTAGGATGATGCATGCTCACATAAGCCATGATGGTTTACTTCAAGCCACTGATAAAAAAATCAAGTTAAAATTTATTAGATAAGCCCTCGTTCGAATAGCCAACTATTAAAATGTTGTGATGAAGCCTGTGACTGATCCATTTTGGCACAACTTATTGAGCCTGCCCAAAAAATGTGATTCCCTATCAAAACAAGCACAAAATACTTCAGTGAACATGTTCCAAGTGGGTAGTCTTGGATACCATTTCCTATGTCACTGCCACCACTGCCAACATTCTTGATCCAAGTACAAAACCCAGACATGGAGTTTGGTCTCATGATCCTGAATATCATGAAGGGAGAAGTATTTTTCCATTTGAGAAACCCACCTAGCTGGGTTGGAACCATCAAATTTATGCATGTCAACTTTGGGCACCTTTTTCCAAGAGGGTGGGGAACCCCAAGGGGAGCGAGATGACTAAGTATGCTCATAATAGGAATACTGAGGGTCCTCGGTATTGGGATCAAAATTCTTACACTTGAGGAGTTGCACCAGATATTGGTATTGCTTGTCAATGGATGTTTGGAATTCGGTGTGTATGGAGGCTTTGACTTCGATGTGTATGGAGGAAATTTGTTGTTTTAGGTTGGACACCTTTTCCTCCAAGGTTTCTTGGGAATGAGAGCGGGTGGTAGGCATGGTAGAGGCTTCGATAGTAGATGAGGTGTCGGGATGGAAATATGGGCCTAAAAATGATAGGAAATCAGGTGATCAGGACAAAGAGAGGAATCCAATGGGATAGGCCTCAAATAAGGGCATCTCGGAAAGGGTTGGGTCCCCGATGTTAACTCCTCAAATAAATTGGTGGATTTTATTTGCTTTTTAGATGATAGGTTGTGATCTAAATTTAATTTCTAAATTTCTGCAAGTAGGTTAGAGAGTCTCTATTTTGAAAACAATCTCAAAAGAAATGTTGATTTTGGTTCGGTCAAGAAAAATGAAAAATATCAGGTTTCGGTGGTTTAGGCGAGCCTCTAATGTGCTCATTAACCACCGAAAGTCTTCATTTTCCGCAGTTAAGGGGTCAAAGCAGAAGCCAAGTAACCACCGAAAGTTTGTGAACGAGAAAAATGAAAGCTCGTGCTTTCACACGAGCCAGCTGTCAAAGATTGGCGCAATGATTATAAACACAACCGCTGAAAGCTAGCCATGCGGGAGATGATGCACGTTCGTGACATCCATCCGAAAGGTTCGAAAGCCCAGTGTCTTATCAACCGAATTGGTCATTTCAAATCCACACAGGGCGGTGATCGGCAGGTATGATCGCACGGAGCTACCCTCCATTTTAGTTACAAGTATGTTAACCATCATGATCTGGTCATTTCTGCATTTGAAAATATGATGAGTTATTATGAATCCCGAAGATAGCTGAAGATAACTACAAGATCGTGATTTCATCAGTAAATTATATTTTTCAAAGAATCCCGATCCCGCGTTCTCTGAGGCTGGTCGAAGTGTCATCAAGCCCAACAAGCACTCCCAAGTCAAGTAAGCATGGTCGGGTTTTCAGGTCAGTTTGGGATTTATGTTCTTTTAAGTTTCAGAAATACAAATGCCACCAAAAATCTAGAGCTTCGACATATTCCCAGTCAAGCGGTCTTCTGAAACTGTGTGAGTTTTCAAAACTCGGTGTGTATCACCCTTTTTCTGCCGGTTTTTTATGAATGATATTCACTGTCTGCCTAATTTCTAGAAGTCATTGCCTCCCGAGCGTTTTGTTCCCCACATTTTTAGGCACAGTCAAACACCGACCCATGTCGAAAGCAAGTCCTGTTTTGAGATCCGAGGTGGATGGCATTTGGTATTTGGAAGCACATCCAGAGGTGGCAGAGTGTTTCAGACAGACTGGAGTTTTTGCATACTGTGAGAAGTTGACAGTGTTTCACCAACAGGTGGCCGAAACCTTTGCTCTCTCCTATGATGGAAGGATTGCTAAAGTGGGCAGGGAGGAAATTATCATCGATGAAGCAACCATTGCTGAATGTACAAGGTTACCTAGAACGAGGGAATGTTGGTTCAAAACCACCTCGCCATCAAACGTTGAATTCAGGTCATATTTGTTACCAGTGCATAAAGCTTTGACCTGGAAGAAGGATATTCCCATGTCCTATCTGGAACCAAAGTGGCAGTCCCTGCTAAAGGCAATTTTGGTGTATATCACTTGTGAGGGGCGCTACAATAGGGTAATGTATTACCATTTTAAATTGCTGAATCATTTCACAGGCAGAGGACACATAAACCTGCCTTACTTATTTCATAAAACCCTGACTAAGATGGCAAGATAGGTGAAAGCCCAGCCTGCTAAAGTTGTAAGCAGATTATCACATCAAGGGATGATTACCCTTCTGGTGAAAGAAGCTCTGCAGAGGAAACAAATTGAGTGGGGTTTCTTTTTGTTTTGGAATGAGTTTCAAACAAAAAGACCTCCAGAGATAGAAGCTAAGAAGGCTAGAGGCAGAAAATCTCCTACTCCCAAGAGTAGTCACAGGAAAAGGAAAGGAATCTCAATACCCAGAGATCCTATAAAATCATCCCCTAGCAAGAAGGGAGGAATCAAGAGGAAATTACAGTTCGAAGATAAAAAATCTAAAAACCCTGCCACGGGAAAAAACCTTCTCAATCTGCCTTATAGTGACTTTGAATCAGAGTAGGGGGTGGAAAAGACACAAGATAACTTGAAGATCAAACATGATACAGATTCTCATTCAAATCTACCTTCATCTAGTCTTCCAGAGACCCATAAGCAACCAAAGGCAGAAGCCTCCTCAAGCAGGCCTAAGAAAGGTAAAACAAAGAAAATCAACAATCTCCTACAAGAGATTTATGAGATGGAAGTCCTAGAAAGGGTAATCAAAAAAGAAAACATAGACCTCACTGAGAGAAATGCTGAACTGTTCAAAATGAATCAAACTCTTAAAGAAAAACATGACAAAATCAAAGATAGAAACAGAGTTTTGATTAGAGAAAATATGAAACTATATAGGCAACTCAGGATTCTAAGGCTCAAGTTAAAAGAATTTGAATCCCCAGAAGATGATCAAACTAGATTGGACACCTTGGATAATTTAGCCACCACTATAATGGATACACCAGAACTCCCTACACAACCAGCAGAAGTTCGTAGGTCTACACGAACCAGGGCTGCAACATCTAAGAAATCCTGAGCATCGGAGAGAACTTAACGTAAACTTTTTGGCAATTTTGAAATTCCTTCACAGTTTAACTTTCGGTGGTTTAGGCGAACAGGACGACTGTTCATTAACCACCGAAAGAGGTTCTTTCGGTAGATAACTCACCCAGAAACTTGCCCAGATAACCACTGAAAGCCTGTGTGTCCAGAATGGACGAGTTTTTACACAGATCAAGGATTTTTGAGATGAAAAGATTCGAGAGATTTTCGAATGAATGTCTAATGAATTATCAAGTCTAGAACAACAGTCATTTTTGACAAATGGTGGAGAAAGGAGATGTTTCAAAGGTTTATGGACATCTTTAATGAAGACAGAAAATCAGGACACCTTGCCACACCCACAAATTCGACTTGGTCTATATTTGAAAGTTATCATTTAGCCTTGGGAGGGTGTTCTACACTACATCAACTATCAACATAGATAAATCTGGGATTAGCCTCATTTTGGGGAAGCATCCCACTTCTTTTGCAACTGAATTTTGAGTTACTATTTTTAGCATATTTGATCCTTGTTTTCAGGATCTTAGAACTACTTTGTAATGCTATAAATATTAGAATAGAAGATGAACCAAGGGTTCGATTTTGGGTTCTACACGCTGCTACTGTAAGAGAGACCTATTATTATTATATGAAAAATTGCAAGCTTCCTTCAGTTGTGTTGTCAGACTTTTCTTTTCTGTTCTCTGATATCTTATGAGTGAATGTTCTTTATTGATGCTTATTCAATCTGCATGTGACTGTCATCTCACTAATTGATTGATTAAGTTGAGAATCATAAGTTATTTCCTTAGTTATTAAACCCATTTTGCTTATTTTATATGAGTATAATCTGGTTCAATAGCTATTTTCTCTTTCATTTAATCAAACCTTGTCTGACTGCATTACTAGAAGGCCTTGTGATATTTTATATTTCTAGACAGTCTTGAAAACACAGTCCAGTCCCTAGATATTCATCTTGATCCAAAAACCACATCATTATTAAGAAAATATTTCCCAAAAAGAGTTAGTTACTAGGCATCTCTGACTTACAGCCTAGGAGAGTTTCCTGGAGTGATAACACCCGAAAAAACAAAAAGAATATTGGAAAATGAAGGGTACCACTGCGATAAAAATTAAGAGAGGAATCCAATGGACCAAGTCTAAAAAAGGGTGCATCTTAGCCCCATAATTTTTTTTTCACCCCTGTGGAGTTATACTCTGATGTGAATACTTCTGTTGTTATGAGGAAAATCTCTCTATGGCTAGGGGTAAACCAAAACAAACAGAATGACTACAGAAATAAACTCTAATCTCAAGTATGCTATATAAACAAATATGCTAGCAAGACAATATAAAATGCCTACCTCATCCATACGTTCGATGAAGTCCACCGTTGAGCACTTGACCCAAAGCAATATACCTACAACTAGTCCTCAACAACCAAGAAACAAAATCATATGGTGATAATAGATAATGTTGGCACATTCGATAGCATAATCCATCAATATTCATAACAAATACGCCCATGGAATAAAAATTCAAATATTCGCAAGATATTAATTGGATGAGAAAATAGTATTTTTATTAAGATGTAATCAACATAAGTGAATGAGTTACAAACTTCCGTGTCAGAACTGTTTGAAACCGAGAAACTAAGTTCCTTCCAGCTGGGCCTTCACCACTTCAATCCTCTACCAAAGGAAAGCTCATATAGGAGATACAATGAGGTTCTCAATCAAGAAGGGAAGAGCTTGGGGGCTAAACAATGTGTTTAGACTTAAAGGACAAAGGGATGTAGATTCAATGTGAAGTGAATAATTTATCCAGAGTAACTTTGCTCTCAAATTTGAATTCTTCTCTTCTCTTTCCTAGCTTGGATTTGGCCCATTTGTAGCCTTCAAGTGGAATTGAAGGGTCGAGTCAGAATGTTTCCAGTATATGGAAGGCCAAGGATCATATATCTCGTGACGTGACATGGAAACTCGACACCATTTATTAATTTTGGTCGCAAATCCCGAAGTACATAGACTGTAGTGGTGCAACCTATGTATACACATGCTGTAATATAGGCACGTCATGTATATGTGGAAAAAACATGTTTTTAGCTCTGGGATTTGCAAAAAGGGACTTCAAGTCTGCATAGGGAAATGGAAAAAGGACCTATGTGCAAGTTTGCATAGGGTGAGGAAAATATTTCTATAATAGATGCCCCTGAATGTGTGAGGTTAGAGGAGTATCTGTGATGGCCGAAATACATTATAAGACCCATAAGTGGAGTAATGGGGACCCAGCTAGAAGAACTAGTTTCTCATGACAATCTGTACTGACTTTGCATACATGGCTGCCAATTTGAATTACACTATAGATCCATGTGAAAATATACCAAACAATTATCCATGGCCATGAATATGCAGTACAAAGGTGGCTACATGCCAAAGGCCATCATAGTCACGAACAAGGCCCAATAAAACCAGTCTCAAAATGAATATGAAGATATTTGTATACAATGGAGTACAATATGATCTCCCATGATAACTACAGTCACATAGGTACTGGTCCAATGAAAGGTAGCAACAACTTAGGAAATTTGCTACTATAAACTGATGTCTTCAAGTCTTCTACACAATCCACCAAAGGTGAAAGTCTACATCGCGTGAATAAAGGATTTGAGGTTGAACACAATGAGACTTCATTTGATTACAGATCATTGAGGTATACTGTTAACAAACACGATACAACCTACCGATGATGAAAGTAGGTATCAAGGCACCAAGTACATTCTTACAAGTGTGAATAAAAGAGTCGGGGTCGAACACTTGAAGAATCCATCTATCAAGAGACATTGATGTATTCCCAACTGTCGATGGCGAGAGAACCTGCCACTAATGACTGCAAGCCTCTAGGTACTCATATGACTCTAGGTCTTGTCTCCAAAATAGATGACGTTAAGCCCTAAATAATGGCACATTACCCCTTAATTGGGGCATATTACATTAGTAATGTTATTTTATTTATGTCGGCTTGGGTCCATTAGTTGTAATTGTACCTCCTAGTCTCTTATATATACCAAGGATACATTTTCATTTGGAATCATCTTGTATTTGGACATTTATGTGGTGTATAAGGAGGTTTCCCCCTCGAAGAGGATTATTATTTGAAATTCTCTCTTTTTCAAGGCATTGAGTACTTATTCAGATGTTTTTCTATGCTACCATGATATTTGGTTCTTAACATATGGTATCAAAGCTCAATGTCTTGGGGTTTCGCTGCTATATCAGAGACACCTTGGAATTTTCGCTATATTTTTTTTTATACAAAGTTTCATAAGGAACCCCTTGGAGTATATTTATTAGATGGATAGAGGTACGTTTTGTTCAAATTTCGGCTCCCAAGGCCTTATAATTACAGATATACATCCTGTGTAAGATAGGGTTCTGGAATCATCCTGAATTGATTCATCGCGAAATTTTCACGATAATTTTTTTACAACCATTAGCCATCCCAAGTCAGTACTGGGAGGAGGTTTCCATGGATTTCATCAGAGGGTTACTGAATTCTGAATGAAAGAGTGTCATCATGGTGATTGTTGATAGACTGACCAAGTACGCACACTTTTGTGCACTCTCTCATCCCTTCAAAACTAGTACAGTTTCCATTGCATTCATGGAGACAGTTCAAAAGCTACATGGAAGCCCAAATATTATTGTAAGTGACATAGATCCCATCTTCACTGGACATTTTTGGACAAAATTATTTTCTTGTTTGGGTACTCAATTGGCTCATAGCTCATCCTATCATCCTCAATCTGATGGACAAACCGAGATAGTGAACACATTTTTGGAAGGTTACCTTCGTTTCTTTGTCTCTGATAAACAAACACAATGGTTCAAATGGTTACCCTTGGAAACATGGTGGTATAACACTTCCTTTCATACTGCAACAAAAATGACACCATTTATGGAACTCTATGGATACCACCCTCCTTCCATGAATTCTTATCTAAAAGAAAAATCTAAGGGTGTGCAATAAGACTACAACTTCATGTGATTCTGAGACAGACTGAGGGTATGGCCGACATGCAAAGTCAAGAGTTCTGAGATATGGTTGACACACGTTGATAAACATCCTTTGAACAATAGCATGAGACATATGGAAGACTCTGGCATCATAGACTCAATGATGAACTTTGAGATGCAGGAGGCATCAATCAAACTCTCCATAGGGACTGGAAGAGTGACCAGTAGGAGGAGTAAACTCTATGTAACGTGCTCGACTTCCTAAGGTCATGCTAAACCCAAAATTATGATGACAAGTGGACTCAAAAAAATTGTTATCTGTTCAAAGGCGACACGACTATTGCCAATATAAGATAATACTCCCTTCCTGCCCCTTTTTTTTTGTTTTTTCATAGTCAAATGAATGCTATGATACAGAGGATGAAACGAGTGTCATAAGTAAGAAAAACTAGTTCCATCAGTGGAACAAACCTATGATCAATGGAATGAGGTGCATGCGGGAGATGGACACTCGGGGGAATTTTTCCTCCTGGGTATAGGGTGTCAAGCTGCAAAGGATATAAACAAGGCTCTGCTTGGTTGAGGATGCAAACTGATGAGCTGAACAACTTATAACGCAAAAGCAAGAACCGACAATAGGCTCAATACTACAAGAAAGGGAATGAGATGCAATTACAACTTAACACCAATAAATGTCCTTTTTCCTAATCTTAGTATGCTTGGTTTGTAAAAGGGATGAACTTGCACCAAATAGATGTCCTTTCAAATCCAATTTACGAGTGTTAAAGAGACAAGTTCACTCGACAATCTTTTCACTTTTTGAAACGAGTTGTAAAAGAGCTTAAATCAAACTCATGACCTTTCAAATCGAATTAATGAGTGTGAAAGAGACAAATTCACTCGACAATATTTTTGATTTTAAGAGGAGTTGGAAAAGAGCTTAACTCAGACTCGTTGGGGGGTTTCTAGGCGCCATGTCATGGGGGAGGCCAAGGTTCCCATGCAGGATTTATGTGAAAGGTTAGCATCTTATGAATAGTTGACAAAAGCTTAGGAAAACCCAAATCTCTCCAAGTCGAGGAGGATAAAGTGCTAGCGGAGGTTACCTTCTCCATGATATATCAAAGAACGTCTCTTACCTAAAAAGGCATAGGAGAAGGGATTGGATACTCCACAAGACCATCCTAGTCAAAGGGAACCTCTCCAAGACTTGGAGGGAGAGTACTCGGGGAGATTAAAAATCTCTCTTGTTCATAAGGTACCTGAATAGAAATGTTAAGGACATGGTATAAAAGGTATAGAACTAGAACTAGAAGAGAAAGATCGATCGAAAATTGCATCGGTGCGACCACTTCTTCAACCATTGGTTGAATAGGATGCGAGACACCAAGGTCAAGAGACGCATCACCCCAAAAATAGGAGTTGTGTTGGTCGAAGTTTGCATCGACATGACCACTATTTGAACAGGATGCGAGACAACAAGGTCAAGAGACTCACCATCTTCAAAAATAGGAGTGGGGTTAGGTGATGATTGCATCGGTACGAATTCCATGTAAATCAAAGGAGAAATAGAGTTTAGGGAAACCAAAGATGACTCAGAACCTGAAGGAACCTTAGGTAAGGACCACGCTTCTAGTATCCCAACAGTAGCAGGGCACAAATGAGTAAGGTGATCTCCTTCATAAATCCTACAAAGGAACTTGGGATTACGTCTTACACGTCTAGGCTTCTCAATTTGATGAATGCCCCCAACTTTATTCACAATGGCTGGTGACATGCTCTCAACGTGAATGACAGAGGCTGGAGATGTGATGTCAATATGAATCACGACGACTAGAGTGATGCCCCCAATATGACTTGCATCATATGGTTGCGAGTCTTCAACATGGCATGTAGAGGTTGTCGACCACTCCCCAACATGACTAGCATAGGTTGGTGATATAATGCCAGTATGATCTACAATGACTGGACTTGTGGCGGCAGTGGGTTGTGGCATTTGAGACCAAGGTTCCGAGAAAGACTAGTTTTGGGAAATTGCAGGCCAAGAAGGGTTCTAGTATACACCATGGCCCTGTCTGACAGGATATTATCCTCCTCCATAATGATTCATAAAGGGGTGTAAGGGTGTCGACACTGAGGAAGCCGATTGTGAAGAGAAAACAACATGACAAGGGTTACTCATGTGAGGATATATGTTGCCCCTAGACGAAGGAACTTCATGAAGGGGGTTGCCCATACTATAAAAATAAATCCCCCCTGATGAAACACTAGAGGACAGACGAAGGTCCGCCATGGGAAAAACGTTCATGGGAATCATCATAACAAAATAAATATAGGTGGACAGAGTGTAATAAGTAGAATGACTGCCCATTCGAGCACTTGCTCTTGGAAAAGTGGATTCATAGGAAGGAATATTCAAACCTCCTACCATAAGAGTTGTTTGAGGGATATGACTCCCACCAAACAAAGAGGGAGAATAAGGAGGAAAGATAGAGGGTGGAAAGTGCGAAGACATGTCTGGCATACCATGAGAAAAATGATTAGAGACCCAATGCATTGACTGAGTATCATAATTCTACATACCATTATGAAACACAGACGGATTCGTCCCCATGAAATGAGTGAATGTCATGGGGGAGGTAACATTAAATGAGGGAGCCAAAGGGACTCCACTATCCATGATAATGAAAACTCACGATGCAATATAAAATCCTAAGGTCAACTAATAAAGAGCACACCAAAATAAAATAAACAAAAGGCCAATATGCACACAAACATGATAAAGTGGATGAAAGGGGGCCTCCCTCTCTAAAGTAGGTATGCCTTGCCCAAGAGGGGCCTGAGTCTCCTCTGCTAAATATCAGAGGTAAAAAAATCAATTATAAGGGCCCTTGTGGGCTTAACAACTAGTCGGTTAGATCCACTCATAGAGGTAATCCTCCATAAAGGCCGTGTGTTGTCCAACCCTTATATGAACGAGGGTACGTACAAAATAATCCCTGCAAGTATCCTATGTGGTACCTAAGTCAAGAAACTAAGAAACCATGGTATAACCGATGTACATGCGAACAATCGTAAGTCAGTTCCACCGTATGGGCAGGGTAACAAAGCCTGAAACGTTGAAAGCATCACCTCTTACAGAGGTAAGGGCACTAGCAAGATCCCCATATATGAATAGATCCCCAGAAATATATCTTACAGTAAGAAGGTATCGAGGGGATATCCCTTCAACCAACCTCACGTGACCTCATGCTTAACTTCGGTGTAAGCAGAGCCTCCTAATATTACCGATTATACAATGGATTTCTCCACTCCCTTAGTCAACCAGACATGTTGATTTAATAGCTTTGGAGAAGTTTTCTCACAAAATCCTATTCCAAGGCTCTAAATCCTAAGCTAGTTTGTGCACCCTAGAAAAATAAAATTGTTACTAATCAATTTTAAATTATAGCGTTACTTTTAATGGCCTTGCTTACTCAAAAGGCATGGTCGTGAAACTAGTGATGTTATGACTCAACAAGTAAAATAATTGAATATGAATACAATGCAAAGTCCTAACTTCAATTTCCAATAAATGATAAGATTTTCAAAATGCAATTCTCAATTCAGTTTTGCAATTCCAAACAAATTGCAATCTTTCTTTACATGCACTAAGATAAATGACAAAGGCTCAAGAGATCAAAATGACAACAATGTAAAATGCCTAATATTTTTGTATTTTCAATATAATAAAATGAAAATGAAAGGACTGAACAACCGCTTGATATAAAGACTCTACTATGTGTAAACATAGACAAACCAAGTAGGATATCAAGAAGAAAAACACCCATCCCAAGATGCAAGGACAATCAAATGAAAAAGATGATGATAAAGGCATCGCCCAAAAATTCAACCAAAGATAGGTTTCCTGTCATTCCACAGACACTTAACAGTCACAAAAGAGACCCAAGAAGACTCTGCAATCATAAAAACCTACCCAAAATCCATCAAACCCAGCAACCAAGAAACAAAGATTGATGTACGCGACTGTTCAAGGGAAAATCACATATGTATGCAGCTTGCAGAAGGAAAACACACGTATGTACGCGACTGTCAAGCAAAAACCCGCGTATATGTGTCAAAACACAGCCAGGCTAAGGAGAATGCTAAGAAACTCAGACTTAGAGTGAACAGAGGATGTTAAGAAATCATATGAAAAGAAACTAAATAAAAACGAGAGCAATCTAAGAAGAAAAACACTCAAAATCTCGAAAAAGAAGATTCTTTCCCCAGTATGGTCGCAAATTTTGTTACGAGGAAAATCTCTCTATGGCAAGGGGTAAACCACAACAGACAAAAATGACTGCAGAAATCAACTCTAATATCAAGTATGCTATATAAAAAAATATGATAGCAAGACAAGATAAAAGGCCTACCTCGTCTAGACATTTGATGAAGTCCACCGTTGAGCACTTGACCTAAAGAAATATGCCTGCAAGTAGTCCTCAACAACCAAGAAATGAAAGCATATGGTGATAATAGATTATGTTATCACATTCAATAGCATAATCCATCAATATTCATAAAAAATACTCCCATGGAATAACAATTCAAATATTCGCAAGATATTAATTGGACGAGAAAGAGTATTTCTATTAAAATGTAATCAACATAAGTGAATGAGTTACAAACTTCCGTGTCGACATGGTTAAGAACCGAGAAACTAAGTTCCTTCCAGCTGGGCCTCCACCACTTCAATCCTCCACCAAAGGCAAGATCATATAAGAGAGACAATGAGGTTCTCAATCACGAAGGGAAGTGCTTGAGGGCTGAACAATGTGTTTAGAATTAAAGGACAAAGGGATGCAGACTCAATGTGAAGTGAATAATTTCTCCAGAATAAATTTGCTCTCAAAGTTGAATTCTTCTCTTCTCTTTCCTAGCTTGGATTTGGACCATTTGTATCCTTCAAGTGGAACTGAAGGGTCATTTCGAAACTTTTCCAGTAGATGGAAGGGAAAGGATCATATATCTCGTGACGTGATATGGAAACCCGACACCATTTTTTAATTTTGGGCAAAACTCCCGATGTACGCGAGATGTAATGGTGAAACCTGCATATACGCATGCTGTAATATAGGTAGGGCATGTATATGTGGAAAAATAATGTTTTTAGCTCTGGGATTTGCAAAAAGGGACTTCAAGTCTGCACAGGGAAATGGAAAAAGTCCCTTTGTGCAAGTTTGCATAGGGTGAGGAAAATCTTGCTATAACATCTGCATCGTCAGAATTCCCAAATTATTAATAATACAAAATGTCGGCAGGGAGGGTTTCTGTAGAGAAACATTTGGCAGGGTGCCAAGTTGAATTATAGTAGATCTTTTGTTTCCACCCCAAGGGTTATATTTTGTAGGGTATCTATAGTCAAGGGTTTTCCCTGTGCTATAGCTCTCTGATATACGTGCAGGGTAAAAACTGTAATACTCGACCCAATATCTCAGGGCACCAACTAAGGAGGCTAGACTGTACCCTTATCCATACTACTTGGTTACCTAGGTACTAGAGAGTATCTTCCCAAGTGCTATTATCGATGACACTATAGCAGTCAGGCAACCGATTGGTTTATCTATGGAGCGCTGTGGGATATTTAGGTTGATCTGTATACATGTGTTGTCTGATGCACTACCACTCGAAGGGGTACCAACATGGGTTACAAGGCTAGCCAACGATGTGTGATTAAGTACCACTTGTAGTTCTTACGTGTATGATTTCTTGACCACGGTTTTATGCGCGAAACGATAGATCTATGTAGCTTAAAGATGTCGAAACACATCTCTACCTTGAAAAAAAATTGTCCCACAAGTTCTTCCTAGGAAGGAGCTCTGATACCACTTGCAATATACCAGATGAATAATAATATGTAGAACAAAAATATTTAGCAAGTCGTAATGGAACAACCAAATTATATCTAGAACAATACCATAATAACACCAGAAAGTGAACCTTTATTAAAGATAGCAATGTTCACTTGCCTCTTCGAGGGGGAAACCTCCAACAGAGCAGAGCTCTATTACAATAATCTCTAAGACAAAAATATCCAATACATCCTACTCTTATTTATACTAATTCTACCTTCTAAGGAAACTTCTAGAGGAAGATCTTTCTAGAAGCATAAGCTTATATTAGGTCTTCTTACACCGAC
The DNA here is from genome assembly GCA_009831015.1 of Picea engelmannii. NCBI lineage: Eukaryota > Viridiplantae > Streptophyta > Pinopsida > Pinales > Pinaceae > Picea > Picea engelmannii. Next base: position 290,228 of record ML794018.1, read on the forward strand.
TTATTCTCCTTTATTTATTAGGCCTTATTAACTAATGCCGACCTTTATTACATAGAAAACATATCCTACTAACTAATGACCCACACAGAGGGGTTAGGATCAGATCCTAACAATGACCAACGTCATGTTGTGTTTCTTCTCATGCCGTGCATAAAAAATATTCGCACACACAGTCCTTTATTGCTTTATGTTTGACCAGTTTCACCTCTTCCTATATACAAGCCTCTTCTATCAACCTCTGTGTCACACATTGTATCTCTTTGCGCATAAGAGTTTACTCCAACAATTTTTGTGCTACGCATTGAAATTCTTCATGGGTTTGGGCCTCCTCTAAGTATCTTTGTATTGTGCATTGTACCTCCTCATGCACCTAGGATTCCTCTACGACCTTTGCGTCATGCACTACAATTCTTCACATGCTCTATTTTCCTCTAGAGTTCTTTGTGTGTCACAAAAAAAATGCTTTTGCTACACAATATCAAACTTGGGAGGGGCTTGTGCAAATTTTTTGATCTTCCCTTCTGCTTTCTAACTCGATATTTCTCCATGCTCTATTTCCATTCCTATTTTAATTCCTCCTCGGGTCACCACACACACATAAAATTCTTCATCTTTATTTTGATTCTCACATGGCTCTATAGTCACCATGTTGCAATGTGCCTTCTTCTCTTCCCACTTCTTTAACAAGTCAAGGAAATCTTCAGGGACATTATTTGTACTATTATAGTATCCACAGAGAGAGCACTGTTTGGTAAAAAATCATGAAACATGGCCCACTTCACTACAATTAAAACAAGTGGGTGGTCTTCCTCCACCTTCTCCATATCCTCATCCTCTTCCTCATCCATATCCTCCTCTCGAACCTCCTTGGTATATACCTCTATTTGTTCCTCCACGATCACCACCTTTATGTTCTTCCTAGACCCAAAAAGCATTATAAGTGTGATCTTGCATCAACTGAAGTGAATGGAAGTTGTTCACATCATGCCCAATGGATTTTCAAAACTCACAAAATTAATTATGCGTAGTATTCTTTTATTTCTGTAGTGTTTGGAATTGGGGAGGGACATGTCCCCATTGTCTGCAAATCTTGCACCATTCGGTCTGAGGCCCAGTTGGAAATGGATTTGACGCACCAGTCGCTAGGTAGTTTCCCGACGTAGGACATTCAACCCCACGGTGAACTTTCAATTGACACGTAGTACACCATACATACTCACGCACCACTTTTATCTTTTCCATATCTTGCAATTGCATTGTAATATTTGCAAGTTGGGACTACACTTATGCTATCCTTTTTTATCTCTCACCACCTCATGGTGTAACTTCTAGGTGCATCACAATCTCCACAACCTCCACCTAAGTAGTCACCTTTTGTTGGGTGAGTGGGAATCGGATATGGGGTAGTATACCTACAATGAACCAATCCCTATGTTGAACATCTTGGATTTGAAATGTAAACATATCCAACAATATTTTGAACCACTGGTCATAGTCCCATATGGTTTCTCCCGCCTGTTGCTTGATCTCTTTGATCTCAGTGACACACTACGATTTTGACTTAGGCTTCTGAAACTCTCTAAGTATATCTATCTTAATCTATGTCAGGGATCTAGTCTATCCCACTGGCATAGTGTTAGCAAATATTTAACAGACATCGAATGGCATGAGTACAGGAAGAATGTACAGAGGATTGTTGGCATGTTTTACAGGCAACGTATACTTGTCATTGATGGCAAGTACAGTAGTGCTGATGGCTTGAGTACAACAACGATGATCAACGGTGCAGTGATAATCGGGGAAGAGCCACAATTGTGTTCGTTGATCTCTTCCTGAATTCCCGATGGCCGTCAGATCTGAATAAGAGCATGCTGAAGAAGTAGGCCCATAAGGTTTGAGAAGAATTTATGTTCGTTGGATCCCCTTCAAATTCCCGATAGAACGAGGGTCGTCATATCTGAATGTAGACAAGAAGAGCGCACTGAAGAAGATGACAGATCTCAGACGTTAGATCCAAGCGCAGGACCCTACCATCGTTGGATCGAGGAGAACCTGCACGCTCTTTAAAGTACAAGGAGAAGTGGGTGTACAAAATTCTGAAAGAAGGAGGACCGTCCATTTACGGGTAGAACACGTGGGGATGGATCGTCAGTTCGCTGACTGGAGATTCAAAGGAACGATGTTCCCTAACCTCTCGAAATCGTGATATCCGAAATCACGATTTAATCTCAGCCGTCAAATCAAGATTAGATCTGGACCGTTGATTCAACTCCATATTGGAGTTTCACGAATCGCGACATAAAGAGACAAGAAACAATGCAACAAGAATTGCGAAATCGCGATTCAATCGCAGCTGTTGAATCAAGATCAGATCTGGACCGTTGATCCAACTCCATATCAGAGTTTCGCGAATCGCGACATGGAGAGACAAGAAACAATGCAACAAGAATTGCGAAATCGCGATTTAATCGCAACCATTGAATCAAGATTGAATCTGGACCGTTGATCCAAGTCTATTTCGGTGTTTCGAGGATCGAGTGTTGGAGATGTCAAAGTATATTAACATCAAGAATTCTGATATCGCGATATGTGAAATCGCGACGTAATTGCAACCATCAGATCAAGATGTGATCTGGACCGTTGACACGACTTCTTCACGGAGGTTCGTGGATCAGGATTTGTAAGTGACAAAAACACTGAACTTCAAGAGTGTCAAAATCACGATGTGTGAAATTTTGACTGAATCTTAACCGTCAGATCAAGATGTGATCTGGACCGTTGATCCGGTTTTTTTACAGAGTTTCGTGGATCGAGATTTGGAAGTGACAAGAACATTGAACATCAGGAATGTCAAAATCGCGATATGCAAAATCGCGGAATGATCTGAACCGTCAGATCAAGTGTTGATCAGAGGGTTACTATTCTCTCTCACAGTTAACTCCTCAGTTTCGAATCTGTTAGTGAAACAGACTCATGATTGCCGATTAGTTGGCGTTTCAGTTGTTGAGACAATTGTCTTCCTTTTGCTGAAGGAGATGGGAAGTTGAACCGCCGTGGGTGTGTATAAAAGAAAATGAGACAGACATCATGAAGTTAGTCGTTCTGTATGAAAAATGAATGAAACTGTAAGAAAGGGAAAATCATAGAATGTGCAGTGTGAGATTGAGAATATGCACAATGTGAGATGAAACTCAGAGAAGAGTAACAGATGATGAAGAAAACTTGAAGCAGAGTAGAATAACATAACAAGTTGAAGCATAGCAGAATGACAAAACAAGTTGATGCAGAGCAGACCTGCTGAAAAAACAGAGGAAGAGAAGAATTGCAGAACAATTAGAAGAAGACCAATTCTACATAACAAAGAAAGATTGGTAAGAATTGATTTATCTGCGTAGTTGACTGTTTATTTATTCATTCATATTCTAGGGAGGTTGGGAGGTGCTCGGGAGGACTGTTTTCCTCATAGGTTCAAGTGAGAACTTGAACATAGGCAATTGTAGCTTCCATATGGTTGCATCCAGAGAAACCAGGGTGGCAGGGTGGTGCAAGGGAGAACAAGTGTTCTCTGTTATACAGGTTGGAGCCTGTGTAACTGGAAGTTGGTGCTTCCATCCAGTTGGTGCTGGAACATTAAGGGAGTTGGTGCTTCCT
>ML794018.1:313455-325335 GCA_009831015.1 Picea engelmannii
CTCCACGATCCTATTTTTCTAACAACATTACACTATGCTATGCAGTCTCTTCTCATTTTCCATACAAACTAACTCCATTACAAACTCTTTTTAGAACTTCCACAAGACTCATCCAAAGCCGATACAAAAGTTAGGAAACATTCATTCAAAACTCATACAATATTCTACTTGGAACTAGAATGTTCTTCTGTTGCACTCAACTCTATATGCCCCTTTTTCTCTGGCTCTTTGTCACTTTCTTCTCTTCTCCAATATCTTCAGTGATCATTGTTATGGAAAAATAATTCCTATGGCTATGGGTCAGGGCCAAGTTAACATGTACCCGAGTTGCTAACTAGCAAGGGGCATGCATACACAAATTTCTTTAAGGAGATTCTTGTACATCAAGAAAAATGGGGTTTTTAAAAGTATTTTTAGGGAGGAAAAGGGGGATTTTGATCCTACAAGCAGTGAAAGGGATGTAACTAAGGCCAATGAGTCATCATAATCATATGTGGTTTCAAATGATGCTATAACAATCACTAGTTCCACACACTTCTTATGTCCGCATGCAACCCACATATACTCTTGGAGCATCACAATCCTAACCAACTTGCTAGCTCATCCATAATCTTTCCCATGATACCTTGACCTGTCTTTGTTCATCATTCATAAATGTTCCTGAAGATATGTTTTGATAAAATCTACATGCAATATCTTCTATATATTTTACGCACATTACAAAACTCAGTTGACACGCGTGCCTTATTCCTTCAGCCTGTGCAACTGCTGATATTCCTTGTGCCACCCAGTGTATGTGCACGTGCGATGTTTATTTGTGCATGTGTGCAACTAACCCAAAACCTTGGGTGCAAACACAAGCCACAAGGCTAGAAGACCAAACACTAAACACAACACAAGGAAAATTCCATGCAATATGAAAAGAGGAAGATAGAGGATAACAACAATTTGGAGGCAATGAAACCACAAGGGAGTGCTTAGTAAAAATATGACAAAATTTTCAATTAGGGAGAGGTATACGTGGTCACCACTTAGCTTTTTTGAGATGAATTGCAAGGACAAATTGGCAAGTTCGCTCATGCACAAAGAAGAACTAACAAGAAAAAAAATGAAACTGGGGTTTACCTCCCTTCATATGAGTGGCATGGAATAAATGAGCCGCCATCCTTACACATACCAAAAATATGGGTTTATCAAGAAAAGACACAAGGAAAGAATACTAAAACATTAAACTAAACACAATGCAAACACCATGTGGAACAAGAAGAGGAAGATGAGGGTGAATAATAAGGAACATGTAATGAAACCACACGTGAGTTATTGGGAAAACAATGATAAAATTGTCAAATAGGGAGAGGTGTAAGTGATCATGACTTATATTTTCTAAGATGACTTGCAAGCCAAGTTGGAAATCCCACCTATGCTCAAGTAAAGAGTGAGGAGATGAAACAAAATTCGGGTTTCCCTCTTCCTTGAGACAAGTGGCATGTAATAAACAAGCCACCATCCTTAAACCTACTAAAAAGATAGGTTTTCCAATAAAACACATAGGGAAAGAAGACCAAAAATTAAATGAAACACAAGTCAAACACCATGTAGAGTGAGAAGAGGAATATGAAGGTGAAAAACAAGGAAGAGGCAATGGCACCACAAGGTAGTACTTGGTAAAAAGCATGACAAAATTATCAAGTAGGGAGAGGTGTGAGTGGTAATCACTTAGCTTTTTTGAGACAACTTGCAAACTCAAATTGGAAAGCTTGACTATGCACAAGGAAGGAGTGAGAAGACCAAACAAGATGGGCGTTTCCCTGTTCCCTGAGATGAGTGGCATGGATTAAACGATCCATTATCCTTACATCTACCAAAAATATGTGGTTTCCAAGACAAGCCACAAGGCAAGAAGACCAAACTCTAAACAAAACACATGGAAAACACCATATGGAATTAGAAGAGAAAGATCAAGGAAAGAAACAAGGTGAAGGCAATGAAATAATAAGGGAGTTATTGGTAAAAAGAGAACAAAATTTTCAAGTAGGGAGAGGTATAATTGGTCATCACTTAGTGTTTTCGAGAAAAATTGCAAGCTCAAAGCTCGATTGTGCATAAGGAGACTAAACAAAACGGGGGTTCCCCTCTTCCTTGAGATGAGTGGCATGGATTAAACAAGCCATCATCCTTACACACAAAAAAATGACATTTTTTCCAAGACAACCCATAAGGAAAAAAGACCAAACACTAAACAAAGAACAAGGAAAACACCATGCGAAGTGACAGGAGGAAGATGAAGGGAAACGAGAAGGCGGAGGAAATGAAACCAAAAGGGAGTGTTTGGTATAAAGACAAAAAGACTGTCAAGTAGGGAGAGGACTAAGTTGTTCAGTGAGTTAGTTAGTGTATCAGTGACAAGATGACTTGCATTGTCAATGTCTCAGTTAGTGTGTCTTGGTCAATGTCTCGATTATTGTTGTTTCAATTGCTTTTTTTTTTAAAATGAAATATAAAGTAGTATTTTTATATATTAAAGGGGGTTACACCATAGCTGTAGAAAGTACATACATAAAAATTAAAAAAATTGTCATTCTCAGATCTATTTTCTATACATACATTACTATCCTCTAACATAGATTCTAAACCCGTCTTCCAGGTAATTCCACAAGTGGCCTTCTTAACTTACTATCCAAAAAAACATATAGATTTGAAAAACATTCATGCTATTAAGGTTGAACACTACCATGTTCTTTTTCTATCCCATCAGAATGAGGAGGAATTTGTTCGTCGATGCCAATTGGGTCCTTGGTTTGACTGACTATTTCATCCTCCCTCTTTCTATGCATTCTAGAACCTAAATTGTTATAGGCCAAGGAGAGTACTTCCATTTGTGAAGTTTCAAACAAAGTGTGCATCCTGTTGCATTTCACTTCCAGGGAATCAATCCTTTGTTTATGGAGTAAGATGAGGGCCATGACAATGCCATTGTATGAATTAATTTCTTATTCCATTTCTTCTAGTTTGGCTAAGATAAGCATTAAATACCTAATGTTGGCTTGAGTGACCTCCTCATGCCTTCACAAGACTTTGAAAAATTCCTTATGTTCATGGTTATCCATGATAATTATATGTAGAAAATGCCCCAGGTTCTAGTCCCTAGGATCAAGTAGCTGCCTATAATTTCCTTATTGGGAATCTTCTTGATATATTAAAAGAAACATTAAGAAACCAAAACAACTATTCAAGTCTTCAACATTCAAATACACAACGAAAAAATAAACATACAGTTCCAAAGTCGAACCATAGGAATTGCTTGGAGGAGAAGGTAAAGATTACCCACATCAAAGCTGAGTCGACTGAATAAGCCACCCCCAAGCTTCGATTCTTAGCTCTCCAATAGTTATTCTTTGTCCCAAATTTCTCTCCAACCACATACACTGCCCCTTTTCTCCGCTGAGCCTCCCTATATATTTGCACCAACTTGACCTCCAAACTCTCCCCCTAAGTCTCCTCTCTAATTCACAAACCATCCCATTTCTATGAGGCATTATCCCATATATTTAATGACTTCCACATAGAGCAAATTCAATACACCTGAATGCATATGATAGTTCAAGTATGGGATCCATAAAGGATACCTACCTATTGTACCTACAATTTCATTAGTTGTTACTTCAAAATAAATGTGACTACAACCTTGTGCCAATGTTTGATTATGTAGTTCAAAGGGTGTATGGAAATCCCAATTTTTTTCCTAAAATGTCTTTGGAGAAAACGAGCCTTGGATCCCTAGCCATAGATTTCTATGGGATTTTTTTGGTGCTTGGAATCATGTTTTTTTGAAAGGAACCTTGGCGGAGATCCCTTGTGTTGATATAAAATATTGTTTTACAGTCTTTAAGATAACATCACGAGGATAAAACCCCCCATGCATTTTTAAAGAGGTGGTACTCCTCTCTGTTGGTCTAAAATATGTAGTTGATGTTCTTGGACTGGACGGTCAAATGGAAGGATTCTAAACATCAAACTCCAAATCCTTTATTACTTCAGTTTTTGTATAAAAAGGCTCTTGATAATCAAATTTCTCCTTGAGTGCAACATTTGCTTGGAAATGGACCAAGAAACTTCTTAACAATAAAAAAGATAAAGAATAGATTTAATATGAAAATAAATATATTCTCAACTTCATTATAACATCCCTCTAAAACACATGCAAGTAGAATATGTATCCATATTTTCTCACAAGAAAGAGAGTGAAATGGGGTTGATCACTTCAGAGAACTTTAAATGAGTATTGCATTTAAAACTAAGAGAATATGACGATCACACTCCAAAAATAACATATTGAGAAATCTCAAGGTCTAATAAATCATTAAATTTATGCCACTGAACTAGTTCTGTAAGGAGTTCAATACATAATAGATATTTCACATTACAAGGCATTTCAGTAAACTGATTGACTAATACTAAAAAATAAAGCCTGCCAAATGCAAGGACTAAACCTCCATGAATCAATTAGACAACAATTGTTTACATTATCAGTCATATATATGGCTGTAAAATACTCCTATTGATATTTTCAGAAGAGGCCTGAAAGAATAAAAGAAAAACACTAAAAAACTCGGCCTTATGCTCAGTCTCAGACATACAAACACAAGGCCTTGAGAGAAATCAAGTAGTAGAAGAAAAATAAAGAAAATGGAGATTTGTATTTGCAGCTGAAAAATTTGGCTGTGTTTTGAATGCACAATATTATTCTGATGATCCAACTCTTTCTTTGATGGTGCTCTCTTCCTTTTAAATTTTCTCCTAATGCTTCTTTGAAATGCTTTACCCTAGCAGTTAGGGTTTTCCGTTCTTTTGGAAGTTTCCCATGTGCTTCCTATTTTTGGAATAAATAGTAGAAAATTTTAAATCAATGATTGATTAAACACTTATTAATGAATTAATTAATTGAAATTTGTGCCTCCAAGTGGGACCCACTTCACCTTTTTATAAAAGTTATTTAATAAAATTTATTTCCAAAATTTGAAGTTGGCTGCTTGAAAAACATCGACTGCCTTTTAATTTTATGAGCATGATAAGTGAATTCTCAGCTACGAAAACCATTCTATAAATAATTTTCATTATTATGTATTTCCCATGAGCCTTCTTGAGAGAAATTTGGGTTCCTGGATCTTAACTTATAGCCTCAGGAAGTTGTGGCTCCAAATAGTTTTCTCAGGAAGCCATGAAAATAGAGTTGACTGTTATTTTAATTTCTATAAATATTATGGCCAAATTAAACTATTTAAACCTATCCCATTATCTTCCTCTTCAAATTACCTTTCCAACAAGGTATGGTTTTCCCAAAATGTACGTATGGATCAAGAGTTATGAGCTCCAGAAGATGGAGGCTCAACCACTGTCCATTTGGTTTGTGGGAAAATCTTGTCCCTTGATTTGATTTCTCCTTTCTTAATCCCACATGCATTGTAAGGGGTGAAGAATTAGTATTTATAATGCATACACATCCCTTATCATTCATGTGTGAAACAAAGGAACTTATGGAAGCCTTAGTGTAGCTCTCATGCCCTAGAAAAATTCATGCCTTGGTATTATTTTGATCGCCCAATCAACTTGTGAATTCCTGACATGTCACGTCCATGTGTCACCTAGGGGTAGGTCCACCATAATTCCATGCATCACTGGGCGATAGGTCCATGTCACTACCACGTGTCACCCATGGATAGGTCCACGTTATTTCCACATGTCCCAATATGGTAGGTCCACGAAAAGGGGAAATAAACTTAGGATACGAAATAATATTACAAAATTAAATTGAGTGTTTGTAGAGTTACGAGAATGTGGAGGTAAAGGGGGTAGGTGAGAAGATAAAAATCAGTAAAAAACCAAAGTATGAGGAAATTATGCAAATGCAGGACACAAGACATGAGGACTTTGCGGGTTTGGAACATGTTGGATTCCCACAACAATACTAAGAGTATGAATCAGTAAAAACATAGTGTAAACCCATTAAAATGACTACGTTGTGAATGGTGTGATTTAGGTACTGCGAAAGATAGAGGTGAAAATTGAGGGTCATGGGACTCATCAAAAACATTGTGTAAAACCCATTAAAATGACCAAGTCATGAATGGTGCAAATTAGGTAATGTGAAAGGCAGAGGTGCAAATTGAGGGTTGTGAGATTGCAGGTTAGAAGTCATGTGGGAGTGAAGGTGGAAATGAGGGTATGGTATCCCTCATTCAAAAAAAAAAGACTAAGTATAAAACTTAATGAGGGTGCAATCTGGGTAATGTGAAAGTGGTAGGAGTGAAGGTGGAAATGAGGGTATGGTCTCTTGCATTCAAAAAAAAAAAAGGACTAAGTATAAAAATTAACGAGGGTGCAATTTGGGAAATGCAAAATTTGAGGGGTGCAAATTGGGGGGCGTGATATTGCGGGTCTGGGACACAAGACATGGAAAAAAGGTAAATGAAGAGGGAGGTTGTCCCACATACACAATGGAAGACTTAGTGAAAAAATATTAAAACATGGCAAGTCATGAAAAATTACTAAGTGTACATGGAAAAAAGGTAAATGAAGAGGGAGTTGTCCCACATCCGCAATGGAAGACTTAGTGAAAAAGAGTAAAACATCGTAAGTTATGAAAAAATGACTAAGTGTCGGGGAGGTAAGTAGTAGGGTTATGCGAATCATAGAGTTATGCGAAAATAAGAAAATGGAAATGAATGAAATATGAAATATATAAGAAGGAAATGGAAAAAGGAAAAAGGAAAAAGGAAAAATAAAATGGTAAATGGAAATGAATTATGAAAATAATAATGAAAAATAATAAGTGGACATGGAAAATGGAAATGGATAATGAAAATGAATGTGGAAATGAATTACGAAAATGACTAAGTGGTGGGTATGATGAAAATTAACTAAGTAGATAATGAAAATGGAAATGGCCTAAGTATAGAAATGGTGTGGAGGATTGAAAAAATGTCAAAGTATGGAGAGTAGTGAGGAAGGATAGTAGAGTGGAAAGAAAGAAAAATGGCTAAGTATAAAGTGTGGAGAGTGGAGTCACTGAGGTGTAGGACAATCGGTGACAAAGTGTGTTGTTAACGAATTCCCTGATGTTAAGTCACCGGTTCAAAACTTGCGGGGACAAAAAATACAACCATGTTAAGGGTTGGTGTGGCTCAGGCCGGGTGTGATCCCTGAGTGATTTTGATGGCTTAGATGCCCCTGAGTCGCGGTTTCTCAGCCACAGGCTATTCCCGCAGGTCACAAACAAACTAGAAAACAAAAAAAAAGTGTGGAGAGTGGAGAATGGAGAGAATGGAAAAATGGCCAAGTATGGGGCAACAATATGTGGGAGAAAAATGACATATCTTGGGCATACGAGCTCTATTTTAGATTCTGTAAAGTGATAAACAATGTTGAGATATAGGGCTATTTAGTGAGAATATTAGAAGAAGTATTTTCCTTCTTTTTAGTATCATTTGTTTTCTTCTCTTTTGTTTCAAAGAAAAACCATCTATGTTATATTTTCATGATGAAGGACTCAAGAGATGAAGTTGATTGGAAAATGGTTGGGTCTTCATGATCAACAATTGAATATTCTTTAGAAATTTTCAAGTTCGACCAAAATAAAATAAAATCCGGTCTCTATTTGATGGGTGAAAACACATCAACACCTTGCCAACTTTTCCCAGAGGTTTGCTTCAACATTGGTCTCCCTCTTGATGTGGACAAATATAATTTGATCAAAGTTTTGAGTGAGTCTCCTTCTACTTCTTAGAATTATGCTAATTTATTTCCAGATGGGCATCCCAACTCATTGACTGCTTGGATACAATTAACGAATCCCCTAGCACTATCAACTTTTTTATTCCTTCATCCTTGGTGATGTCAATTCCACACCACAATGAGTAGGCTTCAACCAGGTTGTTGGAGATGTTCCCAAGTCCACATGGATAGTTTATTATTTTGGTTCCTTTGGGATCATGGATTATCCCCCCCGCACTTGTCACCCCTATTGTTGTTTCAATTGTTACAATATATTATAATTGTCATTTATTTTCCTAGGAAAGTGTCATTTCGTGTGAATAGTGGTGATAAACAAGTTGATTGTGGGGTTCACCTCATGTTTCATTGATGTTCATTACTGGTGTTAGAAAAACAGAATCACAAAGTAATAAAATAAAACAAAATGCGGAAATAAAACACATAAAATACACAATACAATAGAGACAATATATACATGGTTCACCTAGTGTGGGATACGTCCACCAGAGAAATTTCCAGGTCCTTCCTTTATTATTATCCAACAAATGAAGGGATACAACCTACAAAACACTCGATGTAACTTCCTCTTCTTTCTCTCACATTCTCTTCTCTCAAAATACAATATTGGCAATGATGCATAACCACAATACATTTCCCTTAAGAAAAGAGGGTTTCCTTCTAGGGAAAAAAACCCTAACATAACTTCTATCGTCAGATCTGCGACCTTATAATGAACGGTACATATTTACTATGAAATCACAATATACATTTACAAGGCAATTTTTCCTTCTGGGGCTTCGCCCCCAAACCCCGGTTGGGGGCCTGCTTGCCCCCAGACCCCCCAGTCAAGGGGATGATCCCCCTAGACTCCATAGGGGGGGAAAGCCCCCCCTGAAACTCCCCTACGTGGAGGGGTGTACAATCTTCATGGGGTATAAACATGGTTGAAAACAAAGACGTATGAAACATGAATATAATCAGGCTCCACAACCAACAATCTCCCACTTGGAGATTGATCACAATAACTCCACTACTGTTGTACCTACTGGACTATACTCCACCTTGGACCTGAAAAATTTCTCATCTTCACCTTCATGCTTGAAGAACAAATGAAACTGAGCAGGAACTCAGTTTCTCCTTGGTTACTCCCTTTGTTAACATGTCTGCAGGATTCTGGCTAGTGTGTATCTTTTCCAACTTCAAATGTCCATATTCCAAGAAGGATCGTATGAAATGGTACCTGAGCTATATATTCTTAGTCTTCGAATGGAAGGCTGAGTTCTTTGCAATATGAATGACACTCTTGTTTTCACAGTACAACGTGCTATTATTTTTCTTCTTTCTCAATTCCTCCATAAACCTTTGTAACCAAATCATCCCTTTACTATTCTCTATAGCAGAAACATACTCTGCCTTTGTTGTTGAAAGTACAATAACCTTTTGCAGTTTCAAAATCCAACTTACTTCTATTCCACCTACTATGAAAACATACCCTATGGTGCTCCTCCTGCTATATTTATTACCTGCCATATATGAATTAACATATCCTTGTAGAATAGTGTCTGAACCTCCAAAACATAATGCATGAGTAGCAATACCTTTAAAATACTTGAGAATCCAATTTACTACCTCCCAATGTTCTTTACCTGGATTGTTCATATACCTACTCACAACTCCCATTGCATGTGCAATATCTTGTCTTGTGAAAACCATCACATACATCAAGTTGCTAACTGCTTATGAATAAGGGACCTTGGACATGTATTCTATCTCCTCTTGTGTCTTGGGAGACATTTCTTTGGTTAATTTTAAATGGCTGGCCAAGGGTGTACTAACTGGTTTTTCATTCTGCATTCTAAACCTCTCCAACACCTGCTCTATGTACTCACCCTGAGACAATGTCAATTTGTGATTTTTCCTGTCTCTTGTTATTCTTATACCAAGGATTTTCTTTGCAACACCCAAATCCTTCATTGCAAATGAATTAGATAATTTCTTCTTGAGCACATTTATATCCTGCATATTAGACCCTGCAACAAGCATGTCATCTACATACAATAGGAAGATAATATAGCTTCCATTTTCTATCTTTTAAAAATAAACACAGTGATCAGAATGACATCTACTATAACCTTGTTCTGTCATAAACCTGTCAAACTTCAAATACCACTACCTTGGAACTTTCTTTATGCCATACAATCTCTTCTTCAACCTACATACCCAATTTTCCTTCCCTTTGATCTCATACCCGTATGGCTACTGCATATAAATCTCTTCCTCCAAATCCCCATGGAAAAAAGTTATTTTTACATCAAAATGTTCAAGATGTAAATCTTCTACTGCCACAAGAAGTAAAATAGTCTTAATTGAAGTCATTTTAACAACATGAAAAAATATTTCATCAAAATATATACCTTTATTTTGTGCAAACCCCTTTACAAAAAGTCTAGCCTTGTACTTCTTTTTTCCTCAATCTTCTTCCTTCAACTTGTAAACTCATTTATTCTGCAATGCTCTTTTTCTTGCAGGCAACTGAACTAAATCCCAAGTCTGGTTATTTACCAGGGAATCCATTTCTTCTTTCATGCCTTGCTCCCACTTCTTTTTAGTGTCTACCTCATTTCCTCTTCATAACATTCTAGTTCACCATAATCAGTCAACAATAAATAATGCAATGAAGGAGAGTATCGTTCAGGGGTTTTACTTAACCTGATAGATCTTCTAACAACACTTGCAGGAGTTTGAGGTACCTGTTTCTCCTGTTTTTGTACATTTTGATTTTCTGGTACCTTTGTAATTTCTTTTTCAATGATCTCATCAAGCACTGTGTATTGTGGTTTTTTTTTTTCCCGTTTCTTTCCCTGCAACTGATCTTTGTACATGAACTTCTCATTGAATATGGCATCTCTACTCCTAATGATTTTGTGATTTTCATAATCCCATAAGCGATAACCAAAATCATTAACACCGTATCAAATAAAGGTACACTTCTTGGATTTTTCCTCAAGCTTTTCTCTATTTTCTTTATCAATATGGACAAATGCTTCACAACCGAAAGTCTTCAAAAAATAATAGTTTACCTTTTTACCTGTCTATGCCTCCTCTGGAATTCTACCATCCAAAGAGCTTGAAGGTCCTCTATTTATTAAGTAAAAAAAAATATCTAGAACATCTTCCTAGAACTATAAGGGTAAACCAACATGCAATCTCATACTCGCATGCTCCATGATTGTCTTGTTCATCTTTCTGACACACCATTTTCTTGTGGTGTTCCTTGAACTGTCTTCTCTCTATGATTCCCATGGTATGAATCATAATCATCAAACTTCTTGCTGCAATATTCACCTTCATTTTCTCATGAGACACTTCAACATTTTTCCTGTCTCATTCTCAACCAAATCTTTCCATTTCTTAAAAGTATAAAAAACACCAGATTTTTGTCGAATCCAATAAACCCAAATTTTTCTAGTTGCATCATTAATAAAAGTAACATAATAGTGATAGCCACCAAGAGATGATACATGAGTTGGTACCCATGCATATGTATGCACAAGCTCTAACCTTTCACTCTTGTTTTCTTTTCCGATTATGAGAAATCTGACTCTCTTTTGTTTTCCATAAACACAATGCTCACATAAATCCAAAACAATTTGTTTAAGATCTGGGAGAAAATTTCTTTTGTGAAGTATCTGCATCCCCTTCTCACCCATGTGTCCAAGCCTATGATGCCACAATGTTGTATCCACTCTTGTAGAATCTAAAGAGATAGAAGAATCAATATTACCAATACATAAATACAATGTACCTACCTTCTCTCCTTTTGTTATCACTAGTGATCCTTTGGTGACCTTCCATGCCTTATCTATAAATATAGATATACAACCTTCACTTTTCAGCTGCCTTGTTGAAATTAGATTTTTCCTTAGATCTATAACATGTCTTACCTCTTTCAACAACCATTGGTTTTCATTCCTTTTCTTTATTTTTACCTTTCCCATTCCAACAATTTTGCATGGTGCATCATCACCCAAATGAACCTGTCCAAAATCACCTTGAACATAATCTAGAAAATGTTTCCTATGGGGTGTGGCATGAAATGAAACCCTTGAA
>ML794018.1:326479-342573 GCA_009831015.1 Picea engelmannii
CCCATGGGTTTACTCATGTTTAGGAATTTTTGTAATGTATAAATAAGTAGCTAGGCGATGTAAGTAGATGTCAATTTTGAGGTCATGGGCTTAGTGCATGACTAAAGTATGTTAAGACCTGCAGAGCTAAGTGCAAGTGATTGTAAGAGACTTTGTGCACAGAATGTGTAAGGCTTTGTGCCCTGACCTAATTCAGGGAAGGAGGATCTGGCAAGGTGCGCGCAGATTACCTGTCCTTTGTGGATTTGGGTTTGTGGCTTTGTGCACAGGAGCAGAGGAATGTAAGAAGCTTGAAGACTAATAAATAATAAGAAGAGTTGGTGGAAGTAGCCCCACACTGGGGTGAACCACGTATATCCTATGTTGATGTGCTTTGTACGATGTTGTTGATATTGTTTATTTGTTAGTGTATTGGTCTTTATGTATGTTAGATAGATATATGGATTCTTAGTGCTCTATTGATGATAAATGAATGCTATATCTGATCCAATAAATATGTGCTAAGTGATGAAAAGTACTTGATCTTAGTTTCTACTGCGCTGTTCTGTATCTAGGATTTAATCTGCGATGTGAATGGATTTATGAACTAATGCATGGTATTGGCTAAATGCTCTGTTAAGTGTTGTAATCATAGATATGTGTCCCAGCTAGGTTGTAGACACCTGAGTCCTACAACCCCCCTGCCTCTACCTCGGGTGAGACTTCATCTGTTTTGTAGGTGTTGCTGAAAAGGTCGGTAGTTAGGGTTTTGTTGGTGCATTGTTGAAGTGTTGAGCCCTGGCCCTGCCCCTGTGCCAACAAATGGTACCGTTGTCGGGACCTGAAACTATGAATACTTGGAACTACAACAAAGAGAAATCTTTACGCATAGATCTGTTGCTGTAGTGCGCAATATTCTATTTAACTTGTGAAGCTCTGGGCTAATAAAGGAACAGGTTCTGAAGAAAAGAGGTAACATCTCAAATCTTTGTGCTTTGCTAAAGGTAAGATAAGCAATTTTTTTTTCTTCGACAGTATGAGTCTAGGTATGTTCGATATATTTTGTCCTAGTCTGAAAACTAGGGCACAACTAGAAGAATGAGTCGATCTGAATAGATTTGATAGAGATAGTGAAAGATATGTTATTCCTATGCATAGAAAGAATTTTTGGACTAAGAAGTGGATGCAGGAACCTAGAAAGAATTGTTGCAGATTGAATGTCCATCACTGCGACCCTAGTGCGTAGTACATGAAGGGTTGGGGATCATTTAAAAGAAAGAGAGGATTGACACTGTGTTATAATTGCAGAAGACAGGGACATCTTTCTAAGGAATGGCCTGGTACAGGTCCTATTTGTATCTATTGTAAAGTTATTGGTCACAGAGTTGAGGATTTCCCTAGAATGATTTCCAAAGTTGAAAAGATGAACATGAGACAATAAAACTATGAAGGAGGTCAAAGGACTAAGGATATGTTATAAAAGCAGAAAGAATCAGAGACCATGTTATTACAGCTGAAAGAAACACTGAATGATCACAGAGACATTAGTTTACCAGAGATATTTAAAGAGAAGAAGTGCATAGAAACAAGAATATGAGACTTCAACATAGACTATGTCTTGGATGAGGACACATAGGTGAATATTATGCTAGAAAACACTTGGGAAATTTTGGGAAAGATTGCTATAGTACCTTCATTGGGAAATATAGGTTTGTTTAAAGGAAAGATGATAACCCTATGTGGAAGAGTTACTAATGTACCTATGACTGCCCATGGAACATCGACAGAAGAAGAATTTGAAGTCATTAAGTTTGTTGAGAACAACACTTCTTTTTCACTTTTGTTAGGAAAGACTTGGATTGAGAAAGATCAGATCCGAAGGAAAGTAGAGGAGGAAGCCATAGAACAGAAAAAAAGAAGAATTAAGGGACTTCATGAATAGAAAAATAAAGCGACTAATAGAAGAACAAGAGAATAAGTTGAAGCAACAGAGGGCCAGAGAACTAGCTATCGAAGTTGGAAGAACAAACGAAAGTTTAAAGAACCTCTCCATATAGGAAAGAAGTGCATTCACCCCATAAATAGTAAGAGAAGAGGTATTACCCTTGAAACCTTTGGAAGACCCTCAACAATGCGAAGTTACTACGCTAAGGGAAGAAAAGAATAAGAATGGAAAGACGAATCCAGAGACTCAAATCACAGGAAAGAAGGCCAAAAATCTCAGTAAGAAGAAAGAAAAATTAGAAAAACTACGGGAAGTCCCAGAAAAGACTTCGCAGAAGGCAAGATTGCAGAACTTGAACCTCGCTGGAATAGCAGAACCACGCAGAATTGGGACTTCGCCACGATGAAGCTATATGACTATTGGAGGCGTCCCGACCGTTAGAACGACGCTCCAGAACGACTAGAAACACAATTATTGACAAAAAGATCGTCGTTGGACTGT
This sequence comes from Picea engelmannii, assembly GCA_009831015.1. NCBI lineage: Eukaryota > Viridiplantae > Streptophyta > Pinopsida > Pinales > Pinaceae > Picea > Picea engelmannii. The sequence goes on from ML794018.1 coordinate 328,905, forward strand.
TGAGACCGTGCCATAATGGATGGATGCACATTGATGGACGTATTCATACCCGTTGAAGGAATCCGTTACGACGTTGCTTATTTAACTCGTCAGATGTTGCATTGGGACCAATTTTTGCAAACTGAGATATCCGTGCTAACAAAGAACTAATTGCATACTATGCTGTGATGTCTAGACCTCATCATTTGTTTTATTACCTTGCTTGTTCGTTCGCCTACCCGATTTATTTTATTACAAGTGTGCATGTCAGACGAACGTAGCGCAGTAGAGAAGTCGGTGGAGGAAATTCTCGTGGATCTCATGACTGATAAATTCATGTTTGTAGGAATATAGACATCGTTGACTGGCGGATTGCAAGAATCCCCATTGACTAGACGACGTTCCAGTCGCATTGCTGAGAAACGAAGCAAGCACCGCGATGATCTGGCTAACACAAAGCAAATCCCATCGGTCTTTCCAGACTACATCCCACCGTTGACTGGCTCGGTGAACCGCGACAATGTCCCGCGTGACTTTGAGTACATGCTCATCACAGCGTACCTCTCGAAGGGGATATGTGCAGTTGGACCCCAGTTGGGACTGATCCCAACTCTCAAGGCCAATGACTTTAACCTTGGAGACCAAAATAACTATGCGATGCTTTCACTCCATAGGTACCTGATGAAGACGACTGGGAAGAATCCCAAGATAGTTCCCTAGCTGTGGATTAAGGAGCTCACACACTCCACAATCTTGAACGTAATGAAGATCCCCCACTTCGGTCGACATCAGGAGGTTTAAGCTTGCGTTAAACTCCTCCTGTCATGCTACCATGGAGGGTATATGTGGCTTGATAGGCGTGTCACTGTGGATCCAACGTTGATCCACCTAATCACTAGACTAAGCATGTAGGGACCGGGCCCTCACCGTTTCTACCCAGGGAAGACGTCAGATCACTCCCCAACACAATGAATAAGAATACTACAGTGATGTAAAGATGGGAAAGTGAGGCTACAAGGTATCCTCCATCTAGGATGGTGCAGTGTGCCCAGCTTGTCAGCTAATCGCTGGCAATCTCGTCAGAAAGAACTGGTCGACACAAGTCACAGGGTTCGTAGTTGACCTCGCAGGGAAGTGTGTCGAAGGAATGTATATGAACTGGGTGAGTTACCTCGTCAACAAGTTGGAGAAGGAATTCCACGAAGTGCAGGACTAAGGATACAAATTCCACTTCAGTTGGTTATTGGTGCTCATTTCATTTGTTGCTTGGCAGATGCCAGAAGGAGAAACATTCCCTGAATTCGAGCCATCAAAACCATTGGCCACAAGGTTCACTACCTTGTGGTATACGAACGATATGGAAAGGAAATGGTAGTCGAATGATGTCTTTCATACTTATTACCTACAACTGAAGCATGCCATTGAATCCTTTACGCGGATGACCCTGAATACACTCCATCGATACAGGCCACTAGCGAAGTTCCGTGCAAACTGACACTTCATCTACATCACCACGCGTGGGGATGAAAGTAAGGAGGAACTACAGTCTTACTATAAGTTGACTGAGGAAGACATGGAAGACATCACTAAGGAATGACCAGGAAAATTCCTTGTACCAGTGGAGGATGTAGAACTCTCCGACCTCGATATCATCGGAAGCCCATTAGTCACCCGGGTCGAACATGATGGACAGAGAAACGCCAAGAAAAATAATAAAAATGACAAAGTCCAAGACATAGAAAGTGATGAGAAGGACAATGCATAAGAGGAAACTGCACCTAGATCACCTACAAGAGGAGGAGGAGATGAAGTGAACCAAGAGGAAGGAGGGGAAGAAGGAGAAAAGTAGGACAAAGGTGAAGCTGCACTGCCAAAGGATCCCCTCACCACAACAGAAGCATCGCAGAAGAGGAAGGTTTTCCAGAGAAACCTTCAACAAGGAAGAAGGCTCGCGCCAACAAGCCTCAGTCAAAGAATGTGCTCACAGTGGATGACATTGATCTCATCATCACAACTGTAGAAGATGATTCAAAAGACATCTTGCAGAAACATGGGGCAAATCAGGATTCGATGTACGACAGAATAGAGAAAGAGCTCAGAGACATCCAACAAGCTACCCATTCGAGCCGCGCAGTTCCTATTGTGCCATTCTCAGCAGACAATGTAGAATTGGGGGATGAGCCCACCCAGTTGTGAGGGTTAGCAGATGCAATAGAGGTTCGACTTCGTTGAGTCCAAGAGTAAAAGGAACAGGCCACAAAGGCCTTAAAGAAAGAAAAGGAGGAGGTCCTAGAGAAACTTCGAGTTGCGCAGAAAGAGAAAGATGAACCTAGGGCGATGTTCAAAGAGGACAAAGAGAAAATCCAGAAAGAGAAAGACTAGATGCTCGCAGAAAATATTGGTGTTAAAGATACAGTGGCTAGAGCACTCTGCTCTGTGCCGACCTTGGTATAGGAGGAACTAGAGTCAACAGAGATGCAAGTGGGGAAGCTCGTTGAGGCCATTCAACAACTTCAAGCAAGAGTAGTAGAATTATAACTTCAAGCAGTGCCGAGCACTCCACAAGAAGTGCGAGATCAGAGAGAAGAAGCTGTCAGGAGCGCAGTAGAACGAATCTGTGCATTAGCCTCAGAATGTAAACAATTGAGTGATCGAAGTGTGTAGGCCTATGAGCACCTTGCAGAATATCCAGAGATGAGGAGATTGGAAGCACAATTCCAGGAGGCAAAGCAGTAGGCGTCCATCGTACAAGCACAAATGAAATTGTTGACTATAGTTGAGAATATGAATAGGTCACAGAAGAAGCACACAGTCCAACAACAGGTTACTTCCATCCAGATCAAGGTTATGGAAGTGACACAAAGACTCTAGCAGGTGCAGGACGAAGCTTACATGCTTTTCAAAGAGATCGAGGGACAAGGCTCACAGTTGGAACAGATGGTCGTGGTAGTGGAACAATGCCCGGAAGGGATTGTCACCAAGCAAGTAATTCAGGATTTCACCGAGCAGGAGGCTCTAGCAAAGCAACAATTTGAGGAAGCTCGAGACCTTCGAAGCAGAGTTACCCAGATCAGAGTGACTTGGGATGAGTCACAGGTGAGTGTTGGGGGCCTGTTGGCCCTCAACCAAGTTTTGAGGAAATGTTGGTCGTGTTTGACCATTTTTGGGACTTCGACAGGCTCGTCGAAGATGAAGATCCGAGGCGAACCGAAGATCGCAGGATCTCGACCATTTTTACGATCTTTTTGGGCTGTTAGGGTTTATGTAATGGGTATGGGATGTTGGCCCATGGGTTTACCTATGTTTAGGCCTTTTTGTAATGTATAAATAAGTAGCTAGGCGATGTAAGTAGATGTCAATTTTGAGGTCATGGGATTAATTCATGACTAAAGTATGTTAATACTTGCAGAGCTAAGTGCAAGTGATTGTAAGAGACTTTGTGCACAGACTGTGTAAGGCTTTGTGCCCTAAACTAATTCGGGGAAGGAGGATCTGGTGAGGTGCACGTAGATATCCTGTCCTTTGTGGAGTTGGCTCTGTTGCTTTGTGCACAGGAGCAGGGGAATGTATTAATCTTGAAGAATAATAAAGAAGAAGAAGAGTTGGTGGACGTAGCCCCATACTGGGGTGAACCACGTATATCCTGTGTTGATGTGCTTTGTACGATGTTGTTGATATTGTTTATGTTGTTTATCTATTAGTGTATTGGTATTTATGTATGTTAGATAAATATATGGATGATTAGTGCTCTATTGATGATAAATGAATGCTATACCTGATCCAATAACTATGTGCTAAGTGATGAAAAGTACTTGATCTTAGTTGCTACTGCATTGTTTTGTATCTAGGGTTTAATCTGCGATGTGAATGGATTTATGAACTAATGCATGGTATTGACTAAATGCTCTGTTAAGTGTTTTAATCACATATCTTTGTCCCAGCTAGGTTGTAGACACTTGATTCCTACAACCCCCCCTGCCTCTACCTCGAGTGAGACTTCATCTACTTCGCAGGTGTTGCCGAAAAGGCCGACAGTTAGGGTTTTGTTGGTGTGTTGTTTAAGCGTTGAACCCTGGGTTTGCCCCTGTGCCAAAAAACGATGTAACTTCCTCTTATTTCTCTCACAATATCCTCTCTCAGAATATAATATTCACAATGATGCATAGCCGAAATACATTTCCCTCGGGAAAATAGAGTTTCCTTCTAAGGAAAAAAACCCTAACATAACTTCTACCATCAGATCTACGACCTTATAATGAATGTTCCAAATTTACTATTAAATCAAAATATACATTTATAAGGCAAGTTTTCCTTTGGGGGATTTTCCTACAAACCCCCATCGGGGAACGTTGTCCCCCAAATCCCCATCGGGGGCCCACTTGCCCCCAGACCCCCCCTGTAACCCCCCCGCGTGGAGGGGTGTACAATATTTTGGGGTGTACAGTCTTCATGGAGTATAAAAACGGCTGAAAACAAATACCTATGAAACAAGAAGATAATCAGGCTCCACAACCAACAACTAGGGTGGTTTGCTTTCAAGTTTTCATTTTGTCTTTTCTCAATAACATGTGAGTTGTGATGTTTTAAATGTGATAGTTTTCAACAACAATTTTTAATCCTTCATGTGTTACTGGAGGATTGAAAATATTTTTGGCAGCATTTATGTTTGCAAGCACATGTTTGGAAAATTTTCGGCAACATTTATGTTGTCGATTATTTAAAATAAATAAATTGAAAAAAAATGACAATGTTTATGTTGTTGGTTTAATTTTCAACCATGTATCGATGGATTGTTTTCAATTTCCATGTTAAGAACCAAATATCAAAATAGCATAAAAAAACTCAGAATAAGTACTCCACGCCTTGACAAAGAGAGAAATTCAGATAATAAGCCTCTTCGAGGGGGCAACCTCCTTATACATTACATGAATTAAAAAATACAAGATGATTCCAAATGAAAAGGTCTCCTTGGTATATATAGGAGACTAGGAGGTACAATTACAACTAATGGACCCAAGCCGACATAAATAAAATAACAATACTAATGTAATATGCCCCAATTAAGGGGTAATGTGCCACGATTTAGGGCTTAACATGCTCGTCCCCTTCAAACAAGTGTTGTCCTCAATTCCTGAGTAGTTATGGATGCTTCTGTATAAAAGACTCATCTTCCCATGTGGAATCTTCAACATGTAGTTTCTTCCACTTAATGAGATACTTTGAAATTGATCTATTCCTCAATCGGTGAATTCTTGTGCCAGTGATAGCTTCAATATCCAATATGATTTTTCCTTCCTCGTCAAGCTCTAGAAATATAGTTTGAATTAGGATCTTGTCACCTATAACCTTATTTAAGCATGAAACATGGAAAACTGGGTGTACTCGCGAAGATGCATGCAACTCCTATTTGTATGCCATAGTACCAATCTTTTGCAACACCTTATAAGGGCCATAGTACTTTGGTGATAATTTATTATCCTTATTAGCTTGCTTGAGGGACATCTATTTGTATGGTTTTAGTATTAAAAATACCCAATCCTCTACTTCAAAACTTCTTTCACTACGATGTTGATCTACTTGTTGTTTCATGTTATTATTTGCCATGGTCAGGTTGTCCTTTAGGAGTTGGGGAACTTGTTGTTGATGCTCGATGTGATCTTCTAGTGCTTGAACCTTATATTTTTATTTTAGAGAAGAAGTGATGGACAGTGGGTGATATCCATAATGTGCCATAAGTGGTGTCATTTTTGTTGTAGTATGAAAGGAAGTGTTATACCACCATTCTACCAAGGGTAACCACTTGAACCATTGTGTTTGTTTATCAGAGAAAAATCAACGAAGGTATCCTTCCATACATTTGTTCACTATCTCAGTTTGTCCATCAGATTGAGGATGATAAGATGAGATATGAGCCAAGTGAGTACCCAAACAAGAAAATAATTATGTCCAAAAATGTCAAGTGAAGATGGGATCTCTGTCACTTACAATAATCTTTGGGCTTCCATGTAGATTTTGAACTGTCTCCATAAACACGGTAGAACCTGTACTAGATTTGAAAGGATGAGAGAGTGCACAAAAGTGTGCGTACTTGGTAAGTCTATCAGCAATCACCATTATGCCACTCTTTCCTTCAAACTTCGTTAACCCTGTGATGAAATCCATGGATACCTCCTCCCAAAATTGAATTGGAATGACTAATGGTTATAAAAGACCTGGGGTATTAATTGTTTCCACCTTATTTTGTTGGAAAACCAAACATTCTGCCACAAAACTTTGAACATTAGTTTTCAGGCCATCCAAAATAAAATCCCTCTTGACCATGTGATAGGTTTTCAAAAATCACGATTTCCCTCCTACTGGAGATGTGTGAAATTCCAAAAGTACCTTTTGTTTGAGTTGGGATTTCTTACATAAATATAAATGATATTTGTACCATAGTGAATCATTTTTCCATGTAAATGTATTGGATGCACTAGAATCTTGTTGCAACCTTTGAATGATATTCCACACTTCTTTTTCATTCTTACATTCATCCCTTGCTTCTGTTATCCAATCAAGTTGGATGATAGAGATAACATAGAGAAATGCCTCAACATATTCATCCTTTCTTGAGAGTGCATCTACCACAACATTTTTCTTCCCTTTTTTGTATATGATTTCAAAGTCATAACCCAACATCTTGGTCACCCATCTTTTTTTTCTCTTCTAAATATAGTCTTTGTTCCAAGAAGTATTTAAGACTATCATGATTTGTTCTTACCTTGAAGTGCCTACCTATTAGGTAAGTGTGTCATTACTTCAATGCATGTAGTATTTCCATCATTTCCTTCTCATAAATGGGTTTATGTAAGTCCTTTCCCTTGAGTGTCTAACTTTCAAAAGCAAGGGGCCTTTCTTCTTGCATTAGAAAAACACCAATTCCATTTCCTGAGACATCACATTCCATAATATATGTTTTTGTGAAGTCTAGTGTGGTCAAAACAAGATCTTTGCACATTGCCTCTTTAAATTTTTCAAAATATTGAGTTGCCTTTGGAGTCCATGAAAATGCATCCTTCTTAGTTAATGCAGTTAAAGGTGCTTCTATTCTTCCATAGTTCCAAACAAACTTGCGGTAGTATCCTGTCAAACCCAAAAATCCTCTAAGATTCTTCAATGTTTTGGGAATTGACGAGTCCATCATGGCTTTAATATTTTTAGGGTCTACCTTGACACCTTCATGAGATACAATATGACCCAAATACTCTACCTCCTTCACCCCAAAGAAACATTTGGACGGTTTGGAATATAGTTGTTGCTACTTTTGTAGTTGTAGCACCTTGTCAACATGTCGAACATGATATTCCCAAGCCTTGCTATATATTAGTATATCATCAAAAAATACTCACACAAATTTTTGAAGGAAGGGCTTGAAAATGGAATTCATCAACCCTTGGAATGTGGAAGGTGCATTCGTAAGGACAAAAAGCATGACCAAAAATTCATAATGGCCTTCATGAGTTGTGAATGTTGTTTTTGGGATATCTTCTTCCTTCATTCGAATCTGATGATACCCTGAACGAAGATCCAACTTTGTGAATAAAATTGCTCCATGTAGTTCATCTAACAATTCATCAACAACGGGAATGGGAAACTTATCTTTAATGGTGATCTTGTTGAGCTCTCTATAATATAAAAACATACGCCATGAGCCCTCTTTCTTGAGTACCATTACGACCGGTGGAGAGTAAGCAATTTGGCTAGGTCTAATAATTCCATCCTCTAACATTTCTTCAACCATACGCTCAATTTCACTCTTCTGGGAATAAGGGTATCTATAAGGCTTGATGTTAGGAGGAACACTCCCAGGAATTAAGTGAATAGCATGATCATGATCGCAAGTGGGTAGAAGACCTTCGGGAATATCATACCAATGTTAATGCACCAGAACCCATCAGAAATTCACAGTTAAGCGTGCTTGGGATAGAGTAGTACTGGGATGGGTGACCTCCCAGGAATATCTTCAAATACTTTGGAATGCTTATCAATGATCCCTTGGAGATCTAGAGGAATATATGGCTTTGATGTTTGAAGATATAGTGAACATAGTTGTACAATTACACCCTGATGCCACTTTTTCAATAATTGTGTCATGCCATTAGAGCTTACCACCTTACTGGGTTTCCCTATGATACCCCTTAACTCAAATTCCTTTCCTTCCAATGAAAATTTCATGAAAATTTCTTGAAAATTAAAATCTATTGTTCCCAACGATTGTAACCATTGGACCCCTAGTACAACATCAACACCACCCATGGGTATACAAATCATTGGACTATTCATTACATATTCCCCCATAGTAAGATTGATCTTATGGCATTTTCCTTAGTAATTGATAGTTCCTCTATTTGCAATCATTACTTGAAACTCTGGTGTTGGGTATGTAAAGCAATTGAGAGATTTGGCTAATTTACAATGGATGAAATTATGAGTACTACCAGAATCAATTAACACTATTACCTTTTCTTTTTGATATATCCTTTGATCTTGAGGGTTTGAAAAGTGCTAATTCCAGCCAATGCATGACATGATATGGTGGAAGTCATATCTTCATAATAAATCTCTTCTACATCTTCAAATTGAGATGGTTCTTGTTCTTTTTCTTGTTGTTATTCTTCTTCACAATCTATGTACAATAATTTATTCTCACCACACTTATGTCCCTTACTGTACTTGCTGTCACAATTAAAGCATAAACCTTTTGCTTTTCTTTCCTCCAATTTTTGAGGTGTCAACCTTGTAGGTTGAGCTGGTTTAGAAGAAGGAACATTATTTCCTTGATAGATGTTAGGTGTGATCTTTCTAGTAACCATAGCCAAATTTTTACTTTCAACCTTTCTCGCCACTTTGAACGCATTCTCCAATGATTTGGGTTCCCAAAGGCGAACCTCATGTTGAATGTTATCCTTTAAATTTTCTATGAAGACATCAATTAGGTGCTCATATGGAATATTCGTTACCTTTATATTCAATGTCTGGAAGTTCTCAATGTGCTCTGCAACTGAACCCTTTTGCTTGAGATTTATCAATTGGCTAAAAAAGGTATTGCTCCTTGTATCCTCATAGTGTGCTATCATTTCTCCCATGAAAATTGTCCAAGAGACAAGTGATTTTCAAGAATAAAGCCATTGATACCACACAATCTGATTAGGTTCTAAATATAAGGATGCAATTCGTACCTTTTGTGTGTGTGGCACATGATGTAGATCAAAGAACTTCTCCATCTGAAGTATCCATGTGATTGGATCCTTGCCATAAAAATTCATCATATCGATCTTAGGAAAGTGGTTGGTATTCAACCCAAAGCTGGAGTTTCTCCAGTCTTGATTCATCTTCCTTGTGTCCTCATCATGAATTTCATGGGATACATTGTCACTTTTAGGTGACCTCTCTATTAACAACTTTTTCAACCCTTCCGTGATCTTCCATTTTAAGCCATCCATCTTAGTATCCATCATCGCTTCCGGCTTAGCTTCACTTGAATCCATCATCTTTTGTAGTTCATATTTTGTTACTTCCTTCTTTTGTAAATCATTTATGTCCCTGCACATTTCTTCACCCTCATCAAGATTCCAAGTAGGATTGTCTGAGGGATTATTTGGTGTAGAATTTCCCCATTTTTGGTGGCATGTTGGATAAGTATCACTACAAGTTAGGAATTCCTAATTGGCGTAGGCAGAGGTCCTCAAAAGCAAGGGAGTCTCAGGTGCTATAACTCTTTGATATATGTGCGGGGTCCAATAATAATACTCAGCCCAATATCTCAGGGAACTAACTAAAGAGGCTTGACCATGTCCTCAGTTGTACTATCCAACTACCTATGTATTAGAGAGTGATCTCCCCAAGTGTTGTTCTCGGTGTACTATAGAGACAAGACAGTCAAATGGTTTACTCGATTGGTCTCAAGATTCTAGGGAGTCTCTTGATTTACGCCAGGTATCTAGGATCTCAAATATGTAGTAGTGTTGTCTAATGCACAACTGTTCGAAAGAGGTCTTCCGATATAATCTAGGTACGTGGAAGAACCACACTGTCACCTGGTTGTAGCGTTGACAAGTAACGAAAAATTCTATGTTTAGAGACGTCATAATACGCCTGTACCTAAAAATACCTAATATTCTCCCAAATTTATGTGATACTCGTTTTATCCCAATTTATTCCACCTTTTGAATCATCCCAATTGGATATTCTAGTCAAAAGATATGCAAATTTCAAAAAAAAAAGAAAAACACACCTTTTAAAACCCCGATTTGGAGATTGTTTTGCTAACCGACCTTTCTTCTGTTGTAGATTTGTAATTTCAGCCATTATGAGTCTAAAATTTCGGCCTGAGGTATCCTGATGTGTCTTCTTTCCAACCCCACAGTTTAGACCAAGATTGGATTCTCCAAGAGAATTTTATGATAACTTTCCCAAGATGTGCATATTTTTTCCCTTTCAGGAGAGAAAATTTGTACGACATGCCGCGTGTCACTGACTTCACTTTAGAACTTGAAATTCACACCAATAAAACTTTGGTCGGTAACCTAACCAATGGAACAAGTCTCACACAATTTGGATGTATGTAGCTTCAGATATAACAGTTTTCCCAAGAACACATGTTTTAGAATGAAATCTGGACCAGCCAAAAACCCTAATTTCCTCAGAGAATAACTTTCATATTACAGTGAATCAAGGGATGAAAGTTTTACAAAATATACTTCACTATTCCTCCTTCGTATTATAAAAATTGTAGAACATGAAACCAAGCCGAACAAAATTGGAAGCAAAAATTCCACGAAGACTTGTTTTAGACTAGCCAAAAACCCTAACTTGAACATAATGGATCTCCAAACATATAACGAACCAAGATATGCAATTTGGATCCAAGTTAGCTCTATATGTCTCCTCTACATCATATAAATTCCATATCCTAAAACCTTCCAGAAAAAAAGTTGTAGTGAAAATTCTAAGAAGACTAGTTTTGAGGAAGCCAATCCCGAGGATTGTCTAGCTATGATACCAAATGTTAAGAACCAAATATCAAAATAGCATAAAAAACCTCAGAATAAGTACTCCATGCCTTGACAAAGAGAAAAATTCAGATAATAAGCCTCTTCGAGGGGGAAACCTCCCTATACATTACATGAATTCACAAATACAAGATGATTCCAAATGAAAATGTCTCCTTGGTATATATAGGAGACTATGAGGTACAATTACAACTAATGGACCCAAGCCGACATAAATAAGATAACAATACTAATGTAATAAGCCCCAATTAAGGGGTAATGTGCCACAATTTAGGACTTAACATTCCATGCATTACCAGAGGATAAAAAAAAAATTGGCAACATTTTTTCTTATTGATACATAGATAGAAATAAAACCAATGGCATAAAAGTTGTCAATCATCGATACAATTTAAACAAAACAAAACAAAAAATTTATAGCATCGTTGTTGCTCATTAATACAATTTCAATAAACAAGTTAAATTTTAATTAAATAATTTTTATAATTTATTTAAAAAGATTCCTACCTCTTAGGTTAGATGACATGGTGTAGGTGTCATAGGTGGGTGGTCAAATGTTGGATTGAGCTCCTAGTTCTCTTTGTGCCAAAAAAAAATAAAATTGAAAAATGGACTCATGAGCCTATTTTTTCATGATATAAAAATAACAACAATTTGATTGAGCTATTAGTTGGATCAAGCTTCTAACCTTCGATCGAGGTAAAACCTCAATAAGAGTTTAATTAACCTTGGATCAAGATCTTGATCAAGGTTACACAAAAATTCCTTGATTGAAAGTTTTATTAAGTGCTCTACCAAGGTTTTAGTAACTTGATCTAGTACTTAAAAATACCTCAATTGAAGTTTGGATTTCACTATTTTCACATGGTCCTTTGTCAAAAAGTACGACTAAGATTTATGAATTCACCCTATATCTTTGTTTATACCGTTAAAGTTACTTTAATTGTGAATAAAAAGAACCCCTCTATTTCACTCCCTATTGTGAATTAGGGAAATGAACTCTATTTCACTCCCTAATAGGAGAGAGCAAGCTATTTTTTCACATTTAAAAAAAAAAAAAAACACTTTATGTTACTTTCAAAATTGATTGTTAAAAAGTCATTTCAAAATTGATTGTTAAAAAGTGTTGTTCTTTGTTCAATCTTTATATTACTTTCAAAATTATATGGGAAAATATTGATTTGATTGTTCTTTGTTCTATCATGCATACACTTTATGCTACTTTCAAAATTATATGGGAAAATATTGATTTGAATGTTGTAAGATATCTTTGGAATGGGATCTCTTTTTCTAATAATAGATTCAGTAGCGTTCCAAAGACATCATCCCGCATATTAACCAATGAACCACCATTGATAAAGGGTTTTTACCATTTTTAGCTTCAATTCAAATTGTAAAGTATTTCATTATTGTTTCCTATATACCCTTATCATCCTTTATATACCCTTATCATCTTTTTTATCATATTTCTTCGTTACATTCTCATTTTATTGGTTGCCTTATTATGTGGTGTTACTTTTTTTTTTTAATCACAACACTACAACTATAAGAGTATATGAAATCCATGATGATAAAGGTCAAAATGATACATCTGGGACTATTTTGACTATTTTACACATTGAGTATATTTAAATAATATGATGATCATAAAGGTCAAAATAATAGACCTTTTACACTCTTCCAAATATAACAAGACACACGTGGTAATGTTCCTGCCAGATATTTGTATGAGTTTGCATGAGCTTGATCATCTCCATGGCTCTATTTCAGATCAGTGCAAACAATTCTACAATCCAATTAAAATGAGTATATCGATAGGTAGCATGAGTTAACTTACTAAATAACAAAGTTTCTAACCAAGGCCAATTCTCTATAGATCTAAGTTTCGGATAACAAAACTTCAACGGACTGACTAGAAGAAGGTCCTGCTCCATCTGGACAACAAAGTAACGCATTTCACATTTACTGTTTCTTCCATATAAAGATCTCATTAACATAAGACTATATATTGAATCAGAGCATTCCTATAGGAAGAAATCTTCCGAAGCAAAGCCAAAGCATCCTATCATTCTACAAGAAAATAATATTTTCTAAGAGTTTTGGCGATGACCGTATGTTTCCAATCTCATTCAAAGGACTCCTGCACATTTAGAAGACGTTTGACACGACTATTAAAATTTCTTATTAGGTTATATATGCAGTTGTTGCTCACTCTGTTCATTTCTACTATAACGACTTGCAATGTTTCATCCTAAAACCAAGAGTTTTTTACTTTTACATCCAGTAATCTCAGTTTTCACCCCAGACCACTGTTTCTCCATATCAAGTGCCATACATAGGTTAAAATATCATCTTTGAACATATCCTAAAATAATGGAAAACATATTCTTGATTGAGGTTCCCCAACTTCAGATAAGAAAGTGTGATAGACTCTGAAGGGAAATATTTTGACCAACATCCAGATGATTTGTTTATTACAGATAGAAACAAATACAAGAGTCTAAATATTACTTTGGAAAACTAACCTCAAAGCCAGAGAACATCAATACTACTCCTGAGTACACACCTCCAAACTAGATAAAATCATCAACATTTCACATGCGTAAGAATGCAAATAAGATTTGGGGGGGGGGGGGGGG